>CAJJDP010000105.1:0-383396 GCA_905182995.1 Paramecium octaurelia
CATATATGTTAATTTTTTTTGTTTCAAAGTTTAATTCTAATTTTATTATCTAAGAACTTAGAGAGATTACTTTTTGCTTAACATCTTTTTGAATTTATACACATTTTGTTAGAATGACTCTTTAATAATTTTTAATCTGTCCTTATAACTTTTAGAAACTTAAATTAAAAGATAAACACATTATAATTATTGTAATTAAAATAATAATTTCTTCTAAATTAAGAATTTTAGTGAAAACTTTTATATACTCCAACTAGTTCTTAACATAAAATAGACAAATACAATTACATAAGGTATTAATATCATAATCATGCAAATAATTAATAAATCATCAAATCTTTATGACAACATCTATTCTTTATATTTCTAATTGCCTTACTAAGTTTTTCTATTCTTATACCGTAAACCTTGACAAACATTCTGACATATCGATGTAAACTACATTTGCGTTATTTAACTATCCTAATATTTATTTCAGTTTCTCTTTATTAAATTCACACCTTCTTAAAACTATTTTTAAAGTTGTGAGATTTTAGAAAGGCTATTCCCCAAATTCTAATCTTATATTCTCAAAAGTAATATCCAGGATTTCCATGTTTTAACTTTTTAAATTTTTCTAAAAATAAAATGTTTGGATTTAAGCATTATTAACAATAGATGCCTTGAAAACTTTCAACCCAGAGAATTACTCTAAAAGTTAATGGCAATTATCTAAATTAAGATTACCAGAAACTTCAAAATAAAATTGCTCAAAATTGTACCTATCTAACTTCAGAAACGTATTATCTATATTCAAAATTTATTGTGCAGCAACTACTGTATTATTTCTGTATTATGGTATTATTTAGAAATATGAATAAGAAAAGGCAGTTAGAACACCTATTCTTTCAACAAAGACTTCTAATTAACGGGTATCTCTCGATTCTACATAGAGTTGCAAAAATTGTAATTGTCTAGGGCAACTTTTAATAAATACGTTAATATATGGGATATGGCTGGGATCTACTTCATCTAAATAATAGTTCAATTTTAATTAATAAAGTGGACTAACTTTTAAACATTTTATCAAATCATGTAATTCAGGTCCCATACAAAATAATCTTTATGCTTAATCAATTTCTAAAACAGTTGTTATTTAAGCAAGTACATATCTAAACTAGGCTAACATCTTCTGTTTTTTTAAATCTGCATAGTTAGAGAAGTTTAAGGATTTCACATTAATTTTAAAAGTAAATTTTTCTCTTAAGTATATTTCATCTACTTTTGAAACAATTTAGAAGGATTTAGGATATTCCAATAGTATTTAATTTGAAATTGAACTCAAATACTACATAGATTAAAAGAATTAATCAACAGAAATTTTACTCAAAATTAAAGCTGGAATAAAATAGTCTTTAATAACAACCTCTAGTATATCTTTAATTGCCTAAATGCTTTCTTTTATTTGTTGAAAAAAAGCCAGAATCCAGATTTTATCAATTTGTTAAGACGATAATGATAAAATATAGACAAAGAACTAAGGAATCTTATTCAAAGCTTCTTCAACATTTGTTCTCCACATTACTGCCTCATAGAATGGCTAATTTTTTATTTATAAAATGTTTGTGCAATCAACAGCAACAGATTTATACTAAAATACTGTCGTAGCTATACTGCCTTTAAATTTTGAAGCATAACTCTTAAACTTAAAGTAACCTTCAGAACTAAAAGTCCTTTGCACATCTTAAGCAAATTCATTTACACCGATATATAAACATATCATAATGATATCCCATATCTTTAAAAAGTTAAATGTTGCAAATAACAGAATATAAGTTAACTATCGTAAAATTGTGTAATTTCTAAATACGCGGTGTTAAAATACAGCGTATGATAACATTTATAAAATTGGATTGACTGCAGTTAGAACTATTAATGCAGATATAAACATATCACCTTCATTACTCAAATAGAAGAGAGAAACAACTTATAAGGACCCATTCAACAATGACCAAATAGTTTGTATAGTTGCTTAATATCCATTCAATTTGCTCCAAGTCTCATAAAAATCGTACAACTTTAACAAAAATTAAATATTTCCTATTGACTCTTAAAATAGAGCTCTTTTTGTTAGATTATCAATTAGGAACCTTGCATCATTGATAATTTATTAAGGTGTTTCAAGTTATTCTTATGGGGTTTAATCAATTATTTATGATTGTTAATTGATGATAAATGGAATTGAAGATCCTCTGAGGTTGACTGGAATCAGCGCAATAAACTCTTGAGAAGGTTATATGAAATTATTCTGAATAAATTAATTATGTTATACTAATTACCATCCAGAAGTAATTTTAGGATTTTCGATAAATTAGATTTACCTGACCTCCTTCCCTTGTGCATTTAGGTCAATTTTATCATTAGTCCATAATTCATCAAGATTATCTATGGTTTAATGTGAAAAGGTTATATTAGGAACATTTTAAAATATACCTTGCAAGAACAACAACCTACTTTAATCTTAATATAAAAGACTTATTTTTTCTACATTTATAAATTTTAAGCAATTGGCTAAATATTACAAGGTAATTTCTTCATATATATCAATGAAATGAAATTCAATATTTTTTAATTTTTTCTAAATTATTAAGGAACTTATTATTTAAATCATACATCTTTTCTTCTAATAAGGACTGAAGTTAGTTGGATCAATATGAAAATAAAAAGATTAAATAAATCCCATGTATTTTTAATCTGATTTTAATAATTACTTTGTTTCTTAAATTAACTTTAATTTAATTTTTTACAATTTAATTGATAGATCTGTTTAAATTTATCTATAAGTTGTAGTAAATACAATGAATTATAATTCTGAAAAGTAATAGATTAAATTACTAAGTAATAATAAGTAACTTAACACATTAAAGCCATCCCATAATCCTTTTTCTGTATTATAAAAGCCTTATATAAAGAGTTAAGGAATAGTCTAAATGGTCATAGTAATCATCATGGAAAGCAGAGCAACTCTATGGAATATTAAATCTCTAAAGATATTGACAGGTTTTGTTCTTTTTTTGAAAAGTACACAGGGGTTTCTAAGTTTATCTTCCCCACTTAATTACAAATATTTATTAATTTCACTAAATGAGAACTACCTAATTGATTAATCTCTATTGAAAAAATAAATAAATGGAGCTAGTTTTAAATAACTCAATGCTCCCATCAACATATAAAATATATAGTAGGCGATTTCAACAACAAAACTTTGTTTAGCTACTTCTTTGAATTTATAAGTGTACATCCAGACTCCACTGTGAAGTAAAATACACAAAATAATAGAAAGATTATAGCAGAACCCATAATAACTATCTTCATCAAGGATTTGATTATATGAATCATAACTTAATGTGAAGATAAGTTCAAGAATATTTAAACAATATATTAATACCTGAAATCCTATTTTAGCATAGTATTTGTGAATGCTTGAGCTTCTCTTAACTTCGTTAAAACGATTTTCTATTAACTCTTTGAATTCACTTATCGAAATCTTCTCTGTATGAATTTCCCAATCTAATCTTGGGTCAGGACTTGATTAAAAACATCTTGAAATTGAAAATTAGGCTTTTTATTCTTAGGCAACAGGCAGTGGGTCTGCATTCTTAATAATAGACTGTAATGGCTAATGATAAAAACTAATTCTTACGACTTCTTCTTTCTCTCTTTTCCTTTCTTTTTGCACATAGGTTTTCTATCTCAACTCCTTCGATTCAAGTTTGCTTTGGCTGTTTGTTTTCTTTTGTGACATTAATTATGCTTGATTTATAAAACAAAATATCTTTTTATAGTAAAAATCAACAGAATATATCAGATAAATTCAAAAAAATTCTACTTAAAAATTACACTAATATATTGTCAATCTGATAATTTCTGAATTTATATACTCATGTGAGTAATTATTAAATTTTTTATTCTTCTACAAAGTTTGAAATCCATTAAGGAGATATATGCTTAAATATAATAAAAAATAAATTTAGTTTACATAAAAGCAGTTAACTATTCCTCCAAGGAGATCATTGTAATTTATACTAACTAATATAAATATTTCTAACAGTCTAAAGTAATTTTTGTATATGATTTTGAATTTTTGATTTCTACAGTATTAGGACCCCTAAACTCAATCAAATATCAACATTGTAATTTGAATTGCTCATCAAATTTTATCTATACTCTATATTATTTCAATTAAATAAATAATTCTTTAAATAGACTTATGAGTTACCTGAAGATATAATTAACAAATACAAAATCCTTATAGACTGCTTTGATTAGAAATTTATTCAATTAGAAAGCCAGAAAGAATTTAATAGAAAAAACTAAAATTTGTTTTGGATATTACCTTGGGGTTTTGGTTGATTTAATAACCTCACCAAAGCTATTATGAGTTAGATTATCTATGAAATTAATGAAAAGGAAGAATTTTATATAATTAATTTGAATTCTATTATAATTGATTTTCGATATCAATGCATCTTAGTGTTATACTACTCTTTTATGGTTTTTATTCATAAAATTTATTGCGCAGAAATCCCTTTTGTTAGAGCTATTAATTTCTGAATTTATTTTGGATGTGAATTAAGAATTAAATTCTGGAATGAAATAATTATAAATCTATCTATTCAAATGAATTCTAATACTAATAAAAAAGTGATGCCTATGTTATTTTGACAACTTAAAGTAATTGATTCTAAAATGTATGTATTAGATTCATTCAAAAAATTTTAAAATATATGCGTTCAAATTTAGGGTGAATCTTATTAAAATAATGTGTCAAGTTTATAATTTAGGTGAGAAATTTTATAACAATGATTATAATTGCAATTCATTAAGATTAGTAAGATAAATATAAAATTAAAAGTTTTTCTTCAGATCTAAACTTTGCGAATATACATTATAATGCAAATTCAATTACTTTATTGCCTCTTATTTTTGTGATGGTCCAAATCAATTCCTACAAATTAAGTCTATAATAAATAATACATCAAAAAATATAGCTAAAGTATCTTGTAAATATTAAAGCTACTTGCTCGGGAATTAAATTATAAAAAAACCTTTAATTTATGCTATTGATAATTATAAATGATGTCGGCTATAATCAGGAAAGATCACCTATTATAGCAGTTAGATAATTAATCTTGGCTCTAACATTCTTATAATTCTAGATTAAAAGTTTAAATTCTTATGAAAATTTTGCTTTTATCTTGATATAAAAATTTATAAGAATAGTTTAATACTTGAACTGAATATAGGGATGAATCTGATTGATATAATAATAATTGCGTCTCTTAACTAATTCATAAAAATATTTTTTTCTGTTTCAATTGTTATTCATAGAAAAAATGGGTAAATAAACATTGAGGGTTAAATCAGATGGCTTCCTATTAAAGTTAAAGATGAAACTTTAAATTAAAAAAATCCTTTTAGGTCTTTCTTGCAATTAATATGCTTTAGAGGATTGCTTCGCATTTGATAGGCAGAACTAAGACCTTGTCTTCATCAGTGTTGGAATTAATTTATTTAACTGATTAATAATAATCATATTTAATTGACTAAACTTAAAATCCATCATCTAAATTCAAGATATTTTCTTGGTTTTATTAATTTACTATTGAAAATCATTAATAATAAAACGTAAGAACATCATTTAAAAATATTCAAAAAGTAACAGTCAGTTAATGTATAAAAATATGATTAAATGTTAAATTTATTTTCATAGATTTCAGAATTATAGAATAAAAACGACACAGATTGGAAATTAAAAAAAATTTTCTTAATTAATTCTTGAAACCAATAATGAGTTATAATATAATGTCTAATTCGACTCTAATTGCTGTTTCATAATGAAGTAGTAGTTCAAAACATGTTTAATATAAGATAAAGTTGTAAATAGTATTGTGTAATAAACCTGAAAATTTTTAAATATTTTAAATTCATAATCGTATCTCACCTATTGTAATGTCCCTAATGAATGAAGTGTTATATCAAAATGGTTTATTTCTCAATGATATAAAAATTTGTTGTTTTCTACAAAAAGAAATAATCTAAGACAATGTTTGACTAAAACGAATTTTTTTTAATAATACTTATTCTTCCATATAATTTTATCATTTCGAAAATGTACGACGATTTTCACAAAAGAAGAGTTGGTTTAATTATGAATTCGATTATGTTATAATAAACATCAATTTATTTTTAATAGAATTGTTTACAAGAAAAGGCAAATAAAAGAGGGGTTATTCTTTGAAAAAAAAATGGATGTTAAAATATTTTTTTGTTCGATTTGAAAAGAAAGAACTCCAACTAAATCACCTGAACTATTGGCTAGATCACTTGTTTAATTGTGCTACAGTAAATAAATCATCTATTTTAACTTTGCCACTACACTACGAGGCAATATTTAATTTTTTTGAATTAGAATTATTAACAATAATATTTAATTCACAAGTAATTCACATGTTGTTAATAAAATTTATTTATTAATATATCATAATCAGCTATTGTTTTTGCTATTTTATTATTACATCTATACAATAATAAGTATTTGTAATTAATATATAATTTGCTTAACTTAGAATCAGTAATATTTATAAGGACTTAGAGTATATGTCTGTCTCATGCATCTTAAATTTGTTAATAGTTATTGGATTCATAGAATGCAATTAAAAGAATTGGATAAATACATCCACGAACTTTCTACTTTTGTTATAAATTATAAACATTTTCTAAGAATTAGATTGTCTAAATTTATAATAAGTGTTTTTATCTAATCTAAAGCTGAAGTATTGGCGCTATCTATCCTATATCATTTTTATTTATTTCTTACAATCGGATATTAATAAAAATACTTAGAAAAATTATCAAATGACAGAAAAAGGTAGATATGTCTGTGAATTTAAAATAAAGACCACCATCTATTTTACTAATTCATGAAATAAAATATTAAATTTAATAATTTCTCTATCTAATTCTCAATAGTAATTCTAGGATTCTGATTTGAAAAATAGTAACATTCAATTATTTTTGAAATAATAATCAAGAAATTATTTATGTTTTAATTATTAATCAAGAATATAAAGATATTATTATTGAAAATTTATTAATATTAGGTAATTTTAATTATTTTTAAAGGACAGAAAGTTTTGTTTACAAATATTTTCTTTCTTTTAATTGTAAGTAAGAAACTAAACTTTAACTAAATGAAATCCAAATTATCTTCAATAAGCAGAAAAATAAAGAATTTATATATGAAATTTTATTTCTAATAATTCAAACAGGGTTGAGAAGGATCCAAGTATTATTTAATTAATACATAATTTTAATAATAATGCATATATTTTAATCATTTTAGATATAATGGTTTTAACTAATTTATATTGAGCTCCATATCATTGAAATAAAATCTCCACAAATTTAATCCACTATAATTTAAATTTAATAAATTTTGGCTATTTACAATTTATAATTATTAATTGATTGGTGCCATTTCATTTTTTTTATGAAGATGTAAAACTTATTTTCCTAATTTTGTTTCATACACTTCTACTTAATCTTATGAAATTGCGATCAATATTTTATCATGTTAAATTAAATAAATATCAGTTGAATAGGAGGTTTCTTTTGAATTAAATCTTCTTAAAATTTTTCTCCTATACAAACTTAACTAATATATATAAGAGTGCCTTGCATCTAATTTAACTGATTAATAGATTAATTTACCTCTATTGCTAATACAACTATCTTTATAATTTTACCTGGTAGTGAAATTCCTATTAATGTATAATTATTTTCCATTTTTACAATAAATAGCCTTTACAATTTATTTAAAATAAATAGTTAAGATATCTTTATATAATATCATTGAATAAGGTTACTCAAATGGAGTTATAGAATTAATTTATCTAGAATTAATTACTTAGTTCTCGTAATTAAGTTAGTTCAATTAACTATTACCATATAGTTACAGCATTGTTGTTTCTTAGAAAATTACTAGATTTTGAGCATTGTTTGTCTCATACTATATAAATATTTATTTATTAGCATCATAGAAGCAAAATACTTAATTAGTATAAATTCCAATTTAATTTAAATCGTAGTTACAGATTAATTTGGCAGTGTACAATTTATAATTAACATCTTCTTCAAATCGTTTAAAAATAGAAAAATCTGATTAATTTAATAAAGTAATAATTATTCTGCACCTTTAAAGTTTGTTATTGATTATTATTCCAGCTTATATGAGAATAAGAAAAATAAAGTCTTTAGTTCCTCCAATTAATATAACTTTAAATTTATCCTTTATTTTGAATTACAATTATGGTTCTTAGTAAATTGAAAAAAAAAATTTATTTATATTTGTTTTCAATATTTCGAACTAAGATTGCAAATACTTTTGAAAGTCATTTTATTATAAATTACTGCTGACTTATTTCAGTTTATTTAATTAAAGGTACTCTTCATCTATTAAGTCATACTAATCTTCATCAAAAATATAATGGACAACATCATTGATAGTTTGCTCATATTCTTCTTTGTAATTAATTGAAGTCTTATCGTTTTGGATAAGCTTGAAATTTTATTAAAGCCATTCAATATGATATTTTTCCGCTATTCTATTGATTAAAGTGATTTAATCTTATATATAATCATCATCATTTTCATGATTTTGAAAATTCATGAAAAAGGAAAGAATAAATATATATATTAATTCAAACACAAATTCAAAGTATTAAAATGTATAGAATTAAATATAATTGAGACATCTGATTATGACAATAGAATACTGTATTTAATTAGTGTAATGTTAGGTTTATTTTGATAATAATCTAATCCAGAATCTTTATTTTTAATAATCTTAAAGGTGCTTACCATGTCATACCTTCTGCAAATATTGATATTTTTAGATTACAATTACAAATTTGATTATCAATAATTTCCATCTAATTTCAGGTATTTCAAATTTATTGATACATAAAATAGATATTTTTAGAGAAATCAAATTATTTTGTTTAAATAGTTTTCATTTTTCCCAAAAGTGTCCTAAAAGATAAAAGAAACGAAAAGCTTTTATATATTTTAAGATACAAGTCCAATATTTGCTATCTTTTATATTAAAGTAGAAATTGTTTCTTCAATTATGATTTGTTTAACCTTTTCAAATTATCATTTATTTATAAATTAGATTCTTTGTTATTATATTAGTTAGTTTCTGTTTTCTAATATTCTCAGAGTCTAATAAATAGAAATTAGATAAATCAAGATAGTTTATTTAATATTTTAATAGTATGTAAAAGAAAAATACATATGATAATGTTATTTTGAATTTGATATTATCTGTTGATTCCTCAAGTTGCATAAGGTTGATATAATAATAATATAAAAAACAACCTAATTCTACTTTATTTGGAATATTTATAACTTGAAATCATTGAATATAATTAATTTATTATAGTTTGTTATTTAGATTATAAAATGGATTCAAATTTTTAAATAAAAAAGTCTTAGCTTTAAGGCTTTTAATTTGACATTATAATAAAATGTGTACTTATTCATAGTTTGGATATGCTTTAATATTTTTCGCTAGTATTTTGAATTGGTTTTTTCTAATTTTTGAATTACAAATTACACATTCCCTGAAGGAAAATAATTCTGAAACGACTCACATTGATCACATTATATTGATGGATGAAGAAATTTTGCACTGTTAAAAAGAACATCAAGCATATTAAATTCTTTAAAAATATTTTTCTACGGTTTTTAAGATTTTCCTGAATTTAATACTTCTTATTCTTAATTTAATGATTACTCTCTTCGAAATATTGCTCTGCTTACAAAACTTTTAGCCATCGGTAGATGAAATCTTTCAGGATCTCCATCATTTAAAATGATTTTTTGCGTTTATTTAATTTCATTATTTAGTTCAGAAGAACTATTACTCTATGAGCTGTGGACTGCTAACGCTAATTATAGGGAGTTTGATAATTAGAATCCAAAATTATCTTCTAAGAATTTAGTAACAGATTGAGAAAGTTATCGTTACTCTTTTATGCTTTTAATTTTATTTCCCAATCGAGTTTTTGGCGATCTCAAAAAAATAACAGATTATTAAGATTTCTTTAATAGCCTTTGTTCTAAATCAGGATAATAATTGAGAACTGGACAATCGATCTCTTAATGATTGTATCGATCACAAAATTAACAACATAAATCAAAGATTCTATAATTTTAATTGAAAATGATTTAGTCTTTAATATTATGAAAGGTTTCAAAATCCTTTCTATTAAATTATAAAATTTCTATAAAGCTTTTTCTGCTAATTGTATAAACTTTAGAAAACCCAATACTTATTGCTGAGGTCTTTGGAGGAAAATCAGTAAAAAATTAGTAAAACCCAAAAGCCTAATTCTATTATAATTTATTAAATTTCATTTTGCTTCTTTCCTCAACTATTTCTATTTCACCTTCTTTGATAAAATAAAGATTTTTCTCCATAATGTCTCCTCTTTTGTAAATGAAATCTCCAGGAGAGTATTTTATTAATTATAAACTCTTTGACAATAACTGTTAAGTTCTCTATGAGAACTGTCCTATTACTGATTTTACTTAGCTAATCACTCTTATTTATATATCATCTTTTAAATCCTATTATAAATTCTAAGGCAATATAGAAATCAGATTGTCGACATCATCTTAATTTTCATTTTGTTCTTAATTTATATAGTATTTTAAATAATTTCTTATTCTACTCTATATTTTAGGTTCTACCTAATTTTTATTCATAAATGTATTCATCTTTAAGATGGATCTTTTGTATTTTAATTTTGAGTCTTACAAGTTTTTTAAGATAAACCCAATTTAATTCATTGAGTATGCAAAAACTCCGCTAGATAAAAACATAATAATTTCAACAAATATAAGCTCTAATTAACTTTAAGCTGTAACATCGCCATAACCTATAGTTGTCATTGTCATAGTTGCCCAATAAAACGCATAATTATATTGTCTCCATATAGGTTCATTCAACAATTCATATTTAATGAGCCATGATGTTTCCATGGATTTTACTCCAACATAATGCCAAAAGCATGCAACAATGTGAGCAAGCAAATAAATAGAAAGTATTAGGCTTAGTAAGTCCATTAGACTATTTGAAATCCCTTTGAAGAATACGAATTCAAAATAATCCGACAAGTATCTATTGATTTTTTTGTAAGTAACAATCAGCTAAGCGATTGTCAAGCATTCTCCAAATACTTGATATGTCAGTAGATTCTGCTAAATTAGTACCCATAATATTAAATTAAGTATGTCATTTGTAAAATTGGTTTGGAGATACGTTTCTATCAAGGTTTTACGTTTCGATATTAATATCCCCTAAATGATAATACCTTTGTTTAGAGAAATCAAAATGTCACTAATTAAAAATATGATAATTGATAGCTTTAAGGAAGAAAGCTAAATTTCATTTTAATGCTATTGAAAAGACAATAAAAATGGAGTCAGCCATAGTATAATAAAATTAAAGATGATTCCAACAGCATTCCAAACTATAATGAATCCACATGTTGGTTAAATCACTGGTATTCGCGATTAAGTGTATGTATCTAGAGGTTATTTAAAATTATATACCTAATATAGGTTATTTGTTATTTTCTTCAATATATTTATCGTGAATTAGTTGCTTTTTGTTTTGCTTTAATATGTAGGTGTTAGTAAACAAATTATTTATAAATTATTATTTAATTTTCTCAGCTTTAATTACTTTCACTAAATTTGACTGAATCAATTTGCTTTTGAATTTTATTGTTTAAAAGGTGTTATTAATAGTATTATTATCATCAGATATCTTAGACTAGTTATTAGCCTATTCTTAATTTATCATTCTAGGCTAAATAGATATGCTACGAGAGGTTTATTTTCCTCGATCAAAGTCAATCATTTATCTGCATGCATCATCTGAAATTTCTGACAATCTCGAAGCTGATTCACTCTTGCTGCTAATTTACTTAGTAAATTTTCTAGGGCTTGATCTCAATTCAATATTCACTTTTTACATATAATATTAAAAAATAATATTAAGTGACCCACATTTGAAAATGAGCAAGAATTAAATTGAAACTGATTCTGGCCATTTTTCATAATCATCATTTTTTTTATTATGTTGCTGTTAAATTATTTATGCTCAAAATAAATAAAGTGAGAACCTTTACAATAATTATTAAATTGTTGAAACACTTAAAAACATTAGATTCAATATATGTTCGGAAAAATCAGTCATATTGATAGAGTAATAATTATTTAAAAATCACTCAGCCATTTATTCAAAACTATAACGTTTTCAGAATGATTTTTAAATATTCTATAAAATGAATAATGTGAAAATAAAATGATTTAAAAAATGCCTTTAAAATTGATGTTTTTCCAAAAATATTAGATCTTTTATATTGAGCCAAGCAAATAAAATCTCCTTCAAATATGTTTAAATATATTACAAACTACATTTTCTATTAAATATTATATGAACAATTTGATCTTTTTAATTTAATAGATAGGACAAGTTTTCTTCTTGATTAAAGAAGTATTTTCCTTTAATTATAAATGTTCACTAGCATAATTTATGACAATGATCCAAAAAATGATTATATTATATTATGAAATAAAGTACTCAATTTATTCAAAAAATAATTAGTTGATGAGTGATAGAAAAGGAGCCAAAAATAATAGATCAAGCTATATTATTTTTAATTTTAATCTTGATAGTATATAAATTTGTAGTGGAGGAAATGTTAGAATGATTATATAAATTTAATTAGATTGTTTCGAAATTTGGTTATAAAAGTTTTCTTTTGGAATATTTTGAATTATTTGCAACTCTTTGTTCTGATGTTAATTATTTTTTTTATAATGTGAAAAGTTTGAAAAATAATTACTACTATTCACAATTATTGAATCATAACTATTAAATCCATCTCAACTGAGAATAACTCTAAATGATATTAATTATGAATAATCACTATATTTTTCTTAATTTAAACTTATTTAGCATTTACAATTTCTAAGATTAAATCTATAATTTACATAATATTATAATTAAAATTTTAAAGAGGGAATTTGAATTGTGTAAAAAATGACTTTATACAATTATCATTTCTTAAATAGAAAAAATAATAATATCTTTATTAGTGGGTAAATTTGCATAACCTTCCATTTGGATAATTATTAAAATCTTCAATTAAACTATCATTAGCATCAAATAATCTTATAAAACCAATAATAGTTATTTGGGTTTAATATATGCATGATTGCAAGGCTTTCAATTCAATACTTTGTACTTGTTTTAGAATCGGAGAGTCCACAATTGTAAAAAAATAAATAAATTGTTTATGCTATATTCTTTTTGATAGGAATCCTAATATTTAATCAGTAAAGTTTACAATTAAAAATTAGGGTTAAATCTAATCCAACTGAAATTTAATTACTTAAAGTATTCGACTTACATAATTAGCTCAAAGTGTTTTGAGAAGTTTTAATCAACTTTTTTAATATAATTAAACTATTTCAAAATATTAGAGATCCCTGTTTAGATTTAAATATTAGAGATTTGTTATTTTCAGGTTCTATTTCAAGAATAGTAAATGAATCCTACATTTATTTAATATATTATTTATTAAAATTAAGTTCCAGGTGAATTTTATTATATTAAAGCATCTTTGATTTCTTTATATTAAATTTTATAGTAAAGGTAAAATAATCTAAATTTATTTTATATATATTACAGATATCTCATTTTCTTAATACGCCATAAAAGATGTAATCTAAACTTTTATTTCAAACAAATTAATTTATTCGACAATAAATAATATAGAATGATTAATTTACACTCAGATTCCAGACAAACTCTTTAGTAGTAGGACATAGAAGTTTATTAATTGATTGAGAAAGAAAAGAATTTACAATAAAATAGCATAAATTTGATTCCTAGCGAAAATTATACATCTAGAGCAGTGGCTGAGGCATTATCTTGTGTATTTAGCTCCAGATATGCTCCGGGTAATTTCTTAATTTATTTTGCATAGGACCTCAAGGAAGCAAATACGCCCCATAAGTTGAAAATTATGATGAAATAGAGAAACTCTGTTAAGAGAGGGCGTTAAAAGCATTTTAATTAGATCCTCAATAATGGGGTGTCAATGCTTAGATGGGGAGTGGATCTTCTGCTAATTTAGCGATATTTTTAGGTTTATTGGAACCAAAAGATAGAATAATGAGTATGGAATTTTAATAAGGTGGACATTTTTCTCATGGATATTAGATAGGAGAGAAGAAGTTATCAGCTATTAGTAAAATATTTGAAGTCCTATTTTACTAACTTAATGAAGTAAGATGCATAATATCATTTTTATAGAAAACTTAAGAAATTGATTATGATAAAGTTGAATTATTAGCTAAGGCATACAAGCCAAAGTTAATTGTTGCTGGTTGTTCAGCTTATAGTAAATTAATCGACTTTGGAAGATTCAGAACTATTTGTGATTAAGTTGGAGCCATTCTATTGGCTGATATTGCTCATACAAGTGGTTTAATGTCAGCCGGAGTTATTCCCTCTCCATTTCCTTATGCAGATATTGTTATGACAACTACACATAAATCGTAATATACTTTTTTAAGTTAGCTTACGAGGACCAAGAGGCAGTTTAATTTATTATAAATTATAATACAAAAATAGAATAGATGAATCGGTTGCCCCAGGATTAGTAGCTGGAGCACATTTCCATACAATTACTGGCATTGCTGTAGCATTGAAAGAGACTCAATCTCCAGCATATCTCCAACTCTAGAAAGATATTGTGGATAACAATAAACATTTTGCAGCTGAATTTTAAAGATTAGGATTTGATTTGATTGCAGGGGGAACTGAAAATCACTTAATATTGGTAGACTTAAGAAAGTTTAATGTTGATGCTGTTAAAATGGAATATATCCTCAGTTAAATCAATATCTAATGCAACAAACAGCTAGTTCCTTTTGATACAGTTCCTCAACCAAGAGCCTTAAGAGTTGGGTAATTATCTTGATTAAACATAGATCAATTCCATTATCAGTTAGGTAGGCATCTAAAGAACATTTCACAAGAGTTGCTTAAATAATAAAAGAATCCGTTGAATTGGTTTAAACTGTTACTGTTGACATTAAGATATGGGCAGCTGAAAATTAGGATAAACTAATACCCCTAAAGTAAAAGGTTGTCGAATTGGCAAATGAATTACCAATTCCTTGGATGTGAATTTTTAAATTAGTATCAATTAAATAATAAATATTTACAATTTTATTTGCAAATATGGAAAATTATATGATCTTTCCTTTAAATTATACTTATAGAAATATTTATTTCCCTTATTTATTCCAACAATAAAAAGATGATTTTTTTTAGACTGCAATTACAAGTATAAAGTTATGCTGTTGGACTTTTATAATTATTTATAAAAAAATGCTTAGTTTATTTTACAACAATTTTGAAATATTTAAAAAAATTGAGAATTCGAATAAATTAATAATTTTCTATTTCTTATAATGTAANTAATGAGTATGGAATTTTAATAAGGTGGACATTTTTCTCATGGATATTAGATAGGAGAGAAGAAGTTATCAGCTATTAGTAAAATATTTGAAGTCCTATTTTACTAACTTAATGAAGTAAGATGCATAATATCATTTTTATAGAAAACTTAAGAAATTGATTATGATAAAGTTGAATTATTAGCTAAGGCATACAAGCCAAAGTTAATTGTTGCTGGTTGTTCAGCTTATAGTAAATTAATCGACTTTGGAAGATTCAGAACTATTTGTGATTAAGTTGGAGCCATTCTATTGGCTGATATTGCTCATACAAGTGGTTTAATGTCAGCCGGAGTTATTCCCTCTCCATTTCCTTATGCAGATATTGTTATGACAACTACACATAAATCGTAATATACTTTTTTAAGTTAGCTTACGAGGACCAAGAGGCAGTTTAATTTATTATAAATTATAATACAAAAATAGAATAGATGAATCGGTTGCCCCAGGATTAGTAGCTGGAGCACATTTCCATACAATTACTGGCATTGCTGTAGCATTGAAAGAGACTCAATCTCCAGCATATCTCCAACTCTAGAAAGATATTGTGGATAACAATAAACATTTTGCAGCTGAATTTTAAAGATTAGGATTTGATTTGATTGCAGGGGGAACTGAAAATCACTTAATATTGGTAGACTTAAGAAAGTTTAATGTTGATGCTGTTAAAATGGAATATATCCTCAGTTAAATCAATATCTAATGCAACAAACAGCTAGTTCCTTTTGATACAGTTCCTCAACCAAGAGCCTTAAGAGTTGGGTAATTATCTTGATTAAACATAGATCAATTCCATTATCAGTTAGGTAGGCATCTAAAGAACATTTCACAAGAGTTGCTTAAATAATAAAAGAATCCGTTGAATTGGTTTAAACTGTTACTGTTGACATTAAGATATGGGCAGCTGAAAATTAGGATAAACTAATACCCCTAAAGTAAAAGGTTGTCGAATTGGCAAATGAATTACCAATTCCTTGGATGTGAATTTTTAAATTAGTATCAATTAAATAATAAATATTTACAATTTTATTTGCAAATATGGAAAATTATATGATCTTTCCTTTAAATTATACTTATAGAAATATTTATTTCCCTTATTTATTCCAACAATAAAAAGATGATTTTTTTTAGACTGCAATTACAAGTATAAAGTTATGCTGTTGGACTTTTATAATTATTTATAAAAAAATGCTTAGTTTATTTTACAACAATTTTGAAATATTTAAAAAAATTGAGAATTCGAATAAATTAATAATTTTCTATTTCTTATAATGTAATATTCTATAATAAATCACTATTTCTTGCATATGACGACTGTGATATCACACCAACTTCCAACAAATAAATTATCACCACTAATAACTGCTCCTGATAATCCTTTGGATAATTATGTATTTTAAGCCAGAATACTTAATTTATTTGATGATAAGTCATATTCTCCTACTGTTCCATAATAATCATATTTAGATTATCTATCCAATCTAGTTAATCCTTTCAAGAACCCATCTAAAGAAAAATAATTACTCATCTTTGGTATAAGTCCAAGAATCAAAGAGTTTCTCTCAGAATCATATTCTAAGTTATCTATTGAATTCTAGACATCAATGTATCTTTTGAATATTAATCCTTGATTTGTAAGTTCATATTCATTCAATTATCTGCCTATGCTGTCGGCAGCCCAAACTAAGTTTTTTTAATTCCAAGTGATCCCATTTAAAACTACTCCTGTAAGAGAAGAATCAAGCAACTATTGGCATGTTGGTTAAACTATAGTGGCATCCTTTTGAAATCTGCAATCAATTATATATGAAGTTTTTTATTGAGTTATCCAAATAAATAAAGTCTTAATAAAATGAGAAGGGGTCATTACAGATCTTCCTTCCTTAGGATCTGCATAAGGCAAATACTTCGTAACTAAAAATCTATTGTCTTCAATGACTATTAGATCGTTCAAAACTCCATTATAGTTTTCATCCATAATTATAGAATGTTGATATTCCAAATTAAGATGCTCATCCTTGATCTTGAAGACTTCTATTCTTTCTCCACCATGTTAATATGCATGATTTACAGTGTAGATGTATTCCCCATCTTCTTGTTTTCTAATATACAGTCCATGCACATAGAGTGAAATGTCGTTTGGAAAATTCTAAATTCCTAATTTCACTACTTTTGGTTTCTCATCTTGAGTATTAACGATTGCATAAAGTCCTAGCTACTCTAAAGTGGGTGTTCCATGCGACCATAACTTATGGAAGTCTCCAGATCCCACAATTATTGTTGTCTAGTTGTATTTTTGCAAATCCTCTGGACCAACAATGTCTGTATTCAAGTATTCACAATTCGAATATGTATTGACAAAGGGGACACTCTTGAAGAAATCGAAGAATCCAATCACAACTTTTATTAAGAAAGCCAAAATGGCTCCAATGATGAGTACTTTAATTTTCATAGAATAATTGGAAAGAGTCAAATTAATTTATTGTATTTAAATTGATTACGATGACTTCATTGCTTCTAATTGATGATAAATTTTTATCTGGGAATCTGAATTCAAAACTGAATGGAATTTAAGAAAACACTTATTAATATTTATCCTTAAAATTTATAAGAATTCTTTAAATTTGTATTCAAGCTTCTATTGATTTAGAAGATATCAATTTTAGCATTATGTATAAATTGCTACTTAAATAAATATTATCCAAGATATAAATTTATGTTAATATGGATAAACGTATCGAATGTAGGATGCTTCATTAATTGGTGATAATGATGATTTATGTTCAAATAACTTTATCATATATGAATAATAGACAATTTCCTTTTCAACAGCATCGATAAGAGATGATCAATTTAATATTAAATTAATAATTGAAAACTGATAATAAATTAATATTTGAAAATTGATAATAAATTAATATTCTTAAATCATAGTAATCAATATAATTTTTAGAATGTGCAAACAAATTTTAAAGTATGTTCATTCTATTATATTATAAAATGATTGAGTGTACAAAATTAAGACATCAAAATTTAAATTGTGCTTACATCAAAAAGAAGAAGTTTTGGTAATTCATAAAAAGATTATAAAAAGCATAATCTATTGATACAAGCCTCAAACAGGCACTTTTGATTAAATTACCTTTTATTTGAACTAGCCCAATTTGCTGCCAATATTGAATACGAAGATGCAACTTTGCTTGGTTGTTTTAAACAAAAGATTAAGTTCATTTCTATCATTTCATTGTTTGGTGATAAAAAATCTATTTGTAAATTAGGTAAATAGTTTTCAGTAAAATGAGTGAATTTACAACAACATAAAATTATAGATATAAATATCTATGGATTACATTTGAATGCTATTTCACAAGATATTTTAATTTTGTTTTTGAATATGGATTATAATTATGCAATTAAATCTTGATTATTAATTCTGGATTTGACATCATACTTGTATTCTTGAGTCAAAAAGGATAAGTTAAATAAAGTCATTTGCAAATATGCATAGGTAAGGAGCCTTTTATCTAAGTTATCTATTTGTTTTTTTGTTGATTGGGATTTGTTTATATTCGGTTGAAAAGCAGAACAATAAAATTGATCTTTGATTAATTGTGAGACATTTTTAGATAATTCTTATAAAAATATAATAAGCATGTCTTGGCTTTTTTGATCTGGAATTTGTATCTTGTCCAAAATAAGTAAGCATTAAACTTCATTATTCAAAATACATTTTGTCAATTTAACCTTATAAAAGATTTTGTTAATTTGATCAATAAAGTACTTCTGTTTATCTTATTTTTCCAGAAAATTTGTTTTCTTTTCCATCAGCATATTTCGTACATATTGCTCTAAATTATTTGCTTGATCACAAGATTGATGTTAATAAGTTGAATTTGCGAAAATTAACTATAAATAGAGTAAATATTGTTTTACATTTCTCAAAAACTATCTTAAATCATAACATCCATTAATACCATGGGTTTATTAGGATCTGATACTTTGTTTGACTAATCTTATCTAATCTTACTTCTAATCATAACGAATCAAAATTATAGTATTTGAAATAGCCTTCCGAATAATCCATTCCCACTATTCTTATTAGAATGAATAAAAAAATTCTTCCTTTTTTTTCCTTTCATAATTGTACTTTACTGCCACCATACAAATCATCATAAAGAAGAAACTTAGTATATGTGCAATACTGTATATCTCATCAAAAGGTAGCAAGAGAACATGAATGGTTGTAGTGATTAAAAGAACAGATGTTGATACCATCATATCAGTGCCTTGCAAATATAAACAAAAGTGCATAAAACAAGTTTAATACCCATAACTCCAATTAAATAAGTCATTAGTTTTGTTTGAGCTATCCATTATTTTATTAACTTCAACTATGAATAAGACATAGAACTAGTAGAATGATATCACATAATTTATGAGATATGGCTTATGAGTTATCAATTTTTGCAATCCAACAATTAAGAAACAACTGAATCCAGCCAATATGGAATAGTAGACACTCTACGCCAATATAAATTAAACCATGTTTAAAATAGCAAATGTCTACGATATATTTACTTCATACCAATGCATATACAGTGAAGTTAAGATGCTCTTTTATGATTTTAGGAGAATTTTACTGAAGGTATTTGTCGGATTGATCTTTGTATAAGAAATTTAGAGTGTATTTATTCAACATATTTTTGAAATTAAAATAAGGATTTAAAACAGTGTTGCTCAAACAACTTAAATACTTTAGAGTACATTTAATACTTATTTGGTTTCAATATGTTTTAGTATATTTGTTATAAATAAAAAAATAATTAATGATCATTATTAATAACAGAAACCAAATTTAATGATTATGTAAAGGCCAATGAGTTTACTTGAGTATGCTCTATCTGAATCTAACTTGAGTATGAATATTAAAAAAAGGAATTTAACTATTGAAACTTAATCTATATAGACAAGTCCCAATTTATTTTAAAATAATCAAGCAGATTTGGAACTATTGGTAGATATGCACTCTTAAAATAAACAATGGGTCAGTATGGAATTGTTTCGATTGATAATTCAAAAAATAGAGGAAAAATTAAGTGAAATAGACGAAAGATTAGACAATAGAGAAGGATTTCAAAATATAACATAAAAATATAGTTTATAAAAGAAGATGTCTAAGAGTTATTAACAAGGAGACTTTAGCTAAATGGATTAGAGTCAAGATGAATTAGAATCCAAATTACAAATTAGTTAAACCAAAAAACTTAATATCTCTTAGCTTAAGAAATCAGAAATTAGAGAAATAAGAAATGATGAACCATTGATAGGAAGATAAAACTTATTGGAAAAGAAACTAGTTTAATTGGAGGAGAAACAAACCAAAATTTAAAAAGAAATGAGCAATTTCACTCTGGATATAGAATCGAAAATATAAGTAATCATTAAATTATTCTACGTTTATAGTAATGTATTAAGTAAATTGATTGGAGTTTGGAAAAATTTAATAAATTTTCTTCAGAATTATTGGATAAGGTCAAAGATGTTACTGATAACCACACAGAGATATTTTAGCATTTGTAAAAAAACAAGGAAGACATAAAGTAAACATAACAATTATTAGATTTAGTTATGTCAGAATAAGTGTGGAGCATTTTAATTAAAATACTTTAACCTAACTTGAACAAATATCGGCTTCTATTGTGAATCTAAATAATTTTGCAGAAAAGCATGATAATGAATTGAGTTTTTATAAGGAGATAATTTAAATAACAGAAAGTGATATTCTGAAAATAATCTAATTCGAAAAGGACATACTAAAGATTGTATATACACGCTAAGAATAAAATGAGAAATAAGGAAAATGACTAAAATATTATTTAATTATAGACAATCAAATTAAATTGATTATCAACTCATTGATATCTAGAACAATGGTGTGATCTCTTTGAATAATAATAATAGTAAGAGTGCATTATTAATTTCTATATTAAATTAATCCATAATGAATTCAGAATTATTCGCTTGTTAATTTTGTAAAGAATATTTCTCCATTCAAAGAGAGCCTTTTCTTTTACCTGATTGTGGTCATAGTGTATGTGCAGAATGTCTAACTGCTAAACTAAAAAATGGAAATTAATTTGTCTGCAAAGAAGATGGGTATTAAATTTGAATTATTATCAAAGTGTGCAAGTAACTAGAAATTAAATGAATGAGTTCCCAAAAAACTTTGCTTTGCTTTAGATAATCAAAAATAGACCAACCAATAGAAAAATTGTAATGAACAATTCTCCAAAATAATTAGAAAATGAATAGGATTCTGATAGATGCAAGAAACATGGAGAAAAAATGGATGTTGTTTGTGTTGATCATCGTGTTAGGATTTGTGCAAAATGTGCATTATTTGGAGATCATGCAGATCATAAAGTAGTTAATTTAGAAGATGCGTTAAAAAAAATAATTAGAAGAATTGATGAATTGAAGGATATGTCAGAAAGACTCGATGTAGCTACAAATGAAACCTTTGAAATGTCCCAATATTTTAATAAAATCGAATTGCATTTTTAATCCAATTTAGACATATAGATTAAGCAAGTCAATTCCTTTTTTGATGAATTATCACAAATATTAGATAACAAAAGAAATAAAATTATAGCGGAATGCAAGGATAAGATCATTCATTCTCAGGAACTTTATAATAAGTATATAACCGAGGCATTTATTGATGTTCAAAGAAAAGTTGAGTTATGGAGAATGACGAGTAAAGATAGAATTCATTACTATGAGGAACAATAGAAGGCTAATTCTATTCCCTTTGAATTGATATCTATTTCCTCAACTAACGAATTGATGCTCATCGGTGCATAATATTTAAAAGAATTAGAATCCACAAAACAATAAATACTACTTAAGATAGACGAACCATCTTATAGAGAAATTCATCTGGAACTAAAAAGCGATTTAGAGTAATTCATAAACACTCATTTGATTGTGTATCAGAAGGACCCTTAATTCAAATTAGAAAACTCATTATCAAGACTTGAATCAATTACTGAGTGTTCTCTCCTTAAAGATATTAATAGTTCTATTATTTAAGATCCTTTGAACTAAAATTAAATGGAATAATGGATCAAACAATATTAAGAGAATCAATAGTAAAAATAATTAAATCAATAATATATATTTTAATAATAGTAATAGTAACAATAATAGTAATAATTTCTATATGCATAGTAGTAATTATAATAACAATAACAACCATAAAATTAACCTTTCTAATAACAATTATCCTACTCAAATCATTAACGAACTGATCAACCTTTGACATCTTAAGAATTGGATGATTAATACTTAAATAACTTAAAGAAATCCCCTTCAGCAACTACTTTAGCAACTAGAAGAACTGTGTCTCCTTCGCCAATTAGAAGATCGATGAAATAAAAAAAAATCAATGAGAAATTCTAACCTTTAATAGTGAAGTTAAAGGGAGACGGTTTAGATCAGTGTGATTTTAGTCAAGCAGAATTAGGCGATGAAGGATTACTATCTTTGATAACAATTATTAAAAAGACAAAAAACCTTAGGGTGTTAAAGTTGGCTAAGAATAAGATATAAGACGCAGCAGCGTAACAATTACTGACTGAATTGATAGAGAAACAAAATGAGAATGATCAGGAAAACAACTAAATATAAACTATAAATTTATCGAGTAACATGCTAACTGATAAAGTTATAGATACTATTCTTGATTTATGTAAAATGATATAACAATTATAGGTAAAAAATACTCTAAAACAATGCAGCATTAATCTTTGAATCAGATCTATTTAAATTAAAACATCATAAACTTATCAAGAGTAAAGAGAAAAGTAGATGAGATAAAGAAATATGGATTGATAATAGCCATTTGACTTAGTTTTAATTTGATAATCTATTATATTTATATATTATTGTTAAAGAGTAATTTGAATTATTATCATTATCATCTTTTTTTAGTTTTTGTTTACTATTAAATTGTTGATCTGAGTTTCGTGATTTTCACTTTGTCATCAACTTTCTATTCTTGCAGTTTTTTGATTTCTTCCATTTGAATATATTTATCCTATTCAAATTGTTGATATATTTCTCTTAGCAAATTTTCAAACACAAGAAACATCTTCTCCTGTTTCTTTATAAGCTATTTTTTTAACTATTAATTTTCTTATTTTAACTTTTGAATCCATTAAAGCACAATTTGTTCAATTTACTAAGTTCTTGTTTTCCAATGCAATAATCCTTGTTTCATAACATGCAATCTCTTCTCATACACAGATTTAATCGATGGGGCATAACTAATGGAAAATTATTTGTTTTAATAGGATTCTAACTAATTTTCTAAGTTATCAATTTTAGTTTCCTAAATATTGAAAAAATAGATACCAAAATCATTTTCTCGTCGATTAAGTCTTGATACATCTTGGATAGATTAGTTTACTAGGAGATTCTATTGACCTTCTTATCAATTTATTCGGTTAGCAATTCGGAACTCAGAGCTTGACACATGAATTACATCTCTTTGAATGCTTTTTCATACAGTTTTTAGAATTCGTCTTTGGCTTTGGTATGGATATTATTGATTTAATTCTGTAGAAGTTCTTTTTCAGATTACTCTTTGGATAATCGTTATGTGAACAAGTCTAACTCACCTTTAGTCATATGCAAGTCGGATTCCAATGACAAGATATATTATTTGATATCCTGGGTTAGATCTGTAGCTTAAACAAATTCCTCGTGTTGTTATTTTAAATCTTAGATACTTTGTTGTAATTGTGATTATTTCAAATTATATTCTTCTGTTAATGTGGTTAATTATTATCTTAAGAATCTTTCCTATTTTGATTTTAATTCCAATTCAATCTTCAAATAGACATTCTCTCTCTCGAGGAAGCTAGCTTGATCTTAACCTTGAGTTGGATCTAGAATAAAAATCAAATATTACAAATTTATTTCAGAGCTTCCAGTTTATTTTATAAGAAACTTATTTGTTAAGGTAATATATCATCTTTAGTGCCCGATTGTGATATCTAGTATTGCTGTTCTTCTTTGGCACTTTAGCCTGAATATTAGTAATCATTATTAATATTATTATTATTATTCTTATGTTTAGAACTAGTTATGAAATTGAGTTCCTGGACATCTTATAAATTATTTTTAGACTCTGTAGTTTTCTTTTCCCTTCCGAATGTGTTATGTTCATTATTTCTACCTGATTGTTCAGATTACGGAGTTTTTAGGTTCTCTTGATCATAGATGTCTATTCCTAGGTTATTTCTAATTTTGGATAATTTCTAAGTGATTTGTTCTATAAATTAGGAATCATCGGCATAGATCATCTAGTCGTCGGCCTCAAATTAACTACTCATCTGTTAATATTATAATTATATAATTATAAATTCTGGTTTTTTCTTTTGTGTACATAATATTATGATTGCTCAACCTGGTCCGACGGAGGCTTAAGCACCTCCTTTGTCTTCAAAGTACATGTAGTCCATCATGAGCGTGACGGCAAGCAGCAAGGCCTTGTCTTCCTTAGATGCTCCTTTAGGGAAAATCAAACTGAAATTGTCAGCATCGCCAACCATGTTCTTACAACAGTCTTTTCCTTTCTTTAACAAATGGGCCACAACCTATAAATAATTTTAGGAATGTATCTTACTTCTCCAGTTGGCACTTTGATTACAAATTCGACTTTGTTACAAGAATTGCAGGGGCATCTACACCAAAAGTAAGTTTAACAGCAACTGGCTTCTACGATGTATCTCAAATTATCATTGATGTCTAGAACGTGGCATCCAATGTTGCAGAAATACCAAGGATTAACAATTGTTCCTAATTTCTTATTTTCATTGTTCTCCATATACAAAACTTCAAGGCGAGGTCTATTCGATAATTTACCAACATTACCTATTAAAGCACAGACAAGTGCATTGATACTCCCTCTTAAACTTGAATACGACTCGTTTGTCATCTTTTAGTAATTATTTGGCCAAGGCAGGTTAAAAGTCTTTGCATCCATAATTGTTGATCTTCATTTCAAAAGGTCTAGCATTACCCCTAGTAAAATGGTTAAGGTATATAAATACGGGAGACAGAGACGAGCACAGGTCGATGACTTCTCTTTGCATTTGAATAAGGCCTTCTACTTCTTCTTCTTTCCTTAATCATCAGCAGCATAGACCTTATATACATTTGGAGTCTCAAAACCTAAGAATAAGTGAGATTGTACCTGAAAGAGCCTCGAACAGTTCAAATTTCTACTTTATAAAGATACCGTCTTGCTAACCAAGAATTTCCAAACAACTACTGGAAATGGCCTGGATTAGATTCTGTGCTTGTTCATTCATTTAAACAAGCACAGCCTAACCCATATTTCCAACCTGATTAAAAGCAGCTTGCATGTTTTAAAGTCAAGTAAATGTTAAGATAAAAGTTAATAATAATGACTATTCATCATTAACAGTTACATATAAATACTGTTTATATAAACATCACCAATCTTTAGATATTTCAAAATAATAATCAAACTACATATGGACGATTCCATCTCCATCTGCAAATAATAGTTTCCCTTTATAATTCCCTCTCGCTAAAAACCCTGAAGGAGCGATTTAATGTTCCATATCATAAATTTGAATATGCTTTTTTGGAGCAAAAGATCCGACAATTTCCTCATATGAATCCACTAATAAAATAATTAGAAATGCGTACCTTTAATTCCATGTCTTTTTGTGGTGTTGTACAGTTTTAATCCAACAACACAATCATTTTTTACTTTGAAATGCAATCGAATGAAATACTCCTCCCCTTCCTTTATTTTGAAGGGGGCTTTTTCATTTTCCTTCATTCCGAATTGTAAATCCAAAGCAATTGACCTATCAGGTTTGCTTGGGAAGTGTACTTCCATCAAATAGAACTCAACTTCGGGGGCTAGAGAATCTAAATTACTTTTTATTACCTTCGTCTTTAAGTTCGTCAATATTTTCTAAAATGGCCTTTTAATATTTAACTAAGGATTCGTCTTATTAATTCTTTGAGCAAATCACAGCCAATGACACTCTCTGTTTATTGAAATTAACATGATCCAGGTGAAAATCTTTGAGCTAAACTTTAAAACCATAGTGTTACGTCATTTTCGGATAACTTATCGACGGTGCATGATTGTTACCTCTTTCTAACGTCTGATGATGGCAATATGTCCTTCTAATTCATGTGGGAAAATAACAAAATAATAAATCAAATAAATATTGAATATCAAAAGATTATACGATTTTATACTCCTTGTGATCCTTGTTGACCATTGTCATCTTCATCATCTTCATTTCTTTAATTAAAATTTTACTAATTTTAAAACATTTATTATTATTGTTATTGTTTCTATTGCTTCAATATAAGAAAATTCTGATTATCCTGATCAATGACGTTCTTCAGAAAGGTCGTCTTCATCTTCGCCACTTGATAAGGATAATCCGTTTTGTAAAATAAAATGTATGGAGTCTATTAGACATACAAATTCTATAAGGCTGTTTAAATGCTTGGATACCTACATATTTGTTCATCATTCAATAGAGTGTATCTAGATAAGGTGAAGTAGTGTCCATAGTTGATCTGAGCTCCTGAATGAACAATCACAGCCTGCAGATACAGATTCTGTTAGTTGATTTGAATTCTATTGGGAATGTCCACCTTAGTCAATATTTTGGCATTTCCTGAATGTTTGAAATCGAATCTATTGAGAGTGATAATGAAGTTCTTGGCAGTTTTTTTGATCGTGAAGTGTCTTTTGGCATTGGTCTTCGCCTTACAATTATCACATTAATATTAATTATCTCCATCCATTATTTCAGGTTTGCAATTCTATTCAACCAATTCTTCCAGTCTAATTGAATTTGCGTTTGGAATCGACAGACTGAGATCCAAGATGTCTTCCTGAGTCTTCACTATTTAATTGCAATTCAAACACTCTATTGTCCATTCGATCTAGCCCTAAAAAGAGTCCTTAATCAAATTCTAAATAGTTTGAATATTCTTACTTCATAAATTTTCAACTTTTTTAAACTCGTCTCTATCTCATCCAACAGGATCTTACCGAATTCATTAGCATCATGCTGATTATAATTATTCTTAAATTAGTCTGGCAAAGTCATCCTGAATTGAATTGGATTAATGCTGTCTCTACTTGAAAATGAAAGTAAAGCAAATAATTTCTATAATGACAACAATAAACCTATATTTGGCTTGTTTCCCACTTATTTAGTTTAAGTGTAATCTTTTAATTACACTACGATTCTGTTAATTTCAAAATCTAATACTTGTTGTCTGAAATCACTGCAAAGATGCAATGCCTAAATGAAACTATTCATATAGCAAGTATTTCCCAAATTCTCTAATCCTCGAAAATGCATAATTTATTATTGTATTGAAATACTAATATAATCTATTATAAACAAAAATCATGAATAATTTATATCATCATTGTCACTGATCGGAATCTTCCAGAAGTTTTAGCATTAGTACTCTCCCTCGTCAACTGGAGGAAAATACAGATGAATGTTCTTATTCATCTCCACATAGGTAGTGATTTCATCAGTATTATACTTATGGATGTTGCTCTCCGAGTCTATAATAAAGATTCGACTGATCTCCACATTAACTGCCTGATAAGCAGTAGAATCCTAATAGAAATTAATAAATTTCATCATACTGTTAATCTATTTCCGAATCCGCAATAGAATGGACTCTCTCCGATGAACAAATTCCTGATTTCTTTTAATGCCGTGATCTTGAATAATTCCGGAGTTCTGTCAATGACTTCTCTCTTGAATGCTGGGAACAAACTGTCAGGACTCAAAATTACAGGTCCCTTAGGCAATTTGGTTTTATGTTATTGTAGATTGTAAATGAAATCTTTGGTTTGATCTGCCTACCCTATAGCTCTTGCGGTCAAATACATTATCTTATATCCCATAGATTGTATATTCTAATAGAGATTGGCGACTCCATCGTGATTCCAATCGGTACCTAATTTTGGCATCAATTAACCCAATATGTCTGACTTGGTTATGGTGCCATCAATGTCTGATATCACCAACTTCGTTTTTTAATCATACAAGTAGATCGTCCCATGCAATTCAACTATGTCATTCTTCTTGGGAATGCATAATCGGTATGTAATTTTGTTATCTCCCTTTTTCAATCCCAATTGTTTTAAGATTGATGAATGAGGTTTGAGTATTGGTCTCTATGACTTCCTCCTTTTTTAGATTGACATTGTACTGAATGTGTCGACTGAGTCCTCACTGAGCTTCCTGAGTCGATCTTAAGATTTAAATTATTGATGCTGTTTTTGACTCTACTCATTATTGTTTAATCTCTAAGTATTATTATTATTTTGCTCAATTTAGTCTGATCCTTTCTTCTTGCCGAAGAGTACACTATACCATTATTATTGTTGCTATGTATTCTGTTTCTTCTGTTGATCCAAACTATCTATCACCATGTCTTGATTGTAGACTTGTTTAGCCAACAATTGTGTTATTCCTGCCTCCCTACTAAAGAACTTATCCCCGATCTTAAAGACAAGATCTTTGTGATTTATTATTTTAAGTGAATCCTTCTCGAAGATTGAAAAGGAGACCTTATGTTGTTCGAACAGTTGCAATCTCTGAGTTTGAGTCAAATTTTATTGCTGCAATTATTGACCACACAGAGAGAGTTCCATTACCGATTGGCGTGGAGATAGGGTGTCCCTGTCACTATAGGGAATAGTGTCTTTTTCGAAATCGTTAGTTTGGATATGTTTTTCGGATTATTAGGACTGGAATTATTTTTGTAATTATATTTACGATAATCCCTAATATTATAATAATATAATTACTAACGATGACGTATCTACCTATTAAAATTCTTTAAGGTTATTTGTTGTTTCAATCTTAACTCCATCATCTTTTTTTGAATTGGACCCTTTGCCCCAAAATTTTAGAGTTTGAAGCCAATTGCTATTTTTCTTGTCACTATTGAACAACTCATCAGGAGTCTTATAATTGTGGGACAATCTAAAGTTGGATGCCTCGTCAAAAAGTCTAAATTGTTTGGATTAACAAGATTACGAATTTTTCTCAGAAAATGTATCATCAGATTAATAACCAGAAGAAATAGAACTTTTTTCGAAGTATGCCGAACCTTCCTTTCCCAATCGCATTTTCACATTCGACAATTTCCCATTCACAATGATGTCAACGTAGTAATCTTGACCATCGTATTTGCCGAATCGAACGTGAAACGGAGTAGATTTCAAGGATCCATTGTGTTATTACACAACAATTATATCAATACATCCACTTAGATAATACTAAAAAAGAGTAGATTAGGATGGATTACTTGTCTTGGATCTAATTTGGATATAATCTTTTAAGTTATAGAGGTCATTATTATTAATAATATATATTAATCATTTTTAATCTTTTTTCTTTTTTTATTTTAAGAATTCTTTTCTTAAAGCTGCATCATTCCTTTGCAATTATTCCAACCTTTCTTTCTCCACCTAGGCCTTATTTATGTCACCAGCAATCATACAGATCCTATCAGTTCTCTTTGTATGATCCGATTCCAAGTTCGATTTCAATATCTGCATAGCAAAAGGTTTGATCACCCTGGCATCCCAATACCTAATCCCATCGAAGTCAGCAAATCCCATGTAACTTCCAAACAATTTGCTAAGCACTGTCTTCCCCTACTTGATTTCCCCTTCGAAGTAATCTGTTGGTTTGTTCTTCACCTTCCCCAATTAGACGATACAATTTAAATCTTATCATAACAACTCATTAATACTATTGGCTTCATCTACAAAAGAAAGAGCTCCCTAAGATTCATTCTTCATTGTTCCAAAGAATGTACCCGAGTAGTGTTCAGATGAAAAAGTGCAGGCTATCTTCTGATCCGGAAATTAGATTGTCCTCTTCCCATGATTCAAGATAGTCAATGAATTCAACCCGGCTTTTGCTTCATAGAGAGAATAGCCGTAAAACTTATAGGATTTCTTGGGACCATACACTAAAAAATAAGATAGAGGTGGGTGATGAGATATCTAGTAATAATCATAAAGGCTATTGTACTTATTCACAGTAAAGTTAGGTGCCATCTTCATAGCCGCCCTCAAAGGTTTCACCTAAAATTGGATTGAGAGGTTTAAGAAATGAATTTGCCTAAATGTAATTAGATATGAGAGCAACTATACTGAGTTTCATTCGTTCTAATGGCTTTTATAGAGAAGCAGCCTTATTCATATACAAAGGAAAGAGAATTGTTTACATAAACGTTTTTTCCAAGGCCGATTTGGGTATCATCGCTTTAATCTACAATTAATTTAACAAATTGAACTTACAGGGAAGGACACTGTTGTTAAATTGAAATTTCCACTAAGCAATTTCTGACCAACTTGTTTGATCATGTTCTTTCCCACACTTCTAGCCAAATCAATTATTTTTTCATCCTAACAAGCCGTCCCTCCTTTCTTGTGCGCCTAAGGAACTCTGTATTCATCCTTATAATCAACTTTCTTGAAATTTAAGGCGTAATTCATTATAGTATTAAAATCCCTATGATTGCAATGCTCACCTTCATCAAACACAATTGAAACCTTGACCAAGTCTATCTCATCCGAGTCCTCCTCTTGATTCTATTCGGTTTTACTGGGTTTATGCTGGAGTTGTTATTGTTCATTTTAGACTAGTATTTACTTTTCCTCTTCCACTTACTTCTTGTTGCTCAATTAGTTTTCAGATGCATCTTATTTATTATTAGATTAGTTATTATTGCTATTACCATTCTCATTTACATCGCTATTTTCATTCTTGTCCTCTTCTCTTTGTTTTTATTCATTCAACTCGTTAGCGTAGTTGACTGCAGACTCAAACCCATTCCCTTGAAAATCACTCACAAATTGAACTTTTGGACTAGTGTCACTGGCACTATTGACTTATCTCCTCATATGGACTACACATCATATTATTTATTACTTTTAATACTCTTGGCTACTTGCACACCTGAACCGTGTCCTCCACTCTCATCACTAATGTCATCAAATTTAAATGAGCTTTATTTTTGCACACATCCCTTATTTGGAGATGATAAATTATTCACCACAAAGACTTGTGTTTGCTATTTACTCACAATAATGAACTCCTTAGTTTCATCATACTGATTATTCGAATTTTTGAAATTCTTCATATAAAATTCAAGGGCATTGTTGGAAAGCAGTTTGTCCCCGTCCAAATCATTTTAATCATCAACATACTGAGCTGAAAACATGCTGCCTTGTATTAATGCATAATCAGCCACATTCAATTTAGTTGTGTGGATGTAGATTTTTACATTATCATTTTTAGCTATTTCGATGTAATCGTTTTAGTTGAATTCTGCTATGTCAGTTTTTAATTTCAACAACTAGCCTTTGCCAGATGGGAGCAGCTTCTTTTTGGAGAATTTAACCAATTTGAATATTGCCTGATGTAGAGTCTTGGGATTTCTAAATTATATTTTGAAATGGTTTACTAAAAATTATCGAATAAAATGATGTCTATTGTTTGGGTGGATGGATTGAATATGATTCCCAGGATCTCGTGTTGTTTGTAGAAGGATCCGATGATGCCTCCCAGTAATTCAATGTTGCTTATCAACAAATTAAAACCACTATCATTTTTTAACAAATAATTATTGTTGTTGTTTATGGACCAATCGTTTAAGGAGACAACTACTCCCGTAGTCAATTTGAATTCGTTCCCGTCTATTTTCACAAGTCCGATTCCCAATAGTGCATAAAAGGCTTTGACGTTTTGCATTTTCGAAGAGAAACAAATTTGCAAGTATCCTAAAATCTTGTCGTAATTTTCGTTCTCGTCAATCATCAACTTAAATACTCTTCCCTTTGCTGTTCTCACGTAGATCACTGACTTAAATTATAAGCTGTTATATTACTTTCTAATCATTAGTTTACTAATAATTTTTTTTCTTTCTTAAAGATTATTCACATTTTTAGATATCAGCTTCATCTCTGACAAAGTCGCCCTTATTCAAAGAATAATAATTGTTATAACTATTGGATTATTAGGTTTTGTAACACAATATCCTACCCTTCCTCAAATCAAAAGAAAAGAAGTAATTGTAAAGAGTTCCCCATTTTAAATATGCCACTGCACCTAGTTTTCTATCGATCTTTATCGCCTTTCATTACTACATAAATCTCATACTTAAGTCTTCGGAAAAGGAGCCTGCTTTATATCCTCGTCGTCCTCCAACTCATAAATAACACGGTTATTTTATTGCATTTATTATTTATATTTATAAACGAGAAATAATTTATCTCATCAAGTTCACTACTTTCATAATTTTATTCGTTATTCTCATATTCCTGTTCTTCATCAAATCGACCCTCTCTCAAGATGCTCAATCTCAACGACTCATCTACCTTATATATTGATCTGTCAACCAATTTGATCATTTAATTTCAGAGATTTTTTATACGCAATTGAAAATTACAATATCTTTTTTTAAAGAAATAATAAATTTATTATAAATAACATAAACTCAAATTGATTAATGAAGTAATTATTATATTTATTTCCAAATCATTGAAAATCGTATTGTTTATTAGAAATTATCTATTAAAATATTTCAAATTATATTCCACTATTATTATTGAATATAGGTTTTTAGTATTGCTTAGAAACCACTGTTACCTTCTACTATCCATCTAATTTAATTGTCTTCTCCTTTGCCCATTGAAAATCTAAAACCATATTTGTCGAGTGATCCTGCTCATTCTGTAGTGACAACTACTACTATTGTTTAATTTCCTTCTCTATATGTTGTTTTAATTGCTACCTTGCTTTTTTTAATTGGTCATTATTGTTTTAGTTTTTTTGCTGATTCTTGCCTGTGTTATTGTAATGATATTTTTTATCATCTTCTGTATAGTTCTTCTCCTAAAGCATGGTTATGAGGTGAAATCCTGTAATTTTGTGACACAATTGATTTTTGTTATTGATGATGATAACATTTTCTTTTTAATTGAGATTGTAGAAGATTTCTAAATATTGTGAAAAGTGTATTTCGTTGATTTGGGATGATATTGGAAACCAAAATTGGATGTTCTTTTAGTAAATTCTTTTTTCAATTTTCTTCTTATTTAATAACTGTTCAAAATTATCATTATCGAATTCCGAATTGCTTAGTATGATTATTTTGATATCCGTTTACAAAGGCAGGGAAATGATTTAATCAAGCTAACTCATCTTTTGAGGGTCCTAGTAATCCATTAAAAATATAATTAAGTATTAATTCTTAATAATAGATATTATATACATACCTCTTATGAGACCACTATCTTATCTAGTTTCTCTTAGCACTGAGATGTTTCATCTACTGAAGTTGAGTTAATGAATGATATCTAATAAACATCGCAAATAGGAGTGTATTCCTCATTCACACTCCATTTGTCAAGCATTATCTGATTGATGATTTTATTTAATATTTCTAAGTCAGCTTTTCTGGTTAAGCATTTTAACAACTAATGAGCTTGGAAGAAGATCTGCTGTTTTTTTGGTTGTGCAAGATTGGTGATTTTGAAATTATCATAAAATTTGATCATTTTCCATTTGTACTTATAATTTTGATAATTCTAATTTTGGATGTTGAATTAACTATTAACGATTTCATCTCCAAGACTCCATTGGATATGTAAGATGGAATTGATAATGATTGACACTTGACTAACATCTTGATCCATGAAGATTTATTGTAAAATTTATTGGATTCTGACTTTACTGGGTAATTGAAATTTCGAGGATTGCTTAATGATCAAAGTATCATAGGAAGCTTTTTTGATGATGGTTAATATATCCTAAGTCTTGCTCTCAATCTCATTGGCATTCTATAATTTCAATTGGGAAGGCATGTAAATTTTAGATTGCAATTTCAAATCCTTGTAGATCTTCTGTGTTGACAATTTCAATTTGAAATATTAGGAGAATTGTGATGATTTCAATTGCAGTGCCTATATTAGTTCTTTGATCATAATCTATTTAATTGACTTGTAGATGTGTTGATCGATGTGTTTTTTATCTTGCAACGACTTCTGTGATTGGAATTAGAGGTCTTTGATGTTGAATTCGTTGATGGATAGGATTTTGTGATTCTGGAGTGTAATGATGCAGGTGGTGTTGGAAAGGTGAGTTTGTGTTGAATTTAAAAAATTGAAAATTAGAGTTCCATCATCCCAAAATTGTTCTTGATCTTCTTGATTTAAGAATTGAGTAAGTATTCTGGAATGAGAATCTGAGTTTTAATTTTTCTTTTATTTTTTAATGACTTTTGTGTAAAGATTTATGATGGTGTTGTATCTGTCTTCTTTGTCATCCACACCGACGATCACGGAGCAACTAGGGAATAGAGAGAGAGGATACCTTTGAAATGAATTGGTTTCGATGAACAAATTGATGTTTGAATTGTCATTGTCATCTTGACGAAAGACAAGCAAAAAGGATTTATTGAGTTCTCTAATGAATTGCAGTAGAGGATAGCCAATGTCTATCTGATTGATGACGATGATGGTAATGTTGGGATCGATTTGAATTTTGGAGATCTGATTATTATAAAATCTTAAATTTAATTATTTCGGGAAGAGATCTCCGACTCTAAGGAGTGCTTGATATTTGAGACCGACCTTATTGATTAGTGTATTTAATTTGTAATCTTGGAATCTAATTAGGAATTCTGATGTTTTGATGTAAATTTCTCTCAGTTGATTGGTTAGGACTGGGATCAAGTAGATGTTGCTGTTAAAGGGTGAGTGGATGTCCTACTAAATGGAGGTTTGTAATTCCTTTAGATAGGGTCTACAGGGAGAGAGAGATAATGATGAATTGATACATGAATTTGATTTCAATTGTTTTTGAAATCACGATTTAGCTTTCTTGGAATCCGAGGAGAGTCAATTGTTCGATTAGGAATGCTTCAAAATTGGATTTGTTGGATTGATGGAATGGTTCGATGGGTCCAGATATGTACCCAGAAGCATTCATACATCCCATTAGTATAATATATTATAAATTATAAATTAATACTTATGTGACTTAATTTAAATATTATCTTTAAAAAAAATGAGTGGAAGCATGTATGACTTATCCGTAGCCACATATTCCCAGGAGGGACGTATCTATTAGGTGGAATATGCAACAAAGGCAGTTGAAAATTCAGAGTAAATTTTGAATTAATTCTGATTAGGACTGTGATCGGAGTCAGGTGTAAAGATGGAATCATTTTGGCAGCAGAGAAGTAAAAGTTCTCCAGATTGTTGGAAGACAACACAAACAAGAGAATCTATAATATCGACACTTCCACTGGAATGGCTCTATGTGGAAAATTGCCAGATGGAAGAAACATCTTATAAAGAGCAAAGGCAGAGTCCTCTCAATATTAAGACATGTATGCTATTCCAGCATCTGCCAATGTGTTGTCGGATAGAGTGGCACAATATGTCCACGCCTACACTATGTATTCTGGAGTGAGACCCTTCGGATCTGCAAGTATCAACTCCTCTCTAATATTCAGCATTCATTGCCAGTTACAACACTTTCGATGGTTATGAATTATACATGATTGAACCATCAGGAAACAAATACGCTTATCATGCATGTACTCACGGAAAAGGTAGAGCAATTTGCAAGTCCGAATTTGAAAGAAGGAGTTTCAAAGACCTCACATGCTAAGAAGCCTTGGTCTATATTGCTAAGATGTAATTTAATATTGTCTAATTGTCAGGTTGATATTAGCACATGAGGAATTCAAAGAGAAGAAATATGAATACGAAATGACTTGGATCACCGATAACAATGGACGCAAACATCAAAGTGTCCCTCAAGATTTGATTAATAATGCTGTGCAATAAGCCGAATAATTAATTGAACAAGATTAACTGGGAGAATGATCATATATCTACATAAAGACAACCATAAATTAGTATTCATATTTTGAACGATTCTCTTCCACTTTGTTAATTATTTGACTCCTCAAACCCAGAATCATTCTTCTCAACAAAGTATCCATTTGTCTATCTATTTATCGACTTGAACTCAATCAGTTTATTGTGAATGAAATTGAATGCCTCTGGATACTGTGATTCCAATAATTGCTTGGTCTCCTCTGACACTTGCACTCTTCCTTTTTCCCCATTCGATTCCATCTTATTAGAAATCATTACATCAGCTCCATACACATCATACCTCACTATCTCAGTTCCTAAGATGCCAGCTATCACTTTACCCTAATTATTTATTCAATACTCTTACTGTATGAATCCCTATTCTCATATCCAATCCATCAAATCCGATTATTTATCTAACGTTCCTTATAATCTCAATCATACCGAATCCCAATTCAACAACATTTTTGGCTTCCTATGCTGGGTTCCTTTATCTAATGTCTATTATTCCCAATGCAACATAACAATCTCCTATTGTGTATAATTTATATGTATTTTGAGTCAAACATTATTTATCGAATTCAGTAAATAGATTTCTCAACATGTTTACCACTTATTCCGGTTCCACTTTACTTGAATACTCAGTAAACCCAGCAATATCTGCAAATAACAGTGTGGCATCTTCCAACTATTCAACCAGAAAAACTCTCTGATTATTGGATAAGAATTATTTTAGAATATGATTAGGCAACAAATATTTTACTAAGTTTTCAGATTAGCTTTTCTTTATCCCCAAAGATCTCTTGTTATTAAAAGTATTTAGATCCTAATAAAACATGTTGTAATGTACTGAAAACATTAAAATACCCTAGAATATTGTGTAGTAGGCAATTGGCCAACTATGAAATTTGATTAGCACTATCAGAATCTAAGTAAAACAAAATACTAACAGAAATATCAATTTCTAGGTAATTTCGATTATCTGAAATGAGCAAAAGAAACAAAGCAATAAGATTCCTTCAGAAGCCTGCAATTCAATTAGTTCCTCACTCTTTAGCATTATGAATTCCAGCAAGATACTGAACAATAGTAATATGTAAGTGCCCAAAAAGTAGTTGCTGTTGTAGAACCTATGTTTCAATTTCTTATTCTATGACAAGGCCAACATCAATAATATCAATGCGGCCACCAACCTTATGACGATTATCAAATTAGAAATAGCTATAATTTCAAATTGCCATATAATGAACAACGTAAAAGTCTTAGCCAAATATTATAGGAAATGCAAATAGATGGTTATTAAAACGATGTTTCTGCCCTCAGCCACCTACTCTTTAAATTCCATTGCTAATTGATATTAATGGTCTTTGAACCCAAGATATAGTTTCTTCCTTTCCAATTGCAAGCATTCACTTATAACATTGCTATTATCGTCCTCCAAATACCCTTTAATCTTATCAAATTCTATATCAAAGTCAGGGTAATCGTCAATTTAATCTATCTGTAATTCTCTTCTTAATTTTTGAGAAATTTCTAAGAGCAAATTCGATTTCTCCAAATATGATTATTACAACTCCTTGTCTTAACAACTATTGTCCTGCTCATTTTCAAGTTAAATGTTCTGATTGCTGTTTATTTTGATTTGATTTAGAGTTGACATAGCCTAAGGCAACCCTCTCATTAACAAAGTCTACCTTGTATTAGTCTTCCTTCTAAACTGCTTCGCTTGTTCCTACTATCTATTAGATTCCTATGAAGAATCCTATTAAGCTGGTATGGATTATTTTGATGAGAATTATTGCAGAACATCCTATTATTGGTTTTAAAGGGACACCTCATCTTATTTGTTGATGATTATACTATTTTATCTCTTCTGAGAATTCTAAGCGAAATACGAGGGTTATTTAGTTTGGGTCTGATACACCTAAGCTTATTATTGTATCTACAAAGATGTTTGAGGAGAATAAACTATTTAATTGGATTCTTCATTCTTTAAAATTACACCTCTCTTTTTAATGTTTTTTTTGTCGGTGTTTCTCTTTATGTCTTTGCTAACCTAATAGGTGATTAACTCTCCTTTTCCCTTGGCAGCCACCTTCCTTTCAGTGAATTGCAAATCAGGCATATTGATTTCCTAATAGGCTTCACTGGATAATGTCACTTATCCATCCTACCCAGTTGAACACACTCTACTGGTTGTGTTAACTGTGTCTCCTATCAGTGAGAATTAAGGTTTGTGATGGCCAATGACTCCAGCTATTACTCTGCCGTAATGAATCCCAATCTTTATTGTTAAATACCCGATTTAACCATACTTCACCTTCTTTGTATGTTCCATCATCTCCAAAGCCAATTGAACAGCCTACCAAATATCAATTACATTGTTACTCTCTTAACACAATTCTAATTGTTGAATTTAGTCCCCTGATCTACAGCTTTGAGTCCCCCAGCAGCCATGTAGGTTTTACCGACAGTCTCAATCTTCTACATGCCATTCTAAGTGCACAACTAATCAAACTATCTGAATAACCCATCCAATATCTTCACTATGTTCTCCTTCTCTATGGTAATCAAATCATCGAATCCACAAATGTCACAAAACACTATAGATACATTTCCTTGATTTTCAGCTATTTCGAACATGCCCTCTACAATATTATATCAATTTACTTGCATTTATTCTGTCCCTGATAAATTTTGGCAACAATATAGACAATACATTGGTCATATTCGAAGTCTCCTAATTCAACGTGACATCCAACATGAAGTCTTCCCTTTCCAGTCTTATCAATTTGTATTGCAAAGCCATAAATAGAATGCTTGTGGTTATAGCTATTATTTCGCCGTTGATCACAGCGAAGTATGTAACTTGGGTAAACTAAAATTCAATCACTGAAAACTTCTTTAGAAATCCCACCAAGGAGATGAATACTAAAATAAAATTTACAATTGGCAAATGCACTCTCGATTGCAATATTATTACTATATAGTTTTAAGTAATTAGTATCTCATAGATTCCATGAGTGTCAGTTGATCCGACATCGCAAATAAATTTAATCAGACATCTGATGCTGACGATTGCCAAATTTATAAAGAAAAAATGCTTTGAGTATATGTTTGAGCACACCAAAGACAACAATGCGATTTCTAATGCTATGCCCAGGATGTATGTCATAAAATATAGAGTGGTTTGAAATTGATTCATGTTGTAGACTACGTACAATATTATTGCAATTATTTCTAAAAACAGAAGAGTAAATATCGATTTGTATTTTTCCAATTTCAACCATAAAATCTTAGACAATCTTTTGAATTTCATCTCTGTGTCTTTGTTCATGAATTTTAATGTAAATGGATTCACCTTGTCTTGATTTACCTTTAAATTAGACCCCGATACCATCTCCTAAATAGAGATATCCAAGTCATCATTATTTCTTTTAAATATCTTACCAGCTATTACTGCTATTCTTTTGATAAGATTGTGATATTTCTTTTTATTCGTATTTTTCTTCCCGTTTATTTTTGATTGTATCTAAGAGATCTCCTCATAACTTTGTTCACTTTTTATCAAACTTTGACAAAACAAAGGTTAAATCACTTCAATACAAGTACTCAGACATAATTAGGCAAAGATATAGAAAAAGAAAACAAACCATGAATTCGGATCAATAAACAATCCTTCAAAAGTTTCAATATTTTCATCAAATGAATACTTGACAGACAATAATGACATTGAAAGCCAACAAACAAGATAAGCAAATAATAAAATTATCCATGCAACCATCTTTTACACAGTTGAAACACATAATTTTACGATATCACTTCCAATCAATAAAAGTAGTAACATCTATCTTATAAGACCAATCTAAGTATTACTCTAATACAAGGTGTAGTAAGATAGCCATAATAACACCGCATCAAGTAAAGCATTCCCATTTATTTTAAATACAAATGATATCACTTTTTTCTTTTTAAAAGTTTTTATATTGATTTTGAATTGTTCTTGATACATCTTAGAATCTGCATGATAATTTTCATTTAATTTTGATATCAAACTTGCAATTTGTTATAGAATCAACATCAAACTCTAGTAAACTGTTAGCCACCCACCCTCAATCAACTAATAGTTTTATGCACAATTTGTTGAGTACATTAGAAACAATGAATATAATATCAGTAATGATCTATAAAATGAAAACACTAGCAAATCGTCATAAACTTCTGCAAAAATCCTACTCTCGAAGAACATCAATCCACACAAGTCTTCAAAATTATTTATGCAAATGTCTGAAGTAGGCATTTTTTAAACATCCTTAATAGTATAGATCTTCTTTAACGGATTTTCCATAATCTTGTTCATTGATAATCGTTAGTTGATCTTCAGTTTAGTACTCAATTTTTATGTTTGATAACTTGTTGGGATATGGAATAATTGGATGCCCATATTGGCTTTTCTGAACATTTGAATATCATTAAACGAATCCCCAATTGCTAAGACTTTTTTGTTTCCTTAGAATTAAGTTTAGATAATTTTGATAATTTCTGCTTTTTCTTATGCATTGAATCTGTAAGCTATCAATGAGTTACAAAAATATAAGAGAAATATTAGATGACCCAGCAACATATTATCTTCCTAAATTAATTTAAATTATTCCCCACTCAAAATAATTGAGTATGCTTTAATTTCTGGAAATACTTAGGATTGCATTTGCTGGCTTTTCCCCAATTTATTTTGGCTTTCCTAATTTTGACTTTGTTCAGCAACCTTTGAGGGATACTTTTCAGTCAGAGTGTTGAGTCTAAGTGCTTTCGATTATTGCATATTGTTGACATTGGTATTGATAGTATTAGACTCGTTGGCTTATAGTTATTAGGCCATTTGAGCCAATTGATTTTTAATTACTAATTTGGCATTATCTGAATCTATGTATAGTAATTGATCCGTAGTTGACAACAATTTAGACTTGTAAGCAACAGGCAAGACTCTATTCAAATCATCACCTGATAATAAGAACAAACTTAAATCAGCTTATCTCATTTATTATATCAGAACCTTAGCATCTGGGCGTATTTTCTCTTTGATACCTAACACATGCATAATTTACATATCCTTTTCTACATCGTGAAATAATTGGATTAAATCATTTTAAGATTGAGAAAATTTGAGTTCTTAATATCTATCAAGAAACTCCTATTTCTCATTTTCTCTTAAATAAATTTTAGAGTATACCACTGTTCTCATGCCAGTCATATGCAATTTTAGGAATATACGATCCCAATATTCTCTGCTGCTTTTATCTATGTCAACATATGAGGGTATTTGATTGAACTCTTCCCTTACAATGAGAACAGAATTAATGAGTTCATCCTCTTATTCATTCTCGGATGAAAATTAAAATTATTCAGCCAATTTATCTGGATATTGTATTAGTACTCCTAAGCGAGGATGCAAGTGGGAATACTGGTTGATTGCCAGGATTTGAAATTCATGGATTTCTTTTAAGATTTCAATAATGTAAGTGATCTTTCCACTTTATTCATTTGTACAAATAAATTTAAAGTCGAAAAAGTTAGCAAATCTCATTAGCTCTTAATCGAACAAGTGTGAAGTTGAATCATGAATGAATTGGTCATCTTATTGTGTGAATTTAGATATTACTTCTTAACACAGCAGTAAAGAGAGTACTGCCTCTTAATAAAACATTTAATTTTATCCACAGACTAACTTTTAATAAAATTCTTAATCTTTAAAAAAGGCAATTTCAATTTATTCTTCATCAAACTGAAAAAATTGAGTTTAAAATTTATTATTTCGATGAACAAAGGATGATTATTTTTTTATTTATCTTAGCTCTTCCTTCTTGGTTGCATCACTGTCACTTCTCGGCTTTTTCTATTTGTCACTATACATAGACTATTTCTCATCCACTTGCATTAATTGAATTTCTTCAAATGGACTAGAGGATGGAGACTATTAGATGGAAAGTGATTAATTAATGATTGATTTATTAAAAAATGGCTTAGGCTTATTCCCCTTCAATTCAGGTGTAATCTTACAATGAGTATCATCTAAATCTTCTGGCTTTAAATTTTCCACAATATTGTGTCCAAGTAATTCAGAAATATTACCCTCAGAAATTTTAACATTTGCACTGTCTAACTCTGACTTGCTCAAAATTCCAGATTATTATAAAGGTTAAAATGTTTAAATTTTATTATTAAGAGTATTCTGAGCATCCTCTTCTCTCAACAATGTTTGATGTAAAAATGTAGATCTTTGTTTTAAATTCTGAGATTTATTTATAGACTTCGTTAGTTGAATTGTATTTTTACAGCTACTATTTCTTATCTTTTATTGCTAATCAATTGCTATTTATTCATCAGAATTTTCTTCTTGTTCTGGAATACGAAAATTCGGATTCTATTTCAACTATTAATTGAAATTGTCCTTGTACAACTACCACCCATTTTGTATCTTTTTTTAACTGAACTTGTACATCATGTCTTCGATTATTATTGATCTAACTCTAAAATCTCCAGATGTCAATGTTCCTGTCTTATCAAAACACACATATTCAGTCATGACCAAATCACCTATAGACACAGAATTCAATTATTAATAGTTGATTGTTTATTGTGGCTAATTTTAACTATTCACTCCTCCAAGATTTGAACCACCTTTAACTCTGTAATCAAATTAATTATGATATTTTGATCTCCTGTATTTAAAATGAGCATATCCCATTTCAATTAAATCTATACAATTGTAAAAGTATATTGGAGTTGTCTTAAGATACTGAATCATATAAAAAACCAATGTGATGCTATCAAACACTGCTTCTTCGTATTCGCTTCTGCATAGCTTAAACGATGCAACTAGCCAACTAATAAATGTTATTATTATGCTTATGGTCAAAGTCAGCGCAAAAAACATCCTAGATTTTTAAACAAAAAATGATTTTTTCTCTGCCATATTTAAATTATCATAACACAAACATTTCTGCCCTACAAACAATACCAACCCAATCAAGTACTGACAGGTTTTCAATTGCTCTTCTCTCCTTACTACATTTTGTCTATTGAAATTTTCCCCTTTAGGGTCCTTTTTTAATTTGATATAACCAAAAATATTCTCATTTGAGTCTTTATCAAATTAAATTTGACCAGTCAATATCTTTTTGTAATCAAAACCCTGTGCTTTGTATTTACCATTTTTTAGCATTGTTAATTATGTTGGTTACCTTCCATCCTCTTAAGTCTAACCGTCCAATTATTATGTTGAAACTCCAACAATATCATCCGATACATCAATTATTAATATGTCTGCAGGACAAACTTCATTTCTTTTTAAATAAATTAAATCCCCTACTTCTAACTATTACCATTGAATATTTTCATATAGTTATAGTTTTTCTTTTTTTCTGCCGGACTAAACTGAATGGGGTTTTTTTTATATCTCAACTTTTGATATTACAACTTATGGTTCTTTGGAAATAAGTTAATTTTCAGTTTGTACTGTGACAATTTGTGGCTTGTTGCCTGAATTAATATCTTTCCTCAATCTTCTGTATCTTGTGACTTCTCGGTTATTGGTTTTCTTGTCGTATTCCATTTTTTGATAATCAAAATAAAATGCCTTTGCAATTTATAACACATAGTGCATCGACAACGGTAAAATGTACATTACCAGGTCCTCCTAACTTTAAATATCAGATTATTCTTACTTAATTTAAAGAGTGCAAAAATGAACAATCATCACTAAATAATAGATTAGAACCCCTATTCTTTCAAATTACTTGAAAAAGAGATAGAAAAGCAAAGTCTTAAAATCAAAATACCCCGTGTTGATCTTATTAACTAATTCGCTCTACTTCATTCCTTTTATATTCACAACCTCCCCACAATCAATTTCTATCTATTCCACTCAAATTCAAATATATACTTAATAATGAAATCTCTTCTGGTTTTGCCGACTTTTGGCATTATCATATTTACGTTTCAATTACTCATATATTAATTTTCCTAATGTTTTCATTATACTTTTATTAAATAATTAAGAATATCATTTTTATTCAATTTAATTAATTTGAATTTCCAAAGGATTCAAGTTTATTTTTCTTTTCGTTTTAGCATACTGAAAAATCAAAAAATGGAGAGACCTACAATTTTTTTTTGACTTTGGTTATCATTACAATAATTGCTTTTAATTTGTTCCAAAATTGTCAGTTATATATAAAGATCGATAAGACACTCATAAACCAAAAGCGATTTGGACAAATCGTTATGAGTTACTTTCTGTTACAATATAAAATTAGAAATTATTATCTTATATAAATGAACCAATAGTTCTAAATAGTTATTTTAAAGCAAACTAAATAATTTGAGATTGAAGAAATATATTTATATGTTATTTGATCTTTTAAAGTCTTTTGGAGAATATGAGATGCAACCATAAACTATAAATAAAAAAAGTATTTAAAAATTATCAATCCTCAAGACGATAAAATAATTTACTATTTATGTAATTCTATAATAGCTAGATTATTGTATATATGATGAAATTATGTAAAATTGAAATGAATATTTGTAAAAAAACTATAATCTCATGATTATAATAAAAATAAAATGATTCTTCAAATATCAAAATTAAAAGATAATAAGTATTAATAGGATGGATGATTTAAAAAAGCAGTGAACCAAAGGCATTTATTGATATTGATTAAATTATATTGCCTTATTACATTTAGGGATATCCTACCTTAATTATTAGAATAAGTAAAAACGATTTAGGAATAAACCAAAAGGTTTCAGATATGATGATTGATATTTTTAAGAATAGGCAAATTTATTTGAAACAACCTTTTAATACACCCAGCCACTTTGAAAGCTTAAATTGTTATTATGGATATTTTTTTTCATTTATAATTATGTCTTGAAGATTACTATGGTTCTAAGCCATTTTTACTCTTGATAATTATTTTAGATCATCATAATTAAATGGACAATTTTATATTCTTTTACAAAATCCGGTTTTGTTAAATTTGTATTGAGGGACACAGAAAATGTTAATAATTCAATCAATTAAATGATATTTATATTTTGGAGTTTAGAAATCAAACTTTCTTTACAAGGTAAGTAGTTTAGTCCAAGATTTTAGGGTTTAATGATCCAATTATTTGTTTAACTTAATCACCAACTAAATTAATATGTTGTTCTTAAAACAAATTAAGTAAATTTAAAGGTATGTTAAAATTAACTTGTAATGCAATTTCATATATAAATATCATTTAATGTAAATGTGAATTTCGATTATCAAGAAATTCTCTTTATAGGTCAAGTTAAACTTAATTGATGCTTAATGTTGAATCATTGATTAAAATTAATAAATGATCTATTAAAATTCATTTAATTTGAATCCACATAAATTTCAATGATTATCTCATTTATCAATTGAAGTTTTAGGACTAGCATCTGTTAATTCTGAGGATATTCTTATTTTCAATCTCCTCAAAATTGTAGAGTTCAATTTTGTTTGGATTATGCAATCTTACGAATGACCTTGAATTCAGCTTGAACTCTACAAATCCTATCTATAAAATTATCTAACCCATAAATTAGATTATAACTATTGACCTTTTGTATTTTTTCAATATGAATAATTATTTTTATTAATATGAAGTTTTCATTCTTGAAACATAATTTAGCTGAGTTAATCGGTAAGGTGGAACAGTTAGATTCACCAAGCTCTATAATAAAGAAATTCGGTCCATACCTTATGACGAGTTTGTTTAATCAAAAGCTGCAAGAAAGTCAAGAAGTCATAAATTATATGGAAAAGAATATTGATAAGAGTACTTTCATTCGAAATTTTACTCATGACCCTCAAGCTAAAAATTGGAGAACTAACTATAGAAAATCGATTGAAAGTTTAGCTTGTTCGATTATAGTTGATAATCAAAATATCATTGATAAGCATTACACAACAACATTGAAGGAAGAATAAATAACTTTGCCAGAAGCACTGCCTTTAGCGTATACATTGGTTATTTAAAAAGTAAAAAAGTGGAATACCACACAGGAATAAGAGGCTTTGCAAAGATTAACCTATTTACTAAATACTTAAAAGTAGGATCAATAAAAAATGAACATAAACCTCCTGTATTAAAAACATTTCCTATCGGACCTTGGATTATATTACCCTGAGTTGTTATTTCATTCACAAGGTAAGATCTTCTGTACAGAATTGCCCTTGGATTACTTTATCGGGGAATTGAAAATAGAGTACAAAGATTTCTTTATTGAAGATAACAATTTGGTTGATTTGAAGATAGGAGATTAAGTTTATGTTTTTATGTACCCTGATGAATTTGAGAATTAAACTATTAAAGCTTTTATGTTAAAATATGTGAGAATCAAGAGATTGCAGGAGTTGTATTCTAATGTTCATGTAGTTTGGTGTTATAAAGGGATGAAAAAGAAGGAGTTACTTGATGCTATTGGTATCTGAGAGCTTGTTTTATCATATATATTAATAATCAAGAAAAAAAAAAAATATATCAAATAATTTGGTGTTGAGCTTATTTCTTCAACATTTTAAATAACCATATTTTATGTGTGTGCACTATTTAAATAATAACACAAAGTTTTATATTGAAAATATGCATTTATAAATTAATATTATTTATTTAATAAATTTTACAGGAAGAAAGATGAAAAAATTGATTGCTGCTTCACTATCATTTGTATCCCTTTTGACAATCGGAATGGTATTTAAATCCCCTTACTGAGCAGTATTAATTATGATTATTATTAAAATATACAATAAATCATAATCAAAAACTATTTAATATCAATGGATCAAACAGAACTCCATATATATTAACTTCAAATAGAAGTGTCTTTTTGATTGTGTATGACCACATTTAATTTTTAAATAAATAATATTTTATAATTTTGAGAGCAATTTATGACAATTTGTTATGTATATATGCATGAAATGATAAAATATTTCAAACAAAATGTAGATCCTATTCTTGAACCCCCAACTCCTTTAGAATGGGGGGAATGGACTTACTCATTGATGGTGGACCACAAATATAAAATTTCTCATATTAGGATACAAATCCAATATGCTTTTAGAAGAACACCTTATTAAATCTCTCATTAACACAACATACATTCTCTGTCCATTCTTTCACTTTGAGTATCATCTTAAAACATTGTTGGGGTAATTGTTTCTATAGTGATATAAGTGGAAAATAGATGTTGGAGCCTATTAATTCTGATTTATTGGCTGCTGCAAATATCAGAGTAATATGTAAATTAGTATGGAATGAGCATTCTAATGGATTGAGTATGTTAGCGAATTATTTCCCATATTTTTTCTCGACGATTTCGTAAATAGTTGATTATAAAAGAAAATCCAATAAATCCAGAAATGGTAGTATACCTGTTCCTCCACATATGATTACAATTTTGCCTTTATTGGGTAAGCCTAAGGATGGTCCATAGGGTCCAGTTATTTAAAATTATTCATATTGATTCTTATGAATGTATTGAGATAATCCATTCTTTGATTCGTAATTCTTGATGATCAATGGGAGCTCATTTAGGTATTTTGGTTAGACATGGAAATGATCAAAGCACTCCTTATTGTGCAATTGAGTCTCAACTAAATTTATTAGTTGCTTTCTGTATTAAACATTCTCTGGAGCCATACTTATAATGCAAGTGTATTATCTGATGGGCACCTAAGAATTGGAATGAGCTTTCACTTAATAATACCTACCAAATTAGTTATAATTTGTTAATTGTGATGAAACTTTTCTATATTCATTATCAAAACCAAAATAACCAACTTTTTCCGATATTTAATTAATTGTAATCAATTTCCACAAATTTGTATTATATTATAAAACGCTGTTATTTTAAATAATAAAATTGATATTATTGATTCTTCCAATTGTGTTCTACTTGATCATTTAAATAGCTTTATCTGAGTGTTTAAAGGCTGGACAACTGCCATCTTCTAAACCTTGGCTGCCATAAATAAACCTCGATATTTCCCTTCCTTTGGTTTTCTCCCAAATATACTATCCTCCAGGATGGACAAATCCTGTGAGATTTATAATCTCATTGTTAAATATAAACCACATTTAGTCATTGTAGTCCCTCTGAATGCTTTAGAGATCTAAGAATTACACTGAAAATATTACCATTTTGTATGACATGTTAGACAAATAAAGCATCTTGTATGGTTTTAGGTTAACATTACTCCTCTTTCTATTTGAAAATTTTGGAGAAGAGAGTTCCATTTTAATACACGAATTCCAGAAGCACTCTCCAAAAGAATATGAGGGCATAAGTGATCCAAAATCCAATCAAATTCCACCTTCCATCTTCGACAAAGTAATTATAAACTTCATAGAAACCTATTCCACATTGGATCTTGCCAACCACATACATGAAATAACCTAGATATATGTGAAATATCTGTTGGATCTTGATTGTTTTCTAAGTTCTCTTATTTTCAATACACAATTTTAAAATTAGACCTCCAATACTTTACAACCCCATTAAGCCAAGAAAGGCGAATCCAATAGGAGCATGCCAGTATGCCAAGTGCTCTTTACCATGGAATTATGGAGGATTCCAAATCAAACTCATTAGGATATCTGCTATCATGGTAGGCAACACACACAAACCCATTATGATACTGTGTAGATTTAATCTGTGCTTTAAGAATATTCCGTATCGATTGGCCAATAATCCGACATCTGCTAAAATTCCCCAAACGATGAAGTTGCTCCACTTATGAAAGTAAAAGACGGTGTGTCGATCTTCATTGACTTCAGTGAGCTGCATTTCTTGACCTATTGCTATCTATGATGCATTCATACTCTGTTCAACTGAATTATAATCTAAGAATGTTCTGTTAGTTTGGCTATCTTGTAATTCTTGTGTCCTTGCAAGGCATGCAAAAGATAGAACAACAACAATGTTTAGCATGTAATAAGATATTTTTATTATGTAATACCAAAGAAATGGTGACCAGAATTAAATACTCCGATTTGATTATGTCATTCAAAATAATCTCACTTATTAGTTTGATTACTAACTGCTTCTGTAAGTTAATTATAAAATAAGATTTTATAAATTATAATAAATTCTCCAAATAATTAATCAATATAAAGAAGACTTTTTAAATTCTTATTGAACTTTCGTTTCTCAAAAGTGTTTTCCTTCATCCAAGACTGTTGGAATAGGTATTACCTCTCAATTCTGATCTCAAATGTATGTTTTTACTAAAATTCTGAAATCTTTCAATTTTAACTAATCTAAATTAATTGTAACTAAAATCTTTAACTTTTGCAATTTGATTGTTAAATATCAAATTAACTACACCAATTTGAAGCTACTAACCTAATTAATAAATACCAGTTTACAATGACTCTAAAGAATGGATTCACCATGAATACATGTGATTTCTCAAATATTCTTAGATTGCATCTCTCAGAGCTGGCCCTTTGAAAAACTTAAAATAGGACTGTTTTTGGGTTATTTGAGTGGTCTCCTTCTTAGAGGATGGAGTTGCAACGATTAGACAGGAGAGAATTCTCATTTGATAAAAATGCTCTTATTTCTAATATATTACACATACAGACACATTAATCGAAGTCAATTAGAAATTGCGTATGAAATTTATATTACACTGCATGTAATTCATTTTGTAATTATTTGTTAATATACGTGTATTTGTTAAGTGTGCACAATGATGATAGAATATACTGTAAATTTAATGGATTATTAAATCTGAATTGATCATGCATTGGACATCTGTAGCAAATATTTCGTTTATATGGGTTTATATTGAGATGGAATAATATCATTAAATTTATATATATATGAAACATCTGAAATTATCGATCCCGTGCATGAATTAATCCTTCCTCTACAAGGGGAACTTTTTAGACATCAATTACTAGGAGCTCGTCCAATTTGCAGAGAGCAAATTAGGCAAAAAGTTGACTCCAGAACTCTATTTTGTTTATGTTAATATCGAAGGTGATAATTTTGTAATAGATAATGATCAAAAACTAAATAATCTGAAGAAGTTAAATTCTTAGGTGTTGAAAATCGTCCTCAAGGAATTCGAAAGACAATTAGTTCTTCATCCAAATACAATTTGTTCTGTTTGCCAATAGTCTCCAATTTAAAATATTAGGTATAAGTGTGTTGTCTGCGAAGATGTTGATTTATGTCAGCATTGCAGTATCGAACATAGTAGATTGCATCCATTGATTATGCTTTCTAAACCAGAATAAGTTTAATACTTAGAAAGCTTTTTTAAAAAGCACATGAAGAAGGTGAAGAACATTTTAAACTGCTCGATCAGCAAATCTAAAAGCACAGTCATAGCAATCAAAGATGTGATTATGAAAAAGAAGCAAGATTATTTTGGAAATGTCAAATTACAACAAGATTAATAAATCGAGTAAGGACAATTCAGAAAACCTCCAAGTCCAGAAGAAGAAGACGTGTTGAACAAGACTCTGAGATTGTCTGAGATATTTGAAGGACAACCCAGCACTTATGAGAAATTCGTTAAATAGAATAAGGAATTGACATTTGAAGAATTAGTGGAGAAGGCATCTGAAAAATTTGCATGAATTATATAAATTATAATTATCCCAAATAGTATTATTATCATCTTCTTTGAATTTAAGCTGACATCAGCCCAGTAGTCGTTTGATACATCTAAAATTAATCTATCTATCCTTACATTTTAATATTATTTTTAATCTGTCACACAAGGAGGCTATGCTTTGTTCTTCTGATATTGTGAATATTGTTATTCTGATTCCAAAGACATCTATTACATCATCTAATCCAATTGTTCCATCTTCATTGGAGTTTATTCCTACTAGACTCTATACTAGTTAGCTAATTAAGTGCTTTACTATTGTTAATATGATTATTGTGCAGAATGCTATTAGGCAACATTAGTGTAGTTAAAATCAAAGTATTGCGAGTAAATGACATAACTATTATTTTGAGGGATGTAACTTGATAAATTGTAGTATTTCTTGAGGAATCCCAATAGTTTTGGCGATGGTCGATCATAAGCCAATTTCTCTGGTCTCAACATTTCTTATCTGAGCATTTCTTCAAAGAGCTCTTTGCCAATACCTTTCCTTTAGACTGATTCATGCACGTAAAAGTCGAGAACGCATATGGGTTAGATTTCTTTTATTGCTCCGTTTAAATCTCTATCAAATAAGTTCTTTCTTCCTATTTTTAGAATCCCTAAGCATTACTATAAAATCCTTGTGAATACTTACTTTTCCTTCGGACTTAATATACAACTTTTAGTCAGTCTAAAAGAATCTGGTTGGACTAGTTATAAGTTATTTCAAATTTTAGGCCTAACTTATTAATGAATGGATTACTAATGCTGAAGCCTCCCCCATGATTGTGATCACATCATCAAGCTAGGGGTTACGCTTTTGATTTCCATTCAAAATAGTAATTCCATTCTCATTTACTGGCATACATTTAGATAAGTAAAAGTTGAATTACATATTATTAAATTTCAATGAATTTATATAAATCATTCCTTGCATTATTCTGTCGAAGTTTTCATTTTCTTGATGATGTTATAATTTGATTCTTTGTTTGATAAATTTCCATTATTTAAAGTTCAATCTAGGTAGGAATTATTCTATATAGATTCTAACAGGTGTAAATAATCTTTAGTTGTTTAATTCAAGATTTCTTTTTTTAGTCTATTTTATTAGGTATCAATATAATAGTAATTCGATATTTTAATTTTTTATATCAAAATTGATCAGATATTTATGTTTATATAATTATGAAACAAAAATTACAGAAAATTTAAAAAATGAATTGTTCAGTTTGTTTGAGTGATGAATGTTAACTATTCACAAGCAAAAGCTGTAAATGTTTATTCTGCTTTGATTGTGTTCTTAATTGGATTGAAGAGAAAATCAATTTAAAATAGTAAGTCGATTCCATCTCATGTTTAAATCATAAATGCAAGTAAATAATATCCTTAGAAAACTTTCAACAATCCATAACAAACAAGCAAATCGAAGAAAAGTTCATGGAAATAATGCTAAAAAATTATTTTCAACAAACACAAGACATTAGACCTTGTCCAAACAATAAATGCAGTTACTATGCGTTTCTTCCTACCAACAGATGCGGCAAAGAATTCTCTTGTCAATAATGCAGTAAAAAACTTCATTAATATATTTAGATTTTAATTGGTTGGATAAACAATATCTGTCATATGACAAGCTATTCCTATTGAAAGTTAAAGATATAAAGAGTGACATCCTCTCATCTGTGTTCGAATTCATTTCCACATAAGAATGCCCAAGATGCAATTCTAAAATACTTAAAAATGGTGGGTGTAGTCATATGACGTGTAAAAAATGCCAATTTTATTATTGCTGGAGATGTAACAATTAATTGAATGACGCGGTTCATACTGAAACTCTATGCCTAATTAGAGTGCTCTGTTATCTATCGATGATCCTTCTCAATATTGCTGTTACATTTTACAACTTGGGATGGCTGCCATACATATTCATGGTCATCTGGTACCCACTTTACGGACTGGGTCTCTCTTTGCTTTACAACTCCTATGTCATCTTACCTATCACTATTATTGCCACATTGATTTAAACTTACAAACAATGGCAATCGTTGAACGCATAGAGAAGGCAAAGATTCATCAAATCCCAAGCAATAGCCCTGATTGCGTAAATCATAGTATACACACTCTTGGCCATAGCTACCATTTACGATATTTTCAATATTAGCTTAAATCAAGCTCTGACCTTTCATTACTACTAATTCATTACCATTATGTCAGGAGGTTCAATAGTGCTGGTTGTGATGCTGTTCAACAATTTCTTTTATTAAAATTGGCTCAAATTTTTGATTTGAAGATATTTATTTATAAAATTCAAATGTCTTTATATCTATATTATAATTCTCTTTAAAGAATTACACTTTAATGTAATGCAAAAGTGCCAATCCTAAAAATATACTCACTGTCCAATTAAATTCTTGAGATTCTGTGAATAAGTTAAATTCTGGTTCTAAATTAATATTTAATATTTATTCGATTCTTAAACTTAAAAAATAGAATCAGTAATCATAATTAAATTTGATATGAACACAATTAGAACATTGAGACCATCATATGGATCCTCTCAAGAGATTCAGATAAACACAACTTGTTCTTCCACTCCCAAGTTGATTAAATCTCAAACTTTTATCCAAATGAAGGTCAAATGTCCGTCATCGAGTAGTAAAAATTCAACATCGACAAAATTAAACTCTCCTTATCAGCCTCATCAAAAGAGTCAATTCTCTGTTAGAACCCACTCTGATTCATAAGACGTTCACTCTATACTAAATGAATGCGTTCATATTTTCAAAGAAATCTAACAGAGTTCTGTTAATACCCAAAATGAAATAGTGTTACTTGATGTGAAACAGAAGATGCGCAATATTGAAAACATTGTTGAAGAAATTACACGATATCAAAATACCAAAAATTTAAATTAAAACAAGATCTCCCAAATTATGTTTCAAATTATTGAAGAAAAAAGGCAAAAGCAATAAGCCATACAATCTGGAGAAAATCTAATCAAATAACAAGCTAATTAGATTTAATAATTGGTATCAATATTAAATAATGTTAGAATCTAAGAATTTCTCTTTATGAATGATGTTTATTTACATTAATATTATTAAAAAAATATGTATCCATAATTTTATCAATGCTCATTATATTGGTTTTAAATTCTTGTAATAAATGCGAATAATTTTTACAATTACTTTTAAAATAAATGATTAAAAAGTTATAAAATAATGTTCAATAATTCGAGTTTATCTATATTTATTAAATAAATTATTTTTTGATAATTATCTTAATATATTAAATTCTTTCTTAACTGGGAATTAAATTGACGAAACAAAACTCTTAAATTAATTACACAGTCTAAGACCCATATTATAATATTTAAATTAATATAATGAAAAGAAGGTATAGCCTAAGTATTAAGTAGATAATCATAAACAATATAAATTGGAGATATTATTTTTATTGAAAAATAGAAGATATCAGTCTTAATGATTTTTGGTAAGTTAGTAATTCCACACTATTTTTATTTTTCTTATAGTAAAATATTATTTTGGAGACTAACTTAAATAACTTTTTATATATTATCCACCGTATTTGTTTTAGAAGTAAATAGAAAATTCAAAACAAATGAGAAATCTTTAATTCTAATAACATTTTGCATTAATGACTATTTGCTTCTAATAAAATGTTATGGCAATATGGAAATTAATTAATTATTTTCAATAACATACAGTTTTTCTAAGATTAATCAAATAAAATAAATTTATATGCTTCATTTATGATTGATTAAGAATCCCACTTAAGAATGTTCTAATAGATAATGAGCATTGACCCAAGGATGATGTTACATAAATAGAGGAGTACCATCATTGCCAACTCCCCTCATCAACTATTCTTTACCTCCAGGATGTTTATTTAAATAATGAGTAACATCGTAAACTTTAGAATTAATGACAATCCATGCTGAATCACTTGTGTTATGTTTAGATACCTATGAATATTAGGATATGATCATATACATCTTCTAATGTAAGTTATTTTAATTCACATTTCTTAATGCTTTCATTTAATGCTCTTTTTGAAATCCAACTGGGAGAAGCCACTTCTTTTGGTTACTATCCAAATTTAGGAGATTCAGGTTAATTTTGCTATTGTTGGATTGGTTACTATGATTCTTAAGTAACTGAATTTCTTTTTTTTGGTTGTATTACTAAGTCATCAAAAATACCTTTTAAAGTGTCTAAATATTTTTAATTGGTTTTTTTAATGACTGCGAGGGCATAATCAATGCTTTCAACCTTTCTTGTTCCTTTAAATTTTTCTACAAGAACTTTTTCGTTAGAAATGTGATAGATACTACGATTTTGTCTTAGAGAATTCTGAAGTTATTGTTAAAAACAGATACCATAGCAAGTGTTTTCACATCATGTCGTTGGGGTATGGTTATGTATGTGTGTGGACGCTTGAACTCCACTATTTAATCAATTTCATAATATTGATTTTCTTCATCTCGCAAAGTCAGTATGTCAGTCTGGAATTTCTGTTTGATATCGTTTAGGATGAAGGTAACAACTTCCTCAAGAATTTCAAGTTGGACCTCATCTTGCATCCAAATAAGAGTATCCTGTCTTTCTTCTATATACAAATTGATTTCTTCCTTATTATTCATATAAAATAATCAAAAATGGGTTGCACTAGTGCAAAAATAAATGAGCCACTAAGTCAAAGACTACGGCAAAAAGCCAGCGAAATTTTCAAGAAGCTAGACATCAAAGGGAACGGAACCATTGATAAGGAAGGAACTGAATAATTTTGGTAAGATTTTAAATAATTTACTTAAGGAAGTCTAACTTTGCAAAATTAAACACAGAAGCACTGTTTGAAGCAGTTGATTTTGATAAGAGTGGGGACATTACAGAGGAAGAGTGGATGGCATTCTGGGAAATTGTAAAAGAAAATGGGTACTCAGAGGAAGAAATAAATTTAGAAGTATCGATTAGATTATTAAAGCAAGTTGGATGAATTAATGGATGGCAAGGCATGGGTACAATTTAAAAGAGTGGACAGATTCTTAAAAATTGATGAAAAGAGAAGAGGTTCAAGAGTTAAATCAATTGTGCAGGAAGAAAAGAAGAAGCTTTCTATCATCTAACCAGCACGATTATAAAAGAGCAAGACGATGTAGAGTGAGGGACATGATATGCAATAAGAGAATTAGCAAGAATCTTGATTATATTTATAATTAGATATTATCATAGTTAAATAAACATTGAAAATTCAACTACTACAAGTTTTTCATGAATATCCCTAGTATTTTAATAAGTTCTCTCAATTTATTTCACTTTTTATTCGCTTAGATTACTTATATAATTGTACTTTGTATTAAATGGGTAACCAATTATGATAAATTATCAAATATTTACCATGTGATTAAATGTTGAACTAATAGGGTATTCATCATTTGCCATTTATTCAAATTAATAATAAAATTAAAGTTATGAAATTAATAAATAAATTAGTTTATTCTTTTATCAATTTTCTCAGGATGATATTGTTATTAGTATTTATTTAATTCTTTCAAAGGTTCACCAAGAATAAGGATATTAGATTTCTTCATAATTTATTTTATAATTATTGCTTTTACTCTTTTTAAATAAATCTACTAATAAAGCCATAAATATTATTCATCAGATTTATTAGGATTTCTTTAGATTTAGAAAAATGCGTGATGTATTTTAAATACAAGGGTGTTTCACTGTCACTTTATATCTCTTTTTCATTATATTCTTCAATGCAAATTAATTCATTAGGATCTATTTCATCCAAGATCTTTTTCTGAATAAAAGTCATGCAAGGAATTTGTTTTCTATTTGAATTTAAAAAAAATCCTAACTAAATTGAAACCCTCTTTTTCAAAGTCCCTTGAATTTCTTTAGTAATTTCCAGTATGAAATGCCGAAACAAATTTGGATATTTAAAAATAATCAAGTAGAAGAAGAATACTTATTTAGTTATTTATAAATTCATGATTAATATTTTTATTAATAGGCTTCAATTTGTCGTTGTAATCTATTGACATTGGATTTCATGCGATTCATTTTAGTCTATTCGGCGTTCTAGACTATTTCGTAATCAATTAGTGGTTGAGAGTAGCGTGGATCGAATTCCTCCTCTTTTATCACTTGGAATTTATTGAGTTCAAATTATCTTATGTTGACGCGAACCTAATCTAGGTTTTTATCGATTCTGCTCATGAGTTCCAATAGATCCTGCAGGGCATCTCCGGAATCAGGGAATAGGAGGACAGGTTTTTCTTTGGACCAATTGTCAACTGGGATTTCAAATGACTTATGCAACACATCTTCTAGGGTTTCAGCTGAGTTCTTGAGTAAGACATAAACCTTTTGGATTTCTTCGTCGATATTCATAATAATCAACTTGGTGACATCCTGTAAAAATTATGTAAAATTTATCAAATTTCCTTATAATAATTTGATGGAATAATCATTGTTCTTCCTGTCAGCTGAAATGACAGCAATGAAAGGCTTCAACGAGAAGACACAGTCCACATATTAGAATATGCAATTTTATGATAAGAAACTCAAAATAAAGGTACCAAAACTTACTTTGACCATTACAACTCATAGATTAATATTTACTAATCACACAAACATAGATTAATTAAATGCGAATGATGTTAGATTTGTCTATTTCGTTATCCCCTTGTAGCACGTGAAATCGATAAAGGAAAAAGTAATCAATACATCTTATTTGAGACTGGATTTATTTCATCCAAGATAGATCACATCAATTTGGACACTAATTTGGGAGAAGTTGCCATTTTTGGAGACAATCTGGAGGGCCCTCTCTTGCAGATCAAAGGGAGTCACGAGAAAAAGGAGTGGCTCCAAAAGCCAGAACAATAATAAACATCATAAGTTTATTGTGGGATGAAAAGTGAAATAATGAAAAAGGAGAAGCAAACGCAGCAAACAATAGACACGGTGCAAAGTACCTTCAAAGGTGGGTTTGAGGAATTATTTAAGAATGCAACTGAATTGAAGGAGATTTCTTAATACATCAAATAAAATATTAAGAAGGGAGAGAATAACGAGATTGATGAAATACTGTCTAAAATTGGTTAATCACGATTAGATAAGTATATGATATTAATGATAATACAAGATCTGAGGATTTATTTTATGAGAAGTTGGCTGAACAAGTGTATAAGCTTTGTGTTGAGTTGTTCCCGAAGATGGGTGGTATAATCTCCCTTTTGGATGTTTATTACTATTTTAATAAGAGGCGGAACTCAAGTTTGGTGAGTCCAGAGGAGATACTTAAGGCAGGGTTACAATTTCAAAAATTGAATTATCAAGCAAAGGTCGAAAGATATGATGGTATTTCAGTGATTGAATCAAGTATGTTGATAATCATTCTATTTTTAAGCACAATACAACAGCGATAAAGATTATGAGAATACTTTGGGAAAATACATTTCTTATGAAGTTGGATTGACTGCTGAGCAATTGGCAAAGAAATTGGGGATCTCAGTTATGATTTGTAAGATTAAACTCAAGAATGCTATCAATCAAGGGAAGGTCTGTGTTGACAATAGAATTGAAGGCACTCGATATTTCAAAAATTTAATAATTAATATTTGAACAAAATTTATATCAATTTAAAATATGAATTTATAATAATAAGAAAGACAAAGAGTCACAGACAACCTAAGTTAAATATCTTAATTGAGCACCAGAGCACCTACAGTGATAAATCAGCAATAGGAATCACTACCATTTATATCCTATACAACGGAAAATGTGGATAGACAATAAAAGCAATAGGAAGAAAATGAAAGGAAATAAAAACTGATGGCAGAAGCACGCAAATTAATGGTGCCCACTCAAGAAAGCCAAATCAAATCACAATTGAGATAATTAGGCTAGCCAGTAACTTATTTTGGAGAAAGTGCAGCTGATAGAAGATAGCGTCTACGTACATTGTTGACAGAACATTTGATGTAATACGGTAGATTGCCTTAATTTTTTAAACAATAGAACAATCACAATATGGGCAATTTGGAAAATGAATATTTCTTATACGAAGGACTAGAATAATTAAGAGCTGCCAGAATCGAAATAGCCAAACTGTCTCTTCATAATGCAGCACTCAGAGTTGAAAAACTAAGACTGAGGAGATTAACTGTTGATGCTTTGTAAGAAGATCAAGAAGTCTTAGAAGAATTGCAAAAGGTAAATCATTTTGCAATTCAAATGTCCCAATTTGGGGATTCCTCCGGCATCTCTAGATCAACCATTAGTCCAAATCAAAAATATCTTGCAACTGCTGGTGGATCTGGAGAATGCAAGTTATGGGACATTGAGACTGCTTCACTTAAGTCAAGTTTATTGGGACATCTAACCAAATGTCATTCTATTGCATTTCATCCCCAATCCTTATTGACATTATCTCCTCAATCTTTTGCTAATGTTGCTACTGCTTCCGCTGATCTCTCTATTAGATTGTGGACTCTTGATTTGGAATAGCCAGAAGTTGAAAATTTAGGAATACTATAAAAATCAATTGTTTTGAAAGGACATGAAGATAGAATTAACAAAGTAATATTTCATTAAGATGGCAAAAGATTAATTAGTATGGGTTTTGATAAGACTTGGAGATTGTGGGATATTGAAACCTAAACTGAACTTATGGTATAAACAGGGCATTCCAGAGCCATCTATTCAGGAACCTTGCATCCAGATGGTTCCTTATTATTTACAGGGGATCTGGGAGGTTTTGGTATGGCATGGGATTTGAGAATAGGCAAAGGTATTTTGCCATTTGTAGGTCATGTCAAAGGAATATTAGCTAGTGATTTTAGTATGAATGGTTATCATCTTGCGACTGGTGGAGATGATAATTTCATTAGGGTTTGGGATATTAGAAGAAGAAATGTAATTGAAAAGATACCTGCACATATCAAACTAGTGAGTGATCTGAAATTTTAGCCTATTTATAGTAAATTCTTAATTAGTGCTTCTTATGATGGAAATATTAAGTTTTGGAATTCGAGAGATTGGAGTTTGCACTCTGTTTATGAGACATCAGATACAAAGGTAACACATATTATCTATATTTTAGCATACTTCTGTCTGTATAACGAATGACATAAAGACTATGATTTCTACAGGTTTAGACAGAAAATTTGTTATTTGGTAATGATTTATAATTAATTATATAATTATTATAGAATATTAACATAATACTCATTTTTGATTCTTTAAATTCAGAATAAATATTTGAAAATAAAATCAAAACAATTTTAAATCAATTTGGAAAAATCTCATTAAAAAATAATAAACTCAATTTATAAAAACTATTATTTTATGAACTAAACAATATTTTAAAGCCTTTTAATAATATTTTGATTCTATAAATAAAATTCAATAAGTTAGCTCATTCTTGAATAAATATTTAATAGAACAATTTTAGCACTTATAATAAGTTAAAAAATTTCAGGGAATATTGGTTAAAATTTTGATAAGCAAACTCTCTTATGAATAATGTGTATTTTTTAAGAGATCTCTTTCTCTTTTATTAAATAGTAATTGATTATTGCAAATTATAATTCTAATTAGTCATAGATTTTGAATTATAATAATAAAACAGAGGGAAATCAAAAAATAATTGTGATCTTTGAGAATAATTTATTTATAAATATTTTTTGATGAGTTGAATCAAATTTATTGAGTTTTTAAGATAAACAGAATTTTGGAGGCTTATATTAATAATTAACATAATGTCTAAGTTAAGCGAGAATCTGAAGAAATTTCTTAGAGAACTTGATCAATTTGGAGTGGTGTTCAAACCAAGTATAACATAGGATAGTGAGTATAAAACCGTCTTAGGTGGAATATTGTCTATTCTACTTTACGGAGTCAGTTTGGGATACTTCATCTACTAATTTGTAATTTGGAAAGAGGGTGGGATGCTGCCAAAAATCACAGTGTCAAGCGAAGTAATACAGAACTAGCAAATTTATTTTGAAGAGCCTCTATTTTCAATTAAAATGAGAAAGATGAATGACACAAAGATAGATCCATTTAATCCTGAGAGTATTGTTATGCTTCCACTAATATTCTAATACGTCAATGGATAATTAAGTACTACTCCCAGTATTCCCATTCTAAATAAGACAAATGATGAAAATGAGTTCGTGACTATCTACTTCGAGAACATCACATTAGCCTTAAGTGAAGACAAAACAATAGAGTCTCCAGAATTGGAATATATGATAATATTGATTGATTGTGTTCCTCAGCTATTAGCCAATAGTACAGAAATGAAATGCGCCAATGCAACTACCAGAAAGACTTTCTTCAATTAATCAGTTAATACACTTTTATTCACCACTTACGTTAAATAGTTTAATGCTCAGCAAGAGAAGATCAACACGTTTGGAAATGAAGTAATTCTTGCCTTGGATCCAAGTTCTGTGTATTTTTCAACAAGCACTTTGAAATTGCAAGAGACTACCATAGACAATGGAGTGCTGTTTGAAAATACTTATTAGAGAGACTTTATCCTGGATATATCAACAGCAGGTTAATAAGTCAATAGCAAATTTTTTGCAAGCGTAATTAACTCTACTACTTATTTCATCAACAATTATTAATTGAATGGAATAAAATCAATTTAGTACATTCAATATCCAAAAATAAATGAGGTGTTGGCTGATACAGGATCGATAGTTTCTCTGCTTCTATTGACTTCCGCCTTTGTCATTATGACCAATCAATATTTCTTGGAAAGCGAAGCCATTTCCCAGGTTATCAATATGTTCTATCCGAATCTTAAATATTTAAAGTATCGCAAGAATTGGTTTGGCAAAGTTGTCAGAGTCTAATTGTTGGGTCGAAATTTGAACATCGATAAATTTAACTCTCAATATGGGAAGCTAAAGGAAGTAGCTTAAACGAAATTGACAATTACCAATTAAATCTATGAGATCTCAAGGATATAGTTTATTTTGTAATCCCTGATAGACAGATCCAATTTTAATTTCTCCCATATGATTGGAATCAAAGAAACCAATTTCATTGAGGCCACTAAGGATGAGAATGAAATCGATAATCAAGAAGGAGATATCTTTAAGGATTCCAAAGTGGTAATCAATTTAAATAAATTTAGATTCCATCCAACGATAGTAAACTAGAAATCTCATAACAATAACATTAATAGAGATAGCAAACCATTTATCCAGATCATTCTAGCAACACCATTCTGCCCAATGAAATTTAAAAGGTCGAGATATTTTAATAGTTGAAATCTGAAAATCAGAGTTCAAATGATAAATTGTTTAATTCAAAGGAACTCAATGATTAAGATTTTGAATTGCTAATTTGTAAGAAAGATAAAACTGATGCGTAATAATTGCCTTAGTTCTTTGAAATCAATAAAGTCACATGATATTTATAATACTTTATGATTAAATTACTTTAAAAGTTAGATCAATTTGGAGTGGCATTCTAACCCAGCATCAAATATTCAACTTCTCAGTATAAGACATGTTGGGGAGGAATAATGTCCATTTTACTATACGGGTTGAGTTTGGCTTACTTAATTTATATTATAATCTAATGGAGGACAGGACAAATGCTACCAAAAATAACTACTTCCTCAAAATTGGAGAACAATGAGCAATTTGAACTTGATGAAAAATTTGTAGAGGTTCAACTGAGAAAATTTGGTTATTCTAAGATTGATCCCTTTAATCCTGATGCCCTTATTCTTCAACCTCTTTTCTATGTTTTTAAGAATGGTATTCCCTTGAGTTAACCGATTGTTCCATTATATGAAATTACTACCAAAGAAGATAAATTTCATATCATAAGTTTTTCCAATTTATCTTTATCAATAAGCGAAATAAGAAATGAAACATATCCAGAGTATGAAGTTATGCTTACTTTTGGAACATGTCTTGAAAGCTATTTATAGGAGGGCTAAAATTGTGCAAATGAAACAGTTATCGAAGAATTTAAAAAATAATCAACCAATGCTCTTATTGTAAAGTACTTTGCCAAAGAATTTAATACTTAAACAGAGGCTCTAGAAACTATTGGGAGGGAATAAATCATTCCTTTTCAAGCTAGTAAAGTGTATCAGACACAGACCTATATTTAAATTACGAAGACCTCTGTGGATGTGGGATTTTTATTTGAATCCACAATTGATTATAATTATATCAATGAATATCGTGTGGTTGGTGCCACTCTGGAATTAGAATATTACAATCGATTGTTTGGATATGATGTTTATATGGCATTCTTATATAAGATAGACAATGTTTAAATCGAAGTTTCAGTTGCCTATACAAAAATCAGTGAAGTACTTGCAGAGGCAGGATCAATTGCATCCACTCTACTGATACTATCTTATGTGGTCATTTTTTTGAACCAAACCTAATTGGAATTTGAAGCAATCAATAATGTTATTTAGATATACTACCCTCAGTTCAAAAATGTAAAAATTACAAAGAATATTTTTGGATAGATCAAAAAAGTGGAAAAGAATGGAAAGTAGTTGGATTTGTAAGCCTTTAAAAATCAATATCAAAAATTGTGCCATATTAGTGAAATCAAATTGACCATATCAAACTAAATCTATGAAATATCTAGATTATAGTTCTTGATTTAGAATCTCTTGCCTTCCATAATAATTCAACAAATTCACCATTAGGGAATACCATTCTAATTCCAATACACTGACAGTAATAAAGAGGAGTAGTTGAATATTAATAAATTGGATTGTAGTCTCAACTAAGATTACTAATTCAAATTAAATTCTATTGTATTTATTGAGTTTATAAATAGCTACCAAATAATGCTAGTCCTCATATCATTAAAAGCAATGAAGTTCAAACTATCTCTCAAAACGATTCCAAATTGATTCAGAATACATAAAAGTTACAAGAAAACAATAATCCTATCACACAAATACAATAATTTAAGGACTCAGACTTCGAACTATTGATTCACCCAGAAGTTGAGTCTGATTGCAACACGTATTTGAATCACCGTGATACAAAGATTCTATCCGATTAGTGATTTATTATAGTAATTAGAGTAATATTATTGCAATACTGTAAAATTTTTTAATTTATTACTAAAAATGTTGAAGCTATTAGAAAATCTTGATTAATTTGGAGTGGCATTTTAACCAAGCATCAAATATTGTAAAAATCAACACAAAACAGCAATCGGAGGCATCATGTCAATCGTATTGTATGGTTTAAGTTTTGCTTACTTAATTTATTTACTAACTTAATGGAGTTAAGGGTAAACACTACCTAAAATCACAACTACTTAGAGAAGCATTAGAAATTATGATTATACCATAAATGAAACTTATGTTCAATTCGAAACAAGAAAACTTTAATTATCTATAATTGATCCATTCGATCCAAATGCAATAGTGTTACAACCTGTTGTTTATATTTTTAAAAATGGGTTGATTATCGACGAACCCTAAGCAGTCAACTATCCAATTTAAAGAAAGGAAGGATTTATAGTGTTAAATATATCCAACTTGTCGCTTTCGATAAGTGAGGAAAAGTCAGATGAGACACCAGAGATCGAGATGATGATTGCATTGGGGAAGTGTTAAAAACGATTCTTACTAGAAGGATAGTAGTGTGCAAATCAAACAATAATAGATGGCTATTTCTCGCAACCTACTAATTCTCTGCTACTTAGACAATTTGTGAAGGAGTTTAATACGAATGATGAAGTCTTGGAAAATATAGGAAGAGAATAGTTGATTAGTATTTAACAAAATTACACATTTTAAATTTAAACGTTTGTTCGTATGTAGGAGACTAATGTTGACACAGGAGCCTTGTTTGAATAGATGCAACAATATAATTTTATTGTAGATTACAGAGGGAGCAATTCTATTTTAGGATTAAGTTACTTTGGGTAGATTTTAAGTTATAATGTCTATGTGTCATTGTATTACAAAATAGATAATATCTAATAAAAGCAAATAATCATATATCCAAAGTTAAGTGAAGTATTGGCAGAAGCTGGTTCTATAGCATCTACACTATTATTGATATCGTATTTAGTTGTAATTCTAAATGAGACTCAATTATATTAGGATGCAATCAATCATGTAATATCTTTGTACTTTCCTGAATTTGTTTAGATCAAGATTAAGAAGAATATCTTGGGATAAATTATCTAAGTTGAAAGAGATGGGAAGTTGTTAGATTTAAATGCATTTAAGACCCAATATTAGAAATTGAAGAGGATAAGTCAAACCAAATTATCAATTTCTAATCAGATCTATGAATTATCGAGGATTTAAATTATCTTGTAAACTATCTTTTCATCTCAATTTATGAGTTAATCCCATCAAAAAGGAATTCCACTTACAACCACATATTTAGAACCTTAAAAAGAAGAACAGCAAAGCATAGTTAAAATAGAAATGAATACCAATTAAGACAATCTTCTCAAACAAAATTAAATTGTAATAAAATTAAATAACAAAGATCCCTGCTTCTATCGATAGTTTAATTGAGAAGAAGATCTAACAAGAAGGATCATAATAGAAACAATAGCCATGTTAATAAGATACCTCCAAAGGTGATGTGTGTTAAGCATTAAATTTAAGAGACAAAGTTTAATTATCCTATGATTTTCTACTATAAGAATCTGATTTTGATTTGTTGAGTCTGCCAAATCAGGACACGAGTGATTAGGATAATAAAATTAAATGATTTTAAGAGAATATGATCAAATATCAGCTCCACAAAACATACATAATAAATCTGAATCTTCCTTTTGATCTAAGATTGCCTACTTAATTGCAGAGAATGGGATTTCCTCATGGGGTTCTTTGCCTACCACCTTAAATATCAATCTTGTATAATATTCACAAAGCATATCCAAAAAATCATCAGTGTTCTAAATGTATTTTGCCAAACAAACTTTAGATAATTGATAGATCTCATCCCAACACAATTATCCATTCCCATCTTAATCAGATATTTAAATAAAGAGATCCAACTTTTCAATTAAAGTTTTTGCCCTTATACTAACCATCAATTTCAAAAATTCATTCCAATTCAAAAATCCACTATAATTAAAATCTATTTTATTGAAAATTTCTTATGCCAGGAACTCACTTTACATGAAAATTTAGTATATCCCTGTTCTATAGGTGTCATAATCAACTCCATCGTCTACATTGTAGTATCGATATCTCTAGGAAGTAATTTGTTGTAAAGCACAAAATAAAATGTAAGTGTTATGCAATTCATATCTCGAAAAATTAGTGTCCTTCAATATTTTCGGAATTCCTTGAATAAATAATTCCTTATTGATATTCAATAATTTATGTAAGCTTCCTTTCTTTGTTATTAGTTCTTATGTGTTCTTCTCTATAAAATTGGTTGTATTTCTTATCTACTCCTTTTGGTCATTGTTAAAATTCACTTCAGGGGCTTCGTCATCACAAATATATGCTTTTCTATGCAAGAATTTTTTTAATAGAGGTTCCAGAAGTTGAGCAGCCTATTAAATTTGACTATGTAATAAACGTATTCATACTTTTCTATAAATTTTTGACTTGATACTTATTCTACGTGAATAGCCATCAAATCTTCATTCTAATTATCGTCCTCCTTAAATTTAATTTTCTTCAATTCTTAATCATACCATCCTTCAATCTTTTCTAACTTCTCAATCTTAGGATTCTTTACTATGTAATCTGTTGACATATATTCTTGATACTAATTCTTTTACTTTGTAGTCTTATTAGTTCTACACATCTAATTGATTATCGGAGTGAAATTAGAATTTCTTTTGATTTCAGCATATGAATGTTTCAATTCCTTTGATGTTAAAAACTCTTAAGTGATTTCAATTTCCTCAGGCATTGTTTCTACTCGATACTCTTGATCCACCGATTGATAATTCTAATAAATAAGAGTGTTTATTATGCCATCAACATGATGTGAATAATCAGGTTCTGTTCTTCTAATGGATTATTCGCATTGGTGTTATTTACAACAATTCTCGAGGTACAATAATTAAGGATTGAATATTTCCTTGTATACTGTAGAGGTAGAATAAATAAGGAGACTCTAATTGATTGGAATATCAAGATGAGAGTAAATGGGGGTTCCATCTTTCAAATAGAAATATAATTTCTTGGAATTTATCTTCAGTCTGAAGTGTCACATAATTTACAATCATACCTATTTTTAACCACGGCTACAAATTCTTGGAATACATGCTTGTCCTTTACAGAGTGATCAGGTACATACATAAAGATATACTACAAAGTATTTGTATTCAGATACAACTAATTTACAATAACTATCTATTTCATCCTAAGGTATCAAATAAGGATATACCCATGTTGCTTAACAAAAAATCGGCAGTCTTAACCACTGGTTGTTTTGATTCTCTAAGAATGCTGAGATGTAATGATTTGTCTTTGGCAAACGTTCTCCTACAAACGAAATCTTGAGTAACTCTTAACCAGTTTATTATCTCTTTAATTTTGATCCTATTGTAATATTCCTTTGTGAAATTTTATAGTTTCTTAATATTTTGTTTCTTAGATTGTGGACTCTTTGACCTCAGGCCTTCTATCAAAGTGTCGAGTTATTAGAAAAGAGGGAGGCGTCTCCCTTGATGAACTGGGTTGGTTCCTAAAGAACAATTTCTGAACCTAAATAGTTTCTTATTGATTTCTTTATTTTCTGTATTATTCATAAGAAGATTTACAAGATTTGTGAATAATCTCGTGAGTGCTATTACTAGACTTTTTAGGGCTTTCAAATTAAGATTTCATGATTTTCCTTACCAATGGCTATGTTTCGAACTCTTTCATTGAAGTTACAGAAGGTAACATGATATAATAATAAATATATATTGAAATAATTAAAATCTGAATTCACTACTTTTTTTTTTAATTAGTTCTCAGTGTTAGGTAAACATTTACTTAATTTGATATTCAAAATATCCCATCTTCCAAAACATAGTGTTTCTTAGATTTCCAAAGAAAATTAATTAAATTACATTATAGAATATATCAATAACACATATAATTACAAAGTGAATAGTCGGTAGTAATATTCTTAACTAGAGATTTGCAATTAGATCCACCAATGTTACATAGGTGATTAATTACCAAAGTTTTCTACATCCTTATAATTATTAGAATATAAATTAACAATCACTTTAAGGCTTTTATAAAAATACAACAAATGTTTGATTCCATAAAATGTCTCAATATATCTTTCAGATAAGCAAATATTAAAGATTATATTTTGAATTTAATATGTGAGACTTGTGATTAACAACAGAGGGAGTTTTTAAAAGAAGAAATTATCTAATTTCAAAATAGAATTAATTCACTTCAAATATAAATCAATAAGTTTTCATTCAACATTGCTCCTTTTTTATAATGGAGGTTTTGAAGATCGGATTCGCCGGGTTGTCGAGAGCTCTTGTTATGGTTGATTCAAATTGGTTGATATTTAATTTACATTCTTACTCTATGGAATGCTTACTTTTTTAACAGTGTCCTTATTAAATTACGATTTGCTTCTCAAAAATATCGAGCTTTCTAAAAGTTTTGATTGATTCAAAGAATTATCAGTAACTGGTAAGTTTGTTTAATATTTCTTTATAGTCCTATCTAAAGATCTATGCAAAGTAGGTAAAAGGAGTTGCTCTTTCTTTTGAGTTGATGTGATTTTCTTTAATTAATCACATGAATTTCTTTCTCTCCTTTATTCTTTTATACTCACTTTGAATTAAGAGACTTTATTCGAACCAATAGAGGCAGTGTCAGCATTAGACAGTTTTTGAGCTTTGTCACCAGAATTAGAAGCATTTTTACTTTTGGTTCTGGGATTTCTGCTCAACCTAAATTGTTGTTTCTCCACTGGAGTTGTTGGGTATTTCGATAAATTCTTAATTGGAGGAGTTAGAATTGGACTGGTTTTTTTAAGGTACTATAGAAAAGATAGTGCTTTGATCAGGAGTTTAATGTTGTAGGAGATTGTATGAGCCTTCAGAATTTCAATGAAGGTTAGCGGTTAATCATTTTTTCCAGTAATCCATGGATGTTCCAAACATTAATCTACATTTAATCGATCTTCTGGATGATAGGCAATTGTTTTAAGAAGGAAACTCATTGCCTTTTGGTTGATTTCAGAATTCCAATTCCATTTCATCCAAGTAATCTTCTCAGAATACGAGGAAATGTCATCCATTTATTAGAAAAAAGGATGCTTACCCTTATTTAATAAATTAAAGACCACAATGCCCAATGCCCAAATATCAATACTCTAAAGTAGATAACATAAGAATATACTCTATTGTATTTCTTCTTTTAGATTTATTCAGGTGCCATATATAAAATAGTTCCGCAGTTTTCACTCATGAGTCCTGAACCATCTATATGTGCCAATTAAGCTGACAATCCAAAATCTATCAAGGTTACATGCAAATTCTCTGGATCAATCATGATGTTTTCTAGTGTTGGTATTGACATTTACCAGGTTTAATATCCCTATGGATTATATCCTGCTAGTGTAAATATTATATGGCTTCAAGCATCTGTCTTGTTATACAAACAACAGTCTCGTTGTCCAATTAGTTCCTTTGATATTATGACAATGTAACTCCATTAATGAGATCCATGATTATAAAAAGCTTATTTTTTGTTTCCTTACTCTATCAATAAGAGTTCAAACATACAAAAGATACACGCACGATATTTGCATGATTTAATTTAATTAGAAGTTGAGCTTCTTGTCTCAAAATCTCTATTTGCTAAGAAGTAAAATGAACTTTGTCAATTATTTTTATTGCTACTAATTTACTTGACATATTCAGAGCCTCAATCACAGTAGAGAATGCTCCTTTTCCAAGAATCCTAAGAGGCTTATATTATTAAATAAAGCCCTAATGTTTTTCACCTGAGTCTAATAATATATCATGTAAGTTCATCATTCCATTTTATTGTTTCATATATTTATTTATTTTTAGATTGTATTATTAATTTTACAAAATTACTTCAATGAATTAATATTATGTAAGACATTTAGATTATAATAAATTTTACCTTTCTTCCTCTTGAAAGATGAGAAAGACATTTAAAATTCTTGCAGATTAATGTAAGTTAATTTATAATATTTGGTAATCTATTTAAAAGAAAAGAATGAAAACTTACTCTCTTAAGACGAAAAAGTCGATTGATTAAGCTTCCAAATCTATCATTAAAACTTAAACCATCATATAACTTTATTAATAGTAAAACAAATAAAATTATTATAATAAAATGTTGTAAGAGGTATAAGTGTTTTTTATAAGCCCCCTCTCATCATCTAATAGGATAAATGACGAATTCTTATAAAGTTACAAGTATATACAATATATGGGATATAATAAAAATGCTTCTATTTTATGTTCCCTAATACATTATGCTTTTAATAAACAAAAATCAAGAATCCTAGAGAGTATTCTTCAGCTGATAAATACCTTTAAGAAACAAACAATTTACACTGAATTTGCAAAGTTAATCAAATAAATCAAATTTGATAAGAACCCTGTGTAGAAATTCTTTTAAAATCTCTTTCTGATAGACCAGAAGAATGAAATTGCTGGAAAAATNATTAAAGACCACAATGCCCAATGCCCAAATATCAATACTCTAAAGTAGATAACATAAGAATATACTCTATTGTATTTCTTCTTTTAGATTTATTCAGGTGCCATATATAAAATAGTTCCGCAGTTTTCACTCATGAGTCCTGAACCATCTATATGTGCCAATTAAGCTGACAATCCAAAATCTATCAAGGTTACATGCAAATTCTCTGGATCAATCATGATGTTTTCTAGTGTTGGTATTGACATTTACCAGGTTTAATATCCCTATGGATTATATCCTGCTAGTGTAAATATTATATGGCTTCAAGCATCTGTCTTGTTATACAAACAACAGTCTCGTTGTCCAATTAGTTCCTTTGATATTATGACAATGTAACTCCATTAATGAGATCCATGATTATAAAAAGCTTATTTTTTGTTTCCTTACTCTATCAATAAGAGTTCAAACATACAAAAGATACACGCACGATATTTGCATGATTTAATTTAATTAGAAGTTGAGCTTCTTGTCTCAAAATCTCTATTTGCTAAGAAGTAAAATGAACTTTGTCAATTATTTTTATTGCTACTAATTTACTTGACATATTCAGAGCCTCAATCACAGTAGAGAATGCTCCTTTTCCAAGAATCCTAAGAGGCTTATATTATTAAATAAAGCCCTAATGTTTTTCACCTGAGTCTAATAATATATCATGTAAGTTCATCATTCCATTTTATTGTTTCATATATTTATTTATTTTTAGATTGTATTATTAATTTTACAAAATTACTTCAATGAATTAATATTATGTAAGACATTTAGATTATAATAAATTTTACCTTTCTTCCTCTTGAAAGATGAGAAAGACATTTAAAATTCTTGCAGATTAATGTAAGTTAATTTATAATATTTGGTAATCTATTTAAAAGAAAAGAATGAAAACTTACTCTCTTAAGACGAAAAAGTCGATTGATTAAGCTTCCAAATCTATCATTAAAACTTAAACCATCATATAACTTTATTAATAGTAAAACAAATAAAATTATTATAATAAAATGTTGTAAGAGGTATAAGTGTTTTTTATAAGCCCCCTCTCATCATCTAATAGGATAAATGACGAATTCTTATAAAGTTACAAGTATATACAATATATGGGATATAATAAAAATGCTTCTATTTTATGTTCCCTAATACATTATGCTTTTAATAAACAAAAATCAAGAATCCTAGAGAGTATTCTTCAGCTGATAAATACCTTTAAGAAACAAACAATTTACACTGAATTTGCAAAGTTAATCAAATAAATCAAATTTGATAAGAACCCTGTGTAGAAATTCTTTTAAAATCTCTTTCTGATAGACCAGAAGAATGAAATTGCTGGAAAAATACTTTTCGATTGTTGCAAAAGTAAAGATTGGTTGGATGGTGGTTAAATATCATACGATCAAATAGCAAACTACTTTTAGATGAAGATTTCTATTCAAAATTGCAATGAAGTTTATGGAATCAAATTCAAAGAAACTATCGATCTGATGGTTGATGCTAATCAAAAATTCTATTTTCTCATCTCAGAACCAATCATTAAAATCATAGAAAAAAATTCATGTCCTTAATGCAAAATAAAATCTGAATTTATTTTATTGACTTGCAATCATAAACAATGTTATAAATGTTTACTAAAGAAACCTTAAACCGAAAATATCAAATGCGCTTCTTGTGGGAAATTATCTAATAAAAAACATATTTTACATTGCCTTTAAAATTTGGAAAAGGTGAAAGAGTAAAATGAAATCAACAAACTTTTGTTAAAATATTATGATAGTGCAAATTCACAAGTTGTACAGGTTGATCAACAATTATCATTAGATAGAAGTGGAAGGCATCATGCAAACCAAGATATTGAACAAAAGATTGCACCTACAGTAGAACCTCTATATGAATGTAGTTTATGTTCAAAAAAGTCTTATAATTAATTTCTTATCTTAGATGACTGCAAACATCAATTTTGTTATTATTGTACGCATTAATATAAAATACAAAAAGAGTGTCCCTTATAAAACTGTATTAAAAAAATGGAGTAAAATTAATTGTAAACTTGTTTAAATAAAAATAATCCACAAAATAAAGACTAGTCAATTATTAATTAAAACATTAAAGAAATCAATTAAAATCCATCCAATCCTAAAGTAGCAGAACAATGCTCTAGATGCTCTAACATATATAAATCTAAATTATTTGAAGTAAAAAAATGTAATCATAAATTTTGTATATCATGTCTATCAAACATTGAGATGAAATATGAAACATCCTTGTGTTTAAAATCTATATGTTAATCAACATTTACAAAGTAGGAATATAAAATGTACTTTAAGTCTGTATAGCAAACTTCAAATTCAGAAGTGCTTTAAATGCAAAGAGCTCTTCCCTCCTAAAACTACTCATACTTTGTCTGTGAAAGTTGTAAATATAAAAGAAGTGAAGATCAAAAATACATATTAAACTGTGGTCATCCTGTTTGTAATGCATGTATCATTTAAAATGTTTAATTCAAAACGACTTGTTGTTATTTAGCATCTTTGGATTCTGACTATAAGCAATTTCGGAAAAATCAAGCTATGAATTGCAAAGGTTGCCAATTCCCTTATCCAATAAAAGAATTGTTTTAATTGAATTGTAAACATGAATTTTGTTTAAGTTGCTGTTAAAAAATATATTTGGGAAGGCCCCCAAGATGTTTGGAAAAAAAATGTGACAGACTAATAGTTTTGGTAGATGACTTGTATAATTTTATTTTGAGTAAAAAAATAGAGTAAAGTAAAGAAATTGCAGACAAAGAAGAGCAGAAAAAAAACGAGGAGAAAGAGGAACAAGATTAGGATTAAAAGTTGGAGAAAAAAGAAAATAAGCAAATAAAAGAAGAACCAAAGTAGATTGATAACAGCCTACGATTAAGTATTCTAAGCTAAAAAACGAAAACCATAGAGGAATAAGAATCTCTTACACTACAAAAATCTGTCATCAATTTAAAGGAAAATAAAATTAATGAATAAAAGAAGGAAGAATTAAAGTTACCATCAACAAAACAGTAAGAGGGTGTTACTCCCAATGGTTAGAATTCGGTTCAAAATGATGATTAAAGAAAATAGGAAATTTACGAATTTGAAGATGATATTTATGGGTCAGATTCAAATTTTGAGGAGGAAATAATCATTTATTAATAGATCTAAGACATTAAATCTGCTTAAGAAAGAGAAAACGAAGTTTTTACAGGAAGTTGTACAAATTGTAATTCAGAATTTTCTCCATTTAATAAAAAATAATTGATTGATTGCAAATCACATTAAATTGGAGCTTGTTGCATTCTAAACACTTTTATAAATTGTCCCCAATGCGAATAAACTTCATCCAATACAAAACGTATTAAATAGAAGCTGATACTGCCTTGCAATCCTGTAGAAGAAGAAAGTGTATTTGAATCAACTATCTTAAAGCCTTCTTTAGGTAGTTACTATCCTCAATCATTTCAGTAAACCTATAAGGGATATAGTGATCAATTATAAAAATTCGAGAGATATAGGAATACTTAACATTCGGCAATTAAAAGAAATGTGACAACTGATACTGTCAATAAAAGGATTTAAGATAATCAATAAGTTTTGGAGGACAAATCTAAATATAAAAATGAATTGGCAATTCAGAATGAATTGACTTTATTAAGATCTTCTCCACCCTATGTATAGCAATCATACTACCCATATCGATATGATAAACTTCAGTATGGAGAATATGATCATAGAAACAGATTGGAATTATATAGCAGAGACTTTAATTTAAACTCAAAAATAACAACAGGATATTCAGGGAGGTTGTATTGAGATATCATAAAGGTTTATTAATTTTTGGAACTTTGTCTCTTTTATTTCAAATTATTTTAAGTTAACACTAATATAATTTTTATATTTTCTTTTTATTATTTTACATTCATGTATTAAATAACTCCAATATCAGATACAATAAAGTCTCGATACCCATAACTCAAGGAATACTACCTATGCCAATTTTTGGGGGAAAACCAATAATCTGCAATAATATGTTCGATTCTACATTATCTTTTGAATCGTCAGCGAAGCAAAACTCTCGAATATTTTAGGAGTCCAAAGATAAATTACAAGAATTAGCAATCTTAAGAAATCGCTCAAATTCTGAGGGAAAGTATGTAAATGGAAAATCCAATATAAAACTTCTTCGAAAAGTTGTCAATTTACGATTAGAATAATATTATGACAGAAGTTTTACTTTAAGACTTTTGCTTTTCTTATTAATTAATATATAAGGGTTAAATTTGTTTGAATTATTTGGCTGACTTCTTAGACTTGAATATTAATATCATTCCATAATTTATCAGTTTAGGTAGAGGGAATAGTAATTTAATTATAATTAAAGAGCAGGATGAATACTATTTTATCATCCCGGAACCTCAATTCTAACTAGAAACCTAAACCATTTGTTTTATTTGCAGCAGAAAGGTTTATGTCTTCCTGAAACTTTATTGTAATCATTAAATTTGTTGGAATTGTCTCCTTAAGCAAAACCATCAGAGTTAGATGAGTAATTTTAAATGTCGATGTGGATAGGTTATTTAAAAGTAGTAGATTGAATAATTTTAAATTGAAATCAGTACTATAGCCAAAACAAATCGTTATAATTTAGTGTTGGAGCAATTTTATCATCAATACCTCTCCTAATTAGTATAAAGAAGGAGTTTAATGCGTACTAGTTTTACAAAATAGCTTAATGAATCAATAACTGAGTAATTGACTGCAACTGAAATTTAGATTTCACTCCTTGATGAGACAAATAGAGTTTTGGAGCAACTAGATGAACCTTGCTGCAATTGTCATAGAGAATCAAACAAACCTTATTTTTATTTGAATAATTGCACACATAAATTTTGCTTTGATTGCATTAAAAAAGAGTTTGAAAATGATAGTTGTGGAGGATGTTATTGTAGTGCATGTTATAATAAAGTCTCAAGAAAAGAATATGAGTTATATTTATAGATGATAAATGTTGCAAAATACAGTGTCTAAGAGAAACCACCAGAAAAAGAGAAAACAGAAAACAAATGTTTGAATTGTAATAACACATTTCAATATCAGTTGTTTAAAATTGAGAATTGTAAGCATAGCTTTTGCGATACATGTGTAGAATAGTTAATAGCAGTTAATTACTTTTTAGTTTACTATTGTACTGTTCCAAATTGCCCAGGTACTTTCAACAAGAAGGACTATGAAATGTTTAAATAAGAGTTTAGAAAACAGTTGTAAATATCATATTCTGAATTAGAAATTACATGTCATCAAGTTTCATATGACTTTAACCAATTAAATAATTCTAATTAATGCCTAAAGTAATTATCTGTTTCTCAATCTGAAATTAATGACTAAATTTGCTCAAATTTTAGTGATCCAAATTAGAAAAGTAAGAATCTAATCGAAAACGAATCCACCAAGATTACTTCAGATGATCAGTAGTAAATAGATCTTAATTGGAGTCTTTTAATAGACAAATGCTAAAAATGCCAGAAACAATCACAATATTAATTATTCTAAGTTCCATTATGCAATCACAAGTTTTGTAACTCGTGCATTAAGGGTTCTATTGAAAATAAGTAAAAAGATTAGAAATGTCCTAATAAAGATTGCAAAAGTTTATTTACTAAGAGATCTTATTAAAATTATTATAATAACTTATTGCAGGATAAAGAGATCATCCAAAATAATTAACAAATATTAAAACAACAATTAGTCACAAAATCAGAAACTCTGAAGCCGTAACCGTAAATACATAATCTATTAAATCCCACATATAACTCTAATCTAACTGTTAAAGGTTCATCAACTAGTACAACTGATTAATAATTATGTTCATTTTGCAATATTTTAAGTGATTTGGATTAAATGTTTGTTATCAAATGTGGACATTAAATTTGTTCAAGATGTAGTTTGCGTTTACAGGGTTAAAATTTGAGATGTAGTAAATGTTTGACTATTTTTGATAATCTGAGATTTAAATAGTTTAGATTAAATTGTAGATACAAATGTGATAATTGTAAGAATACTTTCCCTTTCGATTAGATTTCACCAAATTAAACATGTCCACATTTTTTATGTTGGTAATGTCTCTAAAGAATTTATAAGAATTAAGGGAATTAATAGTGTTGTGTCAAAAACTGCCAAAAATATTTTGCAGTAGAAAAAAGTTAGAAATCATATCAATACTTTCCAAAAATAGACGTAGAACTAAGTGAAGAAACATTACAAGTTTAAAATTTGAAATTCGTAACCGATTAAAAAACGACTTTATCGAATTCTTAAGCTATTGCTAAAAATGACCCAAGCCAATCTATTTTATTAGAGTCAACAAAATAGAAATAAGAAATTAAACAACCTTCTAAAATACAATCATGTATGATTTGTAATTCTGATTTCGATGATTATAATTAGCCGGTATTTTTCTCGTGCAATTTACATATAATTGGTATATGTTGCATACTTAAAAATTATGAGCTATGTTACCTATGCGATAGAAGACATTGAATTACTATATATACATAAATATAAACAAATAAATATTAGATGAATTCTATTAGTATGTTAATGGATGAGGAGTCTTTTGATAGTTTTAACTAGAGTTAAGATCCTATATCAACCAAGGAGGAAGAGGTAGACAAAAATCAAAATAATTTTTAGAGAAATGCATCCAATTGGACGGCTAATGTTAACCTGGAGATTATGACTGATTAAAATTTTGTACAAAATTTTGTACCTCCTCATCAAATGCAGTTGCAGTTGAAGAAAGTCAATTGCCAAATTAAAAATAGCAAGGACACCTATGAGCCTGAAGTTATCCGGAATTCTGAAGAAGAGCATCATTTACAATCTTAGTAATAACTCAATTAATAATAAAACCTATAGGTAAATATCATTTAAGTTCATAATCATAACAATTATAATGATAATAGTTCAGATAATTCAGACGAATAACCTGATTCTGAAGGGACAAGAAGTAGCAATTAACAAATGAAAAACATTTTACGTCAGCAGGGGTTTATTGACTGAATATATAAAACTAGAATAGCTCGCCTCTCGATGGCAACCAAAAATGATTTTTTAATTCATTCTCTCACTATTTATAATAATGATATCAAAATAGATAAATGCATTGATTCTAATTATTTTATAAGACTTGTGTAAGCATTGCAAATAAACTAATTAAAACCCAGGTGATGTGATTAGTTACTTTATTCAACCTGAAAAAAAAGGAATAGATATTTTTGGTTTCATTATTATGGTTAAAAAGATTTTACCATTTGCTGAAGAATAAATGATTGAAAAGACTTTTTCATACATTTAGTAGCGATTTGGATGTCAGTTATTAACCAGTTAAATTTTTGAGGAGCTTATGAAAAAAGTAGAATCGTAAATGTCTAATTTAGAACTGTCTTAACAAATAAGGTTCAGAACAAACCAATAAAATGAATCATAACAATAGAACAATACTTAGTTGAATAATGCATCAGCCATTTATACTCAGCATGAAAAAAAACCAATTTTTGATTAAAATTTTAAACCATCTCAGATAACAAATATAGTTTCTTAACAAGTGCCGAAATAAAATATATCAAATTAAGTTGCTCAAAATTGCAACCGATCAGAAATAGAGTTAATTTAAACATTCAGCACAAAATTAAAAAATGCAAATATCAACTTTATCGATGTTTTCAATAAGTTTGATAACAATAAAGACAATATGATGAATCAGTTAGAATTTTAGAAGATGATTCAAATCGTAATCAAAGATATCAAAGAAGATGAATCAAGAATACTCACTAGATGGGTTTTCAAAGATTAAAATAAAGAACTAACAGCATTTCAATTTAAGAAGATTTTTGAATTACAAGAGTAAGTTATTCCATAAGCTAATATTATGGAATCCAACTACTATGAAAATCCTGCTAATTAAAAATTATTATAATCAAATTATCAATTCTAAGAGTGCTTTGTTTCTGATTACAACCTTGTGGCTATGAAAGAATTCCTTTCAAAATATCAATAATTAAAGAGCCAGAATTAATTTTATACTGACCCTGTATTCCCTCCAAATTAAGTAAGTTTAGGAGCTAGATTCCAACAATTTTAATGGAAAAGAATACCTTAATTTATTTCAAATCCAAAATTCTTTGTCAAAGAAAACACAGTTAACAGATTTGGTATTGGTAAATGGATAACACCAGATGATTTACAATAAGGGTAATTAGGAGACTGTTACTTTTTAGCCTCCATCAGTTCATTAGGGAATAGGAGACCTGATTTATTATTGGATACATTTGTCACTAGAACTTTCAACCCTCAAGGACTCTATGGCGTCAAATTGTGCATAGATGGTGAATGGAAAGTTATTGGAATAGATGATTTTATTCCAACCCACTACGACAAGCCAGCATTCACCAGAGGGAAAGACTCAGAAATATGGGTTATGGTAATTGAGAAGGCATGGGCTAAAGTATTTGGTTCTTATGAGAATATTGAAGCTGGTTTCCCTTCAGAAGTCTTAAGAACCTTAACAGGAGCACCAACAAGAACTATATTCACAAGTGATGAGAAGTTTGTTGAGGATTTGGAAAGTTGCATCAAAAATAGATGTATAATGGTATGTTCTTCTAAGAATGAGAACAAATAATAGTATAAACTTATGGGGCTAATAGCTGGTCATGCTTATACAGTACTTAAAATTAAAGATTTGAATGCCAATACAAAATTAATCAAACTTAGAAATCCTTGGGGAAAGGAGGAATGGAAGGGAGATTGGTCAAATCAAAGTCAGTTGTGGACTCCTGAATAGAAGGTACAATTTAAAATAACAAATGCTAACGATGGAGTCTTCTACATGAGCATCACAGATTTTCGTAAATATTTTGATGACTTATCTGTTTGTTATGTGAAGGATGGGTATTAGTATTAGTCTACTACACTTCAATCAAGTAATAGGAAGAGTGATTATTTTAGTATCTAAATTTAAAAGTCAGGGTGTTATTATTTTACAATTAATTAAAAGAACGTTAGGTATTAATATTTATAATTTAATAGATTTGAGAATAGCAATAAGTACTCTCCAGCCAAAATTTTGTTATTTAAAGGAGATTGTTTGTTAGATGGCAATCATAAGAGTGATAGAGAATGTTGGATAAGTAAGGATCTCGATCAGGGATAATATACACTAGTTATCAAGACTCAATGGTAGTTTTCTAAAACAAATAAGTATACTTGGTCATGTTATGGACCTGGTCCAATTCATAGTGGCAAGATTAATAAGATCCCTAATTTATTGAATTCTGCCTTTCTTTAGTTAGCTAGAGTAAGCATGAAAAAGAAAGGGTATTAAAAGCATCCTGACATTAAATAAGCGTATGAATTTCATCTTAAATATGGGTATCAATATGCATATATTATTAGTTATGGATTTTATTATGTCGAAAATTAAAGTAGCAAGAGTTTTGAAAGTAAGGTGAAATTTACATAGATGAAAGGTTTAAAGCTGCGAAAACCTTATAGAGGAAATAACGTTGAGTTTAAGTTATAAGAGAATCAAGAGTTCTTCGCTTTGTTAAGTGTTTCTAATTCTGGATATTCTTTTGGAGTTGAAGAATAGTATATTGTAAAATGATAATCTGATAAAATCCAAATGACTTCTATTTTAATCTTAAATTATATCTAATTATTTCGATTGGAAAATATAAATATTATTATGATAAAATCACTTAAGTGTGTCAAATGTTTATAAGAAACCAAAGAAAGTGCATCTTATAAAGCAAAATGTGGACATCTATATTGCAATAAATGTATTGACTAGATTACTGCTGAAGGAGGTTCAAATTGTTCAGAAAAACAATGCTCTTATTTTCTAAACATATCAGATCTTATGAACAGGCAATTCCAAAAAATATCCGGAAGCAACTAAATGGTATTTGGGAAATAAATTACAATGTTTTAAGGAGATTCTAAAAAAATGGGTATAATTGCTGTTTATAATAGCATCACCATCTTAATAAAATAAAGCAACAGCTATCAAATAGAATAATCAAAATGGCAACACTCCGATAAAATAATAAAAAAATACTCAACCTCGAAGGTCTTTTTAAGAACGTTCCCCTGTAGCAATTTAAACAAAGTCCAAATCTTAGATGCAAAAACTAACAGATAGGGTTTTACAATAATAGAACAGCGCAAAGGTTATTCAACCAAAATAATAACAAACTTAGTAAAGATAATAACAATAATAATAACAATAATAATAATAATAATAATAACAAAATCGATACTAATAAAATTAATAAATAATAAAATAACAATAGATTCTATAAACAGATTAAATATAACCATAAAAATAAGAAATCAAAATCAATATTGAAGATAGGATGACTGAATCAATCTAATATAAATGTGACTATTGCAATTCCAATACTTCAGGATTATTTCATAATGAAATATGTGATCATAGATTATGTTATGATTGCATCTAAAAATATTATGAGGACTTCTGTGTCTGTTTTGTAAAGGATTGCGGTTGGTAAATCAACTAGGAATAATTAAATTAATTTATGCTCACTTATGTTACATTTCAATTAAATGAGGTTGAAGAAGTCAAACTAAAAAGACAGCAATCCTCATCAGATCAATAAGATATTCTCATAAGCAAATTTCAATTCGAAGAAGTTACACTGTAACATATGTAAATCTCTAATATGAATGAATTCATTAAGACATTCGATGAACTCAAAATTAAGGAAAAAAATTATATAGATCTTAAGTTTGGTCCAAATGAAAAAAGTGTGGGAACAAATTATAATGCCACTTGGTAGAGATTGAATATTATTTTTAATGGAGATTTTTAATTTTTTGCGAAATCAAGTGATAATAAAAGGTTTGGATTAGGAAAGTACATCGGACCCCAAGACATAATCTAAGGATAATTAGGGAATTGCTATTTGTTGGCCTCGATATCTGCTTTGGGAAATAGAAGACCTGATTTATTATTAGATGTTTTTATCACTAGAGCAATAAACGAACAAGGAATCTATTGTATAAGATTGTGTATAGATGGAATATGGAAGGCCATATATGTAGACGATTATTTCCCAGTCTATCCTAATCTAAGTCCCATATTTACAAAAGCTAAAAACAATGCAATATGGGTCATGGTATTGGAGAAGGCATGGGCCAAATTATTTGGATCTTATCAAAATAGTGCATCAGGTTCGATGTAAGAAGCGCTAAGAGCCTTGACTGGAGCACCTACAGAAGTAATCTGGACTCAATCTCCAGAATTTATTGCCTAACTTCGAAAATGCCTTGCCAATAGAGTGATAATGGTGGCAGCAACCTAGAGCAGTGATGTTTAACCAATTACATAAGGATTAGTTCCAAATCACGCCTACTCAGTTCTTAAAATCAAATAAATTAATCATCCATAAAGAGGATAAGTGGAATTACTAAAACTAAGGAACCCTTGGGGAAAAAAGGAGTGGACAGGAGATTGGGGATAGGAAAGTCCATTATGGACTCCATAATTAAGATAGGAGTTAAAGTTAGATTCTGAAGATTCTGGTGTATTTTATATGGACATTGGATCATTCATGCAATAATTTAGAGATATCCATATTTGCCATGTCAAATAAGATTACTAATATTCTGCAACACAAAGCAAATCCAATAAAAAAAAGGCTGTTTACTATTCTTTTAAAATTACTAAAGAAGGGGATTATTATATTACTATAAATTAACGAAATCAAAGATGGGCAGGAAATCCTAAATATAGCAATGCCAAACTATTAATTTGTAAAAAAGAAGAAAACAATTAATACACATATATCGCTGGTAAACTTAGTTAATTTGGTGAAGTTTGGTGTAAATGCACCTTAACAAAGGGGGAATATGTTGTTTTTGCTAAAGTAATTTGGGAACATCACCAAGAATTCTTTTTTGTTCTCTCTTCATATGGAATGGAAAAACTAGAATTCAAACAAATAAGAAAGATTTCTGAAATGCTTCCCAGTGTTTTCATAAAAAAAGGGTTTGTCTAACAACCTAAACGAAGTTATGACACAATGGGATAACCCAAGATTCAAAGTTGCTATAATCTAGATAGACTGGATGGTTGGGGCTATTATTTCATTGACAACTAATCAAGTGTTAAATTAATAAGCAAAATATCATTCCATAAATTCTATGGGTTGCGATTTTGTAAACCTCATAGAGGAGTCACTTTAAATATTGAACTGCCCCCTGGCAAATAGTTTATTGCTGTAATCAAAGTGTTATCAGGATATGAAATCGAATTTACTCAAAAGGTTCAATTTCAACAATGATTCTTATTTTAGTTTATGTAATTTAGTATTGATATTGATAGAAATGTATAATAAATTAATATTAATTAAAAGTCATTACTATTCCACAACATCTTCTATTTCTGTAGTAATCCCAGTACTTAAAAGATAGACTTCTTGTTATGCATCTTCTCCATTCTCTACATGTATATAATAATCAATTTCTTACATAAAAAGTTCATAAATTGTTGATATCGCAGTTTAAATAATTCAGGAATTTTTAATTCGTCTAATTACTTCATTAACTCATAGGCAAAGTATTTAAGAGTCAGTTAATCTAAACTCACAAATTTTATTAATTCAAACTCTATATCACCTTCCTAGATTGCTCTAATGGCTAGTAATAAAATTTACGAAAGAATAGCCCTTATCAAAACTTCTGCATGAAATTATTTTGGTATTTAAAAATTAGGAGTGTTTTATTCAGTAAACGAAATAGTCTTATGTCCTTTCTATTGTAGACATTCTTTGTAGACATTGAATATAGGTAGTAAATCCTTGGAATCCTTTAAAAAATATAAGCAAATTTCATTACTTAGTAAAATGGCAACCTGACATGAAAAATTTGAACTGAATTCACATTTTCTGTATTAGTTATTATCAACTCTCCAATTTTCACTATTGCTATAGAATTGCATTAATACTTTCTTAGAGGAGCTCATTGGTTTTATTATTTTTATCTCTAATAAATTATATTATTATACAGCGTACCTTTTCGATATATAAGACCAACCTGGTTCATGAGATGAATTCACTAAAATGGAGTTTAAGAATTACCTACTACATCCACTAATTCTTCTACGATATCTGCTTATACAATTTAAATGGTTGTTTAATTAATGGTTCTTGTAGTTATAACTTTTGATTCTGGTTATAGGGTTTGTTTTTTATCTTCTTCAATTCCACAAATATCTAATTAGCATTTTAATAGTACTGTTTCCCATTCTAAAAAATTTATTATTTTTAATTATTTAAGAACAGCAATTGACTAATAGTATTAATTGATAGGTATCACGAAATAACTTCAAGTTTAAATGATTCAGTAGTATTAGGAGGCAATCTAAATTAATATTGTGCTAAAAAAATTAGTACTTTACAGAGAATTTATATGAACATATCATTATTAAATTAGGAAGTCAACCATATATTGACTGTTAATATAAATATCATTTTTTCAATTTTTTTGTTTTGGAAAAAACAAATCCTATAATTCGTGTCTCATACTTGGCAATATTTTGTAGCTTGGGAATGAATGATTCTGGAATTAACTTAAATAATTAGCAGCTATGCAGGCAAAGTATCCGCAACTGGACCCATCTTTCTATTTAGGAAAATCTTGTTTATTTAGAACTTTGAAATAAAAATTTTAGTCTTTAGTAAGAGTTTAGAATACTGTATTGAAAAATAATTCTACTTTATAAGACAAGTTATTGAACATAGAATCATATAAAATTAGAAATCTTTCCTCAACTTTCACTTCTAGAAATTACCAATGAAAATTTGAACTATTAATTACTATTCCAATCTTTTTGTAGATTAGCCAGAATTTATATTAGATGGCACTAAATTATTTAATATGTTCCAGAAATAGGCATACAAATTTTCTTTTAACGTGCTCCTAATTTGTAATTTCAAATTATTTGAGTGTGCAATTAGCTATGAGTGATGAAGGAAATATAATAAGTCTTTAGTAGTTTTTTCTTTCGCGAGAAGGCAGGGAGAAATAACGAAGTTCATCTTAAATTTGTAAGTAGTTAATGTAACCATCAATAATATTGGTATTTAGCAGCTTGTTAGCATTAGATAATATTCTAAATTCTGGATCAGATATGTTTTGGTTATATTTATAATTATTATTCTCATTTTAAAACTTCAAATAGTAAGGAAACCTTTCTTGGACTATTTCTTATTCGTCTGTAATAGTTACCATCCAAAACAGTTTCAACCGCATAATAACTTTATCATTAAGCTTAATTATATCAGTTTATACTGCTTCCTTAAATAAATTGGATTATTGATACAAATCTAGATTCCCTTCATTGATGAATTTGATTACTTTACTTTATTATTTTGTATCATCATTTTGATAATTTCTACCATTATCATTCGGATTGATTTAATCTTAATTTTGGATAGAAGTCAATTCAATTTAATATTAGGAGATCTAAATATCTTATTATTTTAAATCTTGCAAATAGGTTTGATATTCTGAATTTATGTATTCGATGAATGATTGAGTAACTTCAATCTATGTTTAATTCTATTACTAAATTGATTCCTATATGTTCTGTTCAAAGAGTTTTAAGTATTTTTTTTTTATTTCGAGTTGTAAATCAGAGAAACTTTTGTACAACTATGATTATTTTAGATTCTCCATCTGATCAAAATTTTCTCCATTCTATTCTTATATCATGTTATTTATTAAAAACAATAAATAATACAATAATTTATCTAAAATCATATTGGTTCGTATAACAAAATTTTATTTAAGTCATTTTTAATCTCATTTCTATCCTTAAAGCCCTTAACTCTATGTGTATTACTAAAATATTGCAGAGCAATACAAGTATGGTAGCCACAAGAATATGAATCATTTTAACTTTAAAATTTTGGTCGATAATAAATTTTGAATTCATATTAGTCCTCCCTAATGTTCTTTAATTCGTTCTTCTGAAGCTCATAAAATACATATGACAACAAAGCTCTAACTTTATTATAGTGCTGAGAGCTTCCACTTAAAGAATCATAAATAACTATGTATCTTTCTTTTAAATCTAAGGTGAGCATATACCAATGCGAATTACTTTTATTAACAATAAATGCGATCTTTTAATAGATAATCCAAAATTGATATTGAATAGTTTTAAAAATTTCTAATTTCTCTAACATTAATGATAGCCATTTTTCTTTGAGAGGTGGAGATTCCAAATTACAATTGGTTAAAAAATCAGATGTAAAGATAAAAAGTCTTGGGTATTATTCTCTTTCTGCTGATGATAATGAAAAGTAATACTATTCATCCAACCCAGATAAATAATTACCGTATCCATCTATCATAGAACTAGTCCAATATTGACCTGTATTTTTGAACAAATACTCTTCCCTTTTGCCAATACTTTAATTTAATTTTACAAATGGAAAATTTACTTATTTCTTAAACTTTTTATTTTGTTCATCTTCATCTTCCTTCAATTCTTCTAATTTAAAAAGATCCTTTTCATATTGAATAGTTCTTCTAGTGATCATCTAATCACCTTCTAGTATTTTTATTGTGAACTTCTGTAAAATCATCACTTTTTGATTATTATTAGTAGTATCTAAGATTATATCACATTTTTTGCATTTACACATCATCTTAGGATAAGTTTAAATAAATTCTCTTTTGTATTATTCAGGTTTTTATTAATCATTTTGTTTATAAGTTTAAAAATGCTTTGTTACTCTCTCATTAAATACCGATAAGTTTAGTCTCTCTTTAAAATGCAATGAACTTTCATTTCCGTATGGATTTAATGAAGGTAGAATATTTTTAGTATTTTTAGAAATTATACGATTTGGTTTCTGGTTATTATCATTTAAATTCTATTAAAATTAATTATGAAACGGGCATTTATCTTTTTCGTCATCAAGCACTCCATAATTTATTTCATATTTTTTATGGGGAGGTTAAAGATATTATTTTAATTTATCTAATTTCCCCTTTATATAATTCGTAAAGTCTGATTGTTGAGGCTATTCTATTATGGTTGGTTTGCTTTTTGTGTTAAAAGGTATTTCAGTTTAAGCTATTTATGGAACCTTCACATAATTCTAATCAGTTATCTCCACTATTTTGATAAGCTTTCTATGTTATTATTACATCAATTATAATTATTTTTTTTATAATATCCAGTTATTACAATACTTTCTTTCTACTTAAACTTGTCGTCTTTTAAATTCTCAAAATTTTATTAATTTAATAAATATCAACTCATTAATCATCATCATCATCGCTGCTGTTATTTTTATCCATTAACGATCGCATATAAGTATCTATTGGAACAATCTTTCTTGGAATCTCCTCATCTTTTAATTTGTTCATTAGCGAGGGGTTTCTTTCTGCTTTCACCATACTTGAAGTTTAAGGAGTCATGAATCCTCTGAAAGCCCAATGAATTTTAAAATAATAAGGGTGAGTTTCAGACAATCTTAGATCCTAACACTTAGAATAAAACATACATGATCTGGAATCATGTGTTAGAAGACACATAATGGTTGTTGATCTATAAATTCACATATATATTCTGCATATTAGAATAGTGATTTCCCATAATCCCCATACTTAAATAGAACATTATCCAGAAGTGCAGCCTTCTTATGGACTTTCTAATGAGTAGTTGCATGTTATTTGAATTATGAGTACCATCTATGATATTTGCTTATTCAGTATACCTTCTGGCTTCCTGATGGGTTTTGAAAACTAGGGCAACTTTTTAAATCCTCTCCTTGCCTGTCTTCTCATATAAATCAAATCTTGCTGATTATACGTCAGTTTCAGGTGGCTTTGTAGGTATATGTTATTCAATGTAGCTTCGTCCTTCTTCCGAAATTATATGACTATTCATCACACAATCCATTATAGTTTCTGCTAGTTCATCTATTTCCATTGACATTTGATAAAATTATTCCAAATAATTTGTTGCTTCTCTTAATATTTCATTACCAAATATTACAATGAAATATAATTTAATTATTTAATATATAGTTCTTATTGTAAAAACTACAGAGAATTTTCAAAGACTACTCAATTTAAATATTGTACAAATATATGATAATTTACATTACTCTAACTTCACAAGGGTTATGTCGATTGCTTTTCTTAATATACTTTGATCTATTGGTTTTGCCACTCAAAATTAGGATCATACTTATAGAAAGGATGGGTAGTCTATTGTAAATTGATATATTCTACCTTAGCACATGGGTACTCTTACAAGAACTACAAATCTTCTGATTCTAAATTCTCTTCAAATGGTTGTTCTTTAATAATTGTTTCACAATGTTTCTCTAAAATATTAGATTAATATACTTATTGTTTAATCCAATTAAGTCTTTATTTAAACACCTTTCCAAAACTAAGAATCGAACTGGATCAAATCCTACTAATATTCCTTAATGTAGGGTAATAGTGTTCCTTAATATTTATTTACTAAATTTATTGTTTAATAGTATTACAAAACTAGATCAGCATTAATTAGTATTTGTGATTTACAATACGATTCTATTCAGTTTCGTTGTTTCTCAATTTGGTTAATAACTTAGCACATAACAAAGGTCTTTATTAATTTATGTACAAACCAACCATTTGTTTAAATGCTTAAAAATTCACTTCTTTGTTATTGAAATTAGTGTGAATTAAGACTTAAGCAAAACGATTTTACATTTTGATAATATCTTCCTGTGTTTTTAGTTGATCTAAAAGCTATTCTCCTGAGAGATCGAATCTTTTTTGTATTTCTCTACTGAATATATGTCCTTCTATTGAAAACTGTTACTTTAAGAGTTTTTCTTCCTATTCTTTTTGTTATTGCTTTGCTAACATCTTTTTCTCTTTAGGAGTTAATTTCTTTTACTCTAATTTTCGCTATTCCTAGACTCTTAATCTAAGTCTCTCCAAACCTTCAATCATCAATCCAGCGGATTAAATAAAGTATTTAGTATCATGTCTCTTATCCATAGCATCTATCATTTATAGTAATGATCTTAGTGTGTATCTTCTGATCGAATATTAATAGAAATCTAATTAGTCATCACACATTTCTTGGAAGTGTTTAAATATTAAATTAAATTGCTGTAATGCAGGACCAAGATAATTTAATCTTAATAATGTTCTACCTATATTGAGTTCAAACCAAATCATTTGCAATTCATATGGATCTGACCCATCTTTTAAGAAGAGACTCAATAAATCTTACGATACTACTACCATATTTGCTTGTAAAGCATATTTAATTGTCTAGTTGTTCAAATATCTATCTGCCAAATCCAATTGTCTTGCTCTATCAGCCGATTCATAAGCCTCTTTAAATTTTTGTAATTTCTTCAAAGTTTTTGCTTTAATCAAGTATAACTCAGGCAATGTAGCTGTATGTTCTATGGCCTCATTTATAAGTTCAAGGGATTTATTGTAATCCTTAACTTGATAGGAATGCTGAGATAGTAACATCAAAGCCCAAAGCTTTTCAATTTGACTTTTGTCCAGATATGTCTCAAATGCTTTCTTCATAGTTTCAATCTTGTTAGGATCTGCGTATAGATGTTTAATCTCCCTGAATAAGGAAGATAAGGACTTCTAAAAAAATGGATCTATAAATTGGAGGAAACTATTTTAAAATGAATCTCCTTCTTTTTGTGCAAGCAGTCTTCCCTATACCAAAGTGTTATCATAGATGGACAAATCCACTTAGGGGTCTGCCTTTTACAACATTTGATAGTATTTCCAATTTTAAGGCTATAACTCAAGCAAGTGTTTAACAGATTGAATTGCACTTGTGTTATCTCCTATTTTAATAAAGTACTCATATTCAAGTTCGTAAAATGAGACCAAATCAGTGATATCACTAAATAAAATAAGGAATTACTTTTTGAAATCTTGTAAATTTTGTTTGGCTCTTTGAAAGTCTTTGGCTTCAATAGCGAGCTAAATTTAGTACAATTTAAATTCATTAATCTCAACTTTTTTGATGGGGTTTTATGTATCCTTTTTAATGACATCCTCAGTCAATTTGATAGTATTAAAGGCACCTGCATAATTACCAGTTAAATGTTGACTAAGTATGAAACCAACCCAATTAACTACCATTCCAGGTTTGCTATTTAATAGTTTCTGTCTCAGCCAATTATTTCCTTCAAAATCTCTGATGTGAATGGACAGATTAGCGGTGTCTCTGATCAATTGAAGATTTTCCTCCCCCTTGTTGATTGCCTAGATGAAACATTTGACTGCTTGGATGTAATTCTTTTCAGCCTTTTAGATTAAGCCATAAATGTGCCAACAAAAGTCTGAAGCCAAATTCTTGAGAACAGCTTGGTATGCCAAGGCAAGTCCTGCTTCACGTTCTTCGGTGTAGTACATGAAGATTGCTTTGAGTGAGACTACCTCTTAATTGTCTGGGACTTGCTCTAATAATTTCTCTGAATTTTTCAATCCTTTTTTGTAATCTTTGGCTTCTAACAATTTCTTAAAGATGTATAGATTGGATTAAATACCATCAAGGATTTGAATTCGTTGTTTTGTTTGGCATTTAATTCTGTTGATTTCATAATTGGATAATAATATTATTTGATGAATTAGTTTGTTTTAATTAGTTTGAGGAGAAGGAATATTATTATATTATTATTTAATTTAAATTTTGCATATGAATCAAAGCACTTTAATAGAAGACTTAAATGGATCAAATGTTTCGAGATTGTTAAAGCAAATTAAAGAGAGTAATGGTTGATTATATTGTAGTCACCCAGGATGAATTGTATGAGGAAATGACTCAATTGAAAACAAGAGTGTTGGGATTATTAAAAGATTACCAATCATCCTTATAATAAAAGGAGAATATCAGACAATTAAATCAATAAATACGTAAGGATGTAACAAACATCAGCAATGATTATAGTTAAATTATTGAAAAGATGAACTAGAGTGTTGATTGCACATTTATTTCGATTGAGAGCATCACACCATTTTAAAAGAATGAAAAAGTAACGATTTATAAATTTAGAAGGAAATGAATAAAATGTTCAATTTGGTTGAAGAGTTTCTAGAGAAATTTTAAGGGAAAAAAGCCAATCATAATTTATATACTAGTTTCATCTCAGATAAAATGGAACGATCTGGAATATCTATGGCAGACACCAGTATTATCGATGTTAACTGTAGAATATCCATAATAAAGGATTAAATCGCTTCTAATTTATCTGATAAAAAATACAGTCAATTGGTTCTGATGGAGACTGTGGATGCTTTGTAGGAAGCATTGAATTCTCAGAAAATAGAAAAAATCAGATCGATAATCAAACGAATAGAACACTATATGGCTCAATGTCAGCATGATGCTAGTGATTTGTATCAGATGTTACAAAAAGCAGTGGAATCATGCAAAGAGAAGGAGACCGAATTACAGAATCAATCCATAGTTGAAGATAAGGACACTAAAAGGAGATTTTTTGATTTAGCCTTAGAAATAAAGAGTGAATTACCAACCAATCATCCTGGTAGAAAGGTGTTGGTTTCACTTCTCTTTGAAAAGGCGTAGAATATAGAGGAATCTGAATGGCATGATTGGATTCTTGATTAATTAAGTTAACAAAAGTGAAAAATAACTATTTTTTAATTAGTTCATGTGTAACTTTTAATAAAACTCAAAGTTTCGTTTAATTATTAGCTATAATGATGCTTTTTCTCTCTAATTTTAAGAATTAAATCTGTCACAGGATGCATCTGTGAAATTGATTTAATAATGACAGTTTGTCCTTTGTCCATGGGTTATTCATCTATAATCATTTAGATTTCGTAATCTCCGTTTTCATCTTGATCGATGATTTTTTGAGCATCTTCAGCTGATGACAATATTTCCACATCATCTTTTTTATTAATGATTGTTAATAACTGAGTTGACTTATTCTTACTTGAATTGGAGGCTAATTTCATATGTTATTCTTACACAAAGAGTCATTCTTCCTATGAATTGCTTGAGTGATAATGGCTTGATTTTTCTTGTATTTCCTTAAACCATCTAAATCATGGAAACTCGTCTTACGTATTTGAGTATCTGTATATATTCATTGAACTTATTTACCATTTTATGTGTGCAAATCATCGGATAGAAATCTATCTCGACGAAACGATTTAAATTCATTAACTGATTCTTTTTCCATTTAGTCAATTGGATCAAAGTTTTATAAATATGCAACGTTTACTGTCATTTTATTCGATAATTAAATTTGCAGTGTGGCAATCAAATTAGGATCAATCCAATCTGTACTCTTGTTCTCATTCAAGTGAATGATGTGATCCATTTCATTATCTTACTTTTATTATAATGGAGTCAATTATGTCAATTCGATGCACTTTTCAAAAAATTACTAAGAATTCTCGTTTATCTATTGCAAATTACACAAAATGTTCCATTCCTCCACCAAATAGGGTTTTAATTATTTTTTCAGATAAAATTGAATTGCCAAATTGTTTTCTCCATTAGGATTCCATCTCTTTCTTATTAGGTTGCATTCAAGATTAAAATTCATATCTACCTTGTGCTTGTACCTCTTCTGCAGAATACACTTAGCTATTTGTTGTGCAATATCAAGACAATTTAATATGCTCATTGAAATTATAATATTATTTCAAAATGACTCATTATTATTATATTATTATAACAATATTCACTCCTATTACGAAATCTTCTCAATCAACATATCGATCACAGGTTTGAGCCACAAATCAATATCCTCCGACTTCTTCAGTTTCATAAGATCCAGATCCCCATCATTTACTGTATATATGGCCTTCAAACACTTGTCCTAATTGATATCAATCGATATCAGAGTCCCTTGAACTTAGTAATAATACAATTACTTTGATGAACACAGACATTGTCCTGAGGACAGATGAATTATAATTCACTGTTTGAGGAATTGTAAGACAGAATGTAATCAACAAAACGACCCTTATCCTTAACACTGGCTTGGACAGATAACTTCTTAGATTTGATTTCAGGCTTCTTGAATTCAGAATTTCTAAATCTGATCTTCGATTTAGTCACTTCTATCGATTGCTTTTTATTTAGGATCTTTTCCATTATGCGATCAACCTACTTCTCCAATTCTGTCAATTCTTCAACTCTTACCAAATCGATACAGGTTTCAATTAACTATGATGATGTTTGAATAACAATGTACATTTAAGAATCTAACCAAAAAGTATTTCACGATCTTTGTAAAGTAAATGAAGAATATATTAGTGTACTCATCCATTTCCAATTTTTCAAACACTCCATATATTAATGAATGCCATCTTGAATGTGGTAGCATTATATAAAATTTGATAAAAAAAGGAACAAAGTATCCCAAAGGAATTAGTTCCAAAAACAACATAAATACAGACTCGAGTTGAATAAAGGTATAAAGCAAAAACCTCATCTAAAATTGTATTCAATACCACTTAATCAAAAGAGCATCTCCCTTTTCCACATTCTATTATTTGAATGCTTCACATGTTTTCCAAGTTAATTGAAATCCACAATAAACACTCAAGATAAATTAAAACGCCTTACTTCATTAATTTTGCTCCATATACTATTAGGGACATTAACTAATTATGAATTATATTTAAATTATCATATATTCTTTATATTAAAATATAAGACCTCAAATGTTTTGCATATTCCTTATCTCAAATATAAATCCTTGATATTATCGATAATTGTATGTATTCTATTCTTAATTTAACAAATAATACTATTCACAATATATCATACATAATAATAATCTATTTCATTTAATATTCTATAAGTATCCTACAATCTCATCACATACTAAGTAACCTTCTGGAATTTTTAATTTGATATTATCTTCGCCAATGATGAAGTATTCCTCGAATTTTTACATAGCCTCGACCACAGATTCGGATAATAAGGCTCTCTCTATCCCCCATTTGGTTCTTAATCTACTCATTAATAGTATTCTTTATTTTTCAAACTAAGAACTTTCATCCTCCACCAAACATCCTTCTCCAGAGTCTACAAACTTATAATATTATTTCAATGTGTGTGGTCGAGTAACTCTGATTAAATTAGAAAGAGATGTGGCTCCCATTCCAAATCCATAAAAATTGCTATCTCCAAGCCAATAATTTTTATTATGCTAACTGATATGCTGTTCTGATTTCGCAAAATTAGATATTTCATAATGGTCGTATTGCTGTAGAATTTGATGCACTTTAGTGTAATTGCAAGTTTGAATCTCGTTATTAGGAAGTGGATGAATGCCTTCTCGATAATTTAATTTTTTATAGAAATAGGATTCCTCTTCTATGCTTAGTGAATAGGCAGATATATGTCCCGGCTGATATTATTCAATGAACCATTTTAGATCATCAAGAGAGCTTTATCCAACTTCAGAAGGTAAATTATAAAGAAAGTCAAAAGAACAATTGTCATATGATCCATAGACTTTTTAAATCAGTTCAAGGGCATCATCGATATCCTTTCTCAGGTGGCTTCTGTTTAATCTTTTCAATGTTTCATCCTGTAAAGATTAAACACCCACAGAGAGTCGATTGAACTTCATATTTAACTAATATAATACTCCTAAGGTTTTAAATCCTTATAGCTTATCTTCATTGAAAGTTTTGGGATCCGCCTCAATGGTTATTTCTGCATTTGATTATTTCTTAAAACAATTCAATATTAACTTTGTTCAAAATTTTAGATACTTGCAAGCTCTCTAATGAGAGAAGAGAAGGAGTTCCTCCTCCAAAATATATTGTTTGTAAAGGTTCTCCTTTATAATGATTCTGAATATCCTTAATCAAATATCCAACATATTGTTTCTCCAAACATTGTTTATAATAATTCTAATTGACGTCTGTCTATCCAACAACATGAACAGGAAAAGCACAGTAAAAACATCGTTTTAAACAAAATGGAATATGTATATAAGCACTCATTCAAATAAATTAATTCTCATCACAAATTATTATTAAAATCAAATTAAGAGAATTTTTACATCACATCAACTTTTTCATTACTGCATCTTGCTCAATATATGAAACAAAACCATAGCATAATTAATTTTTTGAACAGGTGATTTGATAATCAAAAGATAATTTTAAGGAATCTTAAAAGAATAATTCATTAACATAAGTTCTATGAATAATTTTCATTTAAATCAGATGATTACCCTTAAAAGTAGATTAAAATAATGTTATTGAATAAATTCCAATTTAAAAAATCTATTTTTTAGATAATTATTTTTCAGGTAATTGGTTTTTTATTATTATTCTACAAATTATAATAAGTGACTCCTCTTAGGATAAGGTATTTATTAAAACTCTCAGATAAATCAATCAAAACGAAATTTTCTTATAAAGGATTGAAAAATCTAAGTTTTGTTATTCTTACTTAAAGAAAATTTTTTTTTTAAATTAATAATTTTATACAATTTCATCTATGAATATATTTATTAATATTATTGCAAAAAGATGGACACAATTTGGCTACCTCTTTTATAGAAAAGGCAGGGGTTTTCAAACAGGAATGAATAATACAATGTTATTAATTATAATATCTTTAGAAATTAGATTGAATAATATAGTATATTTACATTTGTTCGTAATAAGTTATTCTCATATTTCCTTTAAATTGAAAGAGCATAAGACATAAAATAATATAGTTTAATTAAAGCATTTATATAGTAAAAATACAATGTTTGAATAGGAGTATTATAAGAGAATTATTGACAGACAAACTACTCCCAATAGGTAAATAATAAATACTGCCAAGCCTTGGTTTCCGCAATTGAAACACAGATTGGCTCTAAAAGGTAATGTGAATAGAAAAATATAGATTACGATTACAAATTTTTTGTGTTGCCTCCAAATAAAATGGTGTCTCTATTAAAGAAATAGAAGATTAATGTACCATCAGATGAATAGATTAGAGAATTTCTGAGAAATCACTCACTTAAACACATAGTTCAATATGATGCTGGAGATTTTAGGAATGTTGAGAAGATTTGTGCATCAAATAGTCCTTCTCCATTGATGGTTAATAAGAAGAATAGAAAACTATTTATGTAACAAAATCCAAATACAAACTACAAATTGATTGAATCAAAACCATTTACAGCACAGAAGTTATTTGATAGACAATCCTCAGTGCAACATTGTAGAATGAGAGAACTGAAATCATAGCAAATAGAAATTAGACCAAATAGAGAAAACATGGAAATGGAAGTGAAAGGAGCAAAAAGGAAATTGAAGATTCATGAAATCTCTGGTAAGTCTACTCCATAGATAGATGCATCTAATTTAAAATTCTTTGCCTAAAGCAATAAGAAAAGGAATCGAAGAAGAATAGAACTATTGAGTCGTTCTTTGAAGAAGATCAATCTACTAGGCTTATCAATCCTTTAGGTGATACAGAAGAATGTATTTAGTAAAAAAGCCTTTTCATGTCAATTTTCTAAGGAATTTATATTTGCATCGAAATAGAATAGACTTGAACAGGTGTAGAGTTTTCTAATAACGCATCCTTATTTGGTGTTTTAATATGATTATTATAACATGACTGCTCTGCATTGGGCATGTAAACATGGATATTTAGAAATGGTAAGGATGTTATTGCATTACCATGCAGATTTTGATGCAATAGATTTGATGAACAGATCTCCATTGAGTATAGCAATAGCAGAAAATCATTAAGAGATAGTTAGATTGTTGCTTACTCATGGTGCCTATCCTTGGAGTACCAGTTTAACAGATTTGAATGGGCCTTTGCAACTCAATCCAGAGATGAAGACAATAGTTGGATAAGCACGAAAAATATAACTCTTTACTAAATGGAGCAGACTTAAATAGCCTACTTTGTGTATTTATTGATTGATAAGTAATCATTTTTTGTAGTAATCGTCACATAATTTGTTAAAGTCAGTTAACCATTTGGTTAAGAATTTATCTCCGTAATCAAAGAACAGTTCCTCTCCAATTTATATATTTTTGGTGGTGAACCTACCAATAATTCTGGAAATATATACATAGCAATTCTCCATCTTCCCTCAGAGAAGAGAATCTAAGCCTAGCAATTAGCCAAATCTGATTTCTTCGTGGCATGATTGATATATCTCAGACAATTACTATAATAGGTTCCGTCTACTTACCACTTATCATCTACTTCGAATAAGTAATGATTATTGGTAATCCAATCACATTCTAAGATATAATGATTCAAATACATTCGATAGCCATACTCTCATCATCTAACAAAATATAATTCCCAGTGTATTCCCCAACGAAATCACAGACCTTGAAATTTTGGGCTGCAAACAATCCCAGTCCATTACAGATTAAGGATTTACCTAAAACAAGTTGTTTGCGAACCTAAAGCAATAGGTTCTTATTAGAACATGATTGACACTTGCATAATTAAGGATCGCATTCATATCCACTGATGTAGCAAGGACATGAATGTTTCTGTTTCTTCTCATCATAACCACATACTCTACAATCACAAGATTTAGACTTCTATTGACACTGTCCTTTGCAACAACAATATTTGTGACATGTAACGCAAGTGCATGAATTTGATCCACATTCTCCTTCATGGAAACAGGGAATATATTATTGAGCATAGTTATTGAGATTCTACTTCTTGGATGCTTATTGTTATTTACGTTTCCCATTTGTCATGTGTTTCTTACTCTAACTCTTTAGGGTTTTAATTAAATAATTGATCTATTAACAAGTAACTGGGTATATTCTATGCGTTAACACTCGTGCCATAAAACAACAATTGCTAAATCCGAATTCCAACATTTATTCAATTGATTTCTATTAGAACTTTTTCATCTTCATTTAATCAACACCGTATTTGCCACATTGAGTGATATCTCTGCATCTCTATTCCATCTCCATTTTATTATTCAATTTGTATCTACCAAAGAGTTCTCTCAATAACAAAGAATTAGGCTTGAATTCAGTCTCATAAAAATTATCATGATGAGTAGGATCATCCTTCTATTAATCTTAGGGTTCTTCTTCTGGTTCTTTTTCAATATACAATCTCTGATTTTTAGAACTAAATTAGATTTATATTAGTACTGATAGTGCAAACTACACAGATATAAATTACAAATTGGACAAAAATATCGATTGAATCTTACAAATTGATATTTCACATTAAAATTTACAAACTGATCATACTTTTTTGCTTGTTTCGCTAAATAATAGGATTACACTTAATCTGCCGAACAGCCTATAGCTTAAGCTAATTGTTGCAATTGAAAAACAACCTATAAGGAAGTAAACTTCTCTTTGAATTTCTCAAAAAAGAAGTCTATAAATAATTTGTGTTCCAGCCTCAAATAGTGTTTGCTATCATCTATGCTCTTAGCCAGTCCCTACTCTAGATTTTACACATGTTCCTCAATATCCTCTGTCAATTTGGTCGGAATAGAAAGAGGGGCTTTATTAAATACAACTAAAATTCTACTTAAGCGTTCCAAAAGCACAGGAGTCGGATGCTGCAATCTAATGTTGCCAGGCATACTCTTATAGTAATTGGTCCTTATGGGTAGATTATCTCGATTTCTCTTTACCTTGATATCAATTTCATAGGCTTCAGTCCTTATTACATTCACTTTGATTTCTCTCTAGATTTAACCTTCGTCTTGAAGCAATGTCGATTGGAGATGCTGAACATACCTTTTATAGAGCGTATACTCCTCTGAAATTTATTCTTTGGTCATTTAGGTGCTTTTCATATTACTTCAAAAAAAAATGAATAAATTATTCTCACTCAAATTTATGGTTGCAATTGTTATATAAATAAAAATGTAATTTTAGGAGATTTGAACTAATATTATCAACTTTTTAAAAACTCTGAAAATTTATCAAATTACTTAAACATCTCATACTGTTCATCCTGTTCAAATAGTTATTATAAGGGTTTATAAAAGTCTTAAGGTTCCTTATTCAACCTTCTTAATCTGGTGTTTTAGGCTAAGGTTTGCACATTAAAAGCATTGATCTATACTCATTATTAATGCATTACCTTCAGAACTTAATTGATTAAAAATAAATGATTCTTGCTATTGATTATCCTCCTACCATAAGATTCAATGAATAATTTCTGTCTTCTCAGTACCATATCATTGACCAAATTCACACACTGTTCTTCATACCATGACCATGCTTGTTGGTTTAATTAGGAAATGTTTTCAACCGTTTTGAATAAGGGCAATTGATTTTTTAGCATATAGGGCAATTATGCATTGGACAACCTTAATTCTGCTATTTATTGATGGACATTCTGATCATCTTGATGAAATTACAACCAATTCAGTATGTTTCTCATATTACCTTTCATAAATAAGGCAAGTATGAAAATATCTGAGTAATGGAAATTGATCTCTAATTCCTGAATCTTTAGAGTAGGTTTCTGAATTGCAAAGTTGACAAAAAATCCCCCTTGTTCTTTGATGTTTTCATAGATCACTTTCTTTTTTAACTCAGCATTGATGAGGTTCAATTATCCTTTGTAAGTTTGTTCAATTAACAATATGATATAAATGTATTTGACTATTTCATCATGAGAATATTGCACTAGTTCAAAGTTATCGAATAGTTCGTGATCCTACTAACAGTCTGCAATTATGAAGACTCGATACCTGTAATCCATATAAAGGGCACTCGTTGAATCTATAACATTTTGGAATTGATGAATTTTGGAAGAGTCCCTCTGTGAACTATTATCTTCTTCTTGTTTCCAAATTCAGCATCTCCCTATTCTTAAGTAAATTTGATGTGTTGACTTGCAAACATCTCTTCAAATTCTCTCTTCTCTGTGTAATTGTAGGTCAAGAGAACATCAATTTTGTATGCTCTCGCAATAGCCAAAATTGTACTCATCTTTCCACTCGCTCCGTAGATATTCAACATCTGATAATTCCAGTTTTAATTGTTCATGGAATTCGATTACGAATACCATGACTCTGATTAATCTACTTAATCTTAGGCCAACATAGAAAAGGAATTCTTCAACCAATGTTTAAGAAATTATGTATTTTCTTGACTAATCAACTAAATTAGATATCAAATTACATCATCAATATGATCTGGAGTGTAAACATCACTCCAAATATCAGACATCTTTGTGATATTCAAATACAAAATTGAACTTAACATATTTCCAATCGAATCCAAATTTTGGATTTTTGATAACTACTACACCAATTGTCCAAAATTAAACTCCTTCATTATCTCATTTCGATATTTTTATAACACCCTTCTTAATTGAAACCCTACTGATCCTATCAATGGACACTTAATAAATTATTTTTGTTTTTCTTTTATCTCCTTCCTCTCCTTCTTATTTCCATTACTAAAGAAATTTTAGATGGTTTGATTGTTTTATACATTTCTCTTCGGCGGCATTTCCTTAACTCAATTTTTCGCGCAAATATGAAATATTTTAATTATCAATTAAAAAAGGTAATTATTAACAATATTTTATGCTTGCTTCATACATCCACCCTCCTCATAACCTCCCCATCCATAAAAATCATCTACATTTTATTAAATGTATTCTATATAGAATTCATTATCTAATTTAGAAATCTTATCAACAAATTTCATATTTGAACTCTATCCATAGTTGTGATTTCTATGATCTTTACAATTAAAATGATTTTATAAAGCTCTAAGAATCCCTCAAATTACTATAGTTTAGTGTATAACAACATTTCACAATCAGTATTAGAAGAAATAAATCCAAATTTTGTGTGATCTAAAAAATAATGTTCTGATAAACAAGCTAAAATTAATACGACATAGTTTAATTGTATAGATATATCTTTAGATTAATCTACCAAATTTTGTTGGTTGGCTCGACTTTATTATTATAATTTGAAACTTACTGAATTTTAGATTGAAAAATAGAACTAATATTCATTTATACATTAGCTTCATTGTATCTAAGTGTATACTTTACAACATAAAGAATAAAAATAGAAACATCCCTTTAGAATTTATAAAAAATTGAGATAATTTCTCAAATACTTAAATATTGTGTAAATAAGAATTGGTGTATGTTCTCTTCCTTGAAAATTGTATCTTAACTTAAAATTATCTTTTATAAAAAGCACCCATACAAAGTCTTAAGATCTTGAAGGAGATAGTACTTTGAGGCATGTATTAAGATATCATTTCATAAGGATATATTGAAAAAATGAAAGAAAATGAATCTAAATGAAAATTTTTGCCTTTTCTTACCACTTTTTATAACTCCGCGTATTTTGATAGAACTATATATTTACATAGCATAAACTTATACGAAAAAAATATTAGATAACATAATTATGTAGAAAATAATAATTGATATAATTATCTTATATAGTTAATCGAGTGCTTCTTCATATATATTATAGTTCTGGTTTATTGTTGTTTTTCTTCTCATTAAAAAGGTTGTATATTTATATTTCATTTTGTATTTATAATCAAATTATTTTATCAAGTAAACTCATTCTTCTTCTAAACCTGCTAGGATTCTAACCTTTAGTTTCATCATATGAAGCAATCACAAGGACTCCTTCTTTTTTGATAATGCAGCAACCTCCCTTTTGAGTAACCAAATGCCATGGTGTTTAATGGACAGTGTAATAAACTTTTTCATCGATGACCAAGGGTTTAGATAGATCTCTGGATATGTCTTCTATTTATTCCTAAAGGTTCTATTATTGGAAGGTGGAGTCAATCTGTTCATTGAATTAAACCAAAACTTGATCAACAGCGTTGTCTTCTTTTAAGAAATTGATATAATCCATAAAAATAATTTAAATTTAAGAAATGCAATAATAAGTTAAATAATCATAATAGTTCAATTTAAGTTTCCTTAGTCACTCAACCATTGATGCTACTTCACTTATTCTATAGTGAATCTAGATTTGTGATCAGGTTCTAACATATTTTGGATCAAATCCCTGAAATGTTCATCTGATCTGATGATTTTTTTGTCAAAGTAATTCCAGAAGGCTTACCATTTTTTCTGTTCAATGGTTTGCCAGAATTTGCACTCAGTTGATTTTGCAATGGTGAAGGGAGGACAACCATAGCAAAGTGTGAAAATTAATACCCCTAGTGCAAACACGTCAGATTTCTTCAGAATTTCTCCTATAATTAGTTTGTCTTCCTAATGTAACTCAGGTGCCATATAAGTGGAGGTTCCGCAATGTCTTGAATATTGCTTATTAGAGTCAAGATAGACAGAGAGACCAAAGTCGATCAATTTTACAAGAGGTTCTTAAGTCATCATTACATTCTCCAATTTGATGTCTCTATGAACATAGTCAAGTTAGTGTAAGTAAGATAATGCATTACTCAGTTATAATAGAATTTATTTTATGGTGCCCTTTTAGAGAGTGCCACGTTTTGAGATTACCGAATAAAGATCTTAATTCATGAGTTCTGTAATAAACCATTTGTACTCGCCATCTGACTTCACAATTTTCTGAATATTAGGATGACTGATGGATTGCAGAATCTTTATCTCTTTCTCCCTTAGCTTTCTGGGACACTCTGCCTTATAAATTTTAATTGCATAAGTGTTCTCATCGTCAGTTAGACATTTGTGAATGTGACCGAACAGCCCTTCTCCAATTTGATTTTGTATTTACATTAATAATTAATAATTTATATATATTACTCAATAATCACTCTGAATATCTAATAGAATTGCACCGCGTCTTACCTCATTTAATTTTTAATCTCACCCTAATATCTGTTTCAAATTCTTCTTTCCAATCCCCTATTAAAAATGGGTGGTGTAACACTTCTTCAATTTTTAATCTATTCTAAGGGTTAAATTCTAACATTCCCTGCATTAAGGAGTAAAAGCTTTGGTCATATTTATTCCTTCTATCAATAATTTACCAATAAGTCTACCATTAACCTGAGTAAAGTAAATTCCAGTATGGACATGATTTTGTATTCACTTTATATGGTGGATGTGCAAAAGCCAATATGAAGATACATACTCCCAATGAAAACACATCTGTGTTGGCTAATTCATTAGCACTTATGAGGCCAATTTTTTGAATTTCAGGTGCTAAATACTCTAAAGTGCCTTGGCATTTTTAAACGAAATTAGTATCCATAATCTCTGCGAATCCAAAATCACATAGTTTTAAATTGAGGTCTTCATCAATTAATATATTTTCTAACTTGATGTCTCTATGGGCCACACTATTGGAGTGTAAATATTAAACAACACTAGCAAGTTTCTAACTGAAATGCTTTATTGAGTTTATGTTTAGAGGTTTTTAGTCCTATGCAATAATGTCAAATAGATCCATATCATTTAAAAGTTCTGTTATTATATATTTTCTTTCGACATTGCTGTCGATAATCTTAATAATATTGGGGTGATTAACTTATTTAAGTAAAGCAATCTCTTTATTAATCAACTTAAGTGAATAATTATTTTTGTATATTTTAATGGCATAATTTTAGTTTTCTATCTCTGCAACATAAACTGTGCTCGTTGAGCCAGTTCCAATAATTTAGTTTGATATTTTCATTTTTTTTATTTTATAATTAATATTATTTAAATATATAGCATTAAAAAATTTAAACATCAATTCTTGTAACTTCCTTATTAAAAGATAAACTGGGTTTTATCATGTAATAATCATTATATCATGTAAATTATAACTTCAGCATATTGTTTTACACTTATTTTACAACCCCTAAAAATTTATGTTTATATGCAGAAAATACTATCTCATAAGATATATCCTATTAAATAATTTTATGTGTATAAATCCACTTGTTTAATTGTAATTCAATTGGTTTATTTAGAAAAGTTACCAATATTCTCTATATATTAATATTCTTTGGAATTACCTAGAGCCTTTTATTCCTTTCTATCCTTAATTAATATATATTTCATTTATAAAATATAAGAAAATAAGTAAGAAATTTAAGTTTCATATTCTTACTAGATTCCATGTTGATATTGTACCTCTTGTAGAACTGAATATTATTTACAATAAAAATCAATCACAACTATTAATAATATTTTTCAGATATATCCAATTTTCATATGAATTTGGCTGCCCTTTAAAATCTATTTAATAATATCGATTGCCCATATTCTAATTATTTATTATTTGTACTAATAACAGAATAATCTTACACTTTAAATTCAAATTATTTAAAATATTATAATCTTATAACTCATTTTAGAGATAGTGCTCAAATTAAACATGTTTTAAAATCATGTCGATTAGGGACGATCATTTTTTAATGGATATTTTTATAAAGTAATTATTGTATTAATAATTAAATATAAATTATAGAAAAAGGCATGAATATAGTAATTCTATGCAAATCCAATCCATTTTACAAAAATGTTGATCCAAACTCAAAGATATATGATTATATGAGCAAAATTTTCGAAATGCCTAAGAACAGCATCATAGTAAAAATATCACCCACTGAAAATATTGATAAAGAGGATTATTTTTCAAAGTTTAAGAATGCAAATACCTCGCATATAGCATTTTATGTTTATGATTCAAATGGATGTTCTTTAGAGTATGTTAATCCTCAGTTTAAGAAATCGACTAGCATTACAGAGTATGGGTACTGCAGTCAAGAAAACGATGAGACTTCATTGAGTAGGACTTAAATAAACAATTCGTCAAAAATTTTTTATGAAGATAAATTAGAATAGATTATTACAATGACGAGAAATATATCATAATAGAATTTTGACAGTGGTTCTGTGAAAAGTCTTTAGAATAATATGTGTACATTTTGTATGGTTCTTATTGAAGAGGCTTCTATTGAAACATCCTGCTTTCATTATTTCCACACTAATTGCTTTAAGCTTATAATAGAAAACTAACTGTTTTAAAAAGCACCAATTCTGAATTGTCTGTGCAAAATGCAGCTTAATTTAAAGTCCCTACTTTATTTAGACGATAAGTACGAAGCTGAATCCTTCAAACATAGATTTATACTGAATTAATTGTCTGCATTAGAGAAGAATATACAAAACTAGTTTGGAAATGAATTTAGGAAATGCAAGAATGTTAAAAGTTGTAACTTTTTTTATATGCATTTACCTTTCATTTAAAAGTAACATGAGTTTTGCCCAAATTGTTTATGGCATAGCGATAAATGATAAATGAATAATTAATGATATAAAAAATTTATTGATATTGTTTTTATCCTTTATATTTAAGGATTTGCAAATGATAAATAATTAAATTTTAAATTGATGGGCGATTTTTAGGGTGAATATATTTAGTAGTTTCTTTGTAATATCAATTTAAGAAAAAAGGTAAGGATTAATAATTAAGAATGTATTTAGATTAAAGAAATACTTAAAGAGAAAACAGAAATAATCCAAAAACTAGAACAATTAGAAGTAGAAATATAACATAAATTAATTAGAAAGAGGGAGAAAATTAGTCATTTGAAGAAAGGAAAAAAAGATTGAGAAGTCTTGCCAGTCAAATTGAACGTAATTTTTAATGCCCATTATCAAAATGTGGTAAGAAATATGGGTAAGAATGAATGATATTATGTTTTAGAAGTGAAGGCTCATTAAACTAACATATAAAACTTAAGCATCCTGAATTAGTCAATAAGGCTTGATATATTTATTATTGTTCTAAACTCATTGAATATGTTATTCCATGTTATGTTAAATTTCCGCTGTGAGTCTGATCCTCATTTACTCTTGATTAGAAATTGATATTAATTTTAATTATTTTTGAGTGTTATAAATGTAAAAAGAAATTCAGGACTGCTTTAATAGCTACAACACCAGAATAGAGATGTAGTGATAAAGAATTCAATTTAGGTCAATTTGATTTTTATGATTGAAAATATTATATGCATTAAAGAAGAGACTAAAATGAAGAGTAGAATTCCTCACGATATTTTGAAAGAATCTTTTCATTGCAGGAATTGCCTCACATAGATTAACCAACATTGGTTTTTTGGTCTTAAATTAATTCTGATTACTGATATCTTTTAAAATTATAAATTTCTTGCAAATAAAATTTAGGCATTCTAATTCAACAATCAACTTTCTGATTTTATGAGTACTTACAACTCATAATAAATACCACAGGAAGTACCGATAGAAAAGCACAAACTGATGGTTCTAAAGATATTTATTTTTAATTCAATAATAGAAGTACATTCTAAATGGTAAGTGAGAATTAATTAATCTTTGAGTAAATAGAAGAATAATTATTCATTTAAAAAGAAAACAAAATTAGCTTAAAAAGAAAAGAGGCAAACTAAAAATAAATCCCCTATTCTGATTACTCATTTTAATTTTCAGCAAAAAATAGTTCAAGAAATCATGGTTCTTTAATAAATTCCTAATTTTTTTATGAAGAAAGAGTTTGAATGATGATTTATAATCTTATTGGATTGTAAATATAGGAATATAGAATGTTAAATTATAGATAGCCTTATCAATTACCATCACTCTTATTGATAACTGATCATGATCCTTTCGCAGATTGGTGTAGACTTAATTATGGTTATTGTCTATTAAGTATTCTTCTGAGATAATTAGTAAATTTTATAATTTTTTTAAATAATATTGTTGCATTCTAAATGAGTTTAAGTTAAGTAAGATTATCATATCTACTTGAAAGGCAGGGCGTTAGGCTATAAATCCAATTACAGGAGAATCTCGATTTTAACCTCAGGAATATCGTCGTTCTTAAGAAGTCAAGAATGAACCTACTAGAACAGCTGAATCAAGGAGAAATTTTGTTAATACTTCAGTGCCTGTTGAAAATTAGGAACAGAGTCACTTTTAAATGGATAGGATTGCTCAATTATAGGATTAAGTGTAAATGCTGGAAAAGTAACTTACTTAGGAAGTCAAGCGAAATTCAAAAATGTTAGTTGAGTTGGAAAGAGAAGTAAGGACAAGAGGATAAATGGGGGATGTATTAATTATCTAATGATAATAGCCAAACCAAATGTTTGAGGACTTGTAAAATAAGATGTATTCACTGGAAACAAAGATTATAGCTTAGGATAGACAGAAGAGTGAATTGGGTTCTAAAGTGGCTATATAGGAGCAGAATATAAAGGAGTTGTTGTACTTTTTGAAGAACACTTAGAATAAAGATACAAACGAAGTATTGTAGATGAGAGGAATGTTGCAGGAAAAGATAACTGAAGAAAGTTCACAACTGTAAAAGGAAAGAGAGAAGACCAAAGCTTTATTTATGGAGATGGTTAGATTGGGAGAATTGTAGGAAAAATTGTAGGAATCGCTTTCTACTTCTCATCAGCATTTTGAGCAAAGAATAAATGGGATGGAGAGCAAGATATATAATGGGGAGAAAGCCTTGATTCAAGTAGCTTAGAGAGGTGATTCAGGAATGAATTTCATTAATGAGACTAATGAAAGAATAGAGAAGAGAGTGATGGCATTGGAGGCCAATTTATTAGCATTAGGGGTATGATTAGATTATTAAGTGGATTAGAAAGATTAATTAAAAGATCATGAACAGATCAATAGGGTTGATATGGCCAACTAGAGAATATAGGAGGAGTTCAAGGGAATGTTGCAATTAATCTAATAGGATTATACTCAAAGATTAGATACTCGAGTGACTGAGGTTATCAATAGAATTGTTATGGAACATGAGTAGAGAGTCAAAACTATGGAAGAGATGAAATAAGCATGGAGTTTGAAGGATTAGATTAATATGGAGAGATTGTAATACGAGAGAGAGGAAGTTATTTAAAAATTAGGATCATTAGAGTAATTTCAAAGAATTGATTCATAAAAGAAGGATGAAGCCATTCGTTCATTGTAAACTATTATTGAGACTTAAGTGAATTAAATTCTAGTAAATATTTAAAATGAAGAAGCCCAAAGATATTCACATGAGGTTTAATTAAGAGGCGATTTATTAAAAATCTAAGAGAATATCAAATCAGAAAATGAATTATTCAAAACTCATTAAGCTAATATCACAGAGAAGATTACAGATATGATAAGAATTGAAGTGCAAACAAGATTGTCAACTGATACTGAATTGAAGAATCTTACATCTGCCATTGCAACAGATATAGTCTCTGATTTGAATAGTTTAAAGGATTAGATAGAAATGGCTAACAGGGCTTTGCAAACATAGGTTAAATAATTGGAGAAAGATTAAGCAGAAAAAGCAGAAAGACTATCTTTGTATATTGATGATGAAATAAATAAAGTAAAAAGTTAATTTAATTATATTAATAGGCAATTAAGACATCTGCTTAGAAGTATGAAAAAGTGAAAGTGATATTTTCCAAATTTGGGGAATCCTTTAAATAACATATAACAGCCTTTGAAGGGTTGAAATAGGATCTGAATTCTCGGTAGACGATCATTGAATAGAATATTGACATGATTAGACAGGACTTTTAGACAGTGATCGAGGATCAATAGTCACACTTGTTAGAGAGAATATCAATTGAAAAAAATCAAATCTTAGAGGCTGTGAATGCTACTGTCTAATTTTTGGAAGACAAAGTCAATAAGTTAGATGAAGATTGCTCAAATAAATTCAGAATATTCAGAGAGGTCATTGAGGAAAATCAGCAAGTAGTTGTTGAAAAAACAAAACTTATACTTGATTAGAATGAGTCTTATTAATAGACTCAAATGAAAGGATTAAAGTTGATGGCTGAAAGCATTTAGGAGTTGAAGTAATCATACTATCCATCTAATTTAGATCATAATAGCAAATAATCAAGGAGGACCATCAGAATCAGATTAAGGACGTCAATTAGGCTGTGGAAAATACTAGATAGGATATTCAACAAACTAATACTAATATCAAAGAGATGAATGAAATCTAGATTTAACACAAAAGTATTTTGGATGAAAATCAAACTGACATTGAAATACTCAAGAAGGAGAATGAAACTATTATGATCAAATAGCAAGATATCGACAAGAATGTTGAGTTGTTAAATGCAGAACAGAAGAAGATTCATAGTAGTTTTTAGATACTCACTCAAAGTGTTGAATCCGTGAATGAGAAGACTTTGACCATTGGGGAACGAGTGGATTCTCTCAACACTAATTTTCAATAGTTGTAAGAGGAACTTAGATAGATTGATTAAAAGAATTCGAAATTAGAAGGGGACTTGGAGGATTCAAATCTCAAGGTTAGCAATGATATCAAGAGTATGGAGACTAGATTGGAAGATTCATAGAAAACAATTAATGCCATTTAGGATGCTGCAAGGCAAAATGATGATCTTGATAAAAAATAAAATCTAGAAATTGATGAATTATAGTAATCAGTCAAAAATCTACAAGATAGACTTAAGTAATTGGCCCAATTACCCGCTTGACAGTATTATTTAATTATATTTATATATATCATCTATCATGTTATGGGATTTCATTGTTATAAGGAATTTTTAAATTAAAAATAAATCCTTATTTTTAAAATGGCAGAAGAATAAGTAGCGACTGTGAAATTTGCTAATCAACCTAAATTATTTGGCAAATGGGATTATGATGAAGTCCAAGTGACAGACTAATGTTTCAAAGACTACATTGCAGTCTAAACTTCAAAATCCAGAGTATTTGTTCCTCACACTGCAGGAAGGTATTCTTTTCATTCGAATATAGATATCAACGAAAGAAGTTTAGAAAAGCACAATGCCCAATTGTAGAGAGATTGGCTGGTGCACTTATGTTCCATGGACGTAACACAGGTAAGAAAGTAAAGGCGGTTGCCATAATCAGACATGCATTTGAAATAGTACACTTGTTGACTGGCAAGAATCCTCTGGCAGTGTTATCTTTGGCTGTTCAAAGAGGAGGAGCCAGAGAAGATTTCACCAAAGTTGGAACAGGAGGTGTTGCTAAATAATAAGCAGTTGATGTTGCTCCAATCAGAAGAGTCAATGAAGTATTTATATGCCTGAATATCATTCGTTTAGGCAGTCCACAATTTAGCAAAGGGAGTTAGAGATTCAGTTTTCAAGAAAATGAAGACTATTGCAGAGGCCCTTGCTGATGAACTTATTGCAGCAGCAAATGAAGACGGACAAAAGTCTTACACCATCAAGAAGAGAGATGAACTTGAGAAAGTAGCTAAAACCAATCGTTGATGCATAATATAATAATATACAAACACAATAGTCTTTATGGAAATCGCAACAATTTTATTATATGTTAAATTTGTATTATAAATATCTGCTTTCGTTTTTGTTGAAAGCAAAGTTCATTTGTAGAAATAACTCATTTGCATAATTCTTATGTGAAAAGAATTTTGTTTGAAAATACATATAATCTTAATTAATTAAAATGGCTCTAAATCCACCTATCACTTAAACTGGAGTTCCATTAAGAGTAGATCAGGAATTCTTTATATTGTATAGAAATGAAATGGAAGGAGAATTCAAGATTGAAAACATGGGAAAGTTCAGTGCTAAAGGCAAAGTAAGATAACCATTTTTAAAAGTAGGTATATGTAACTACATGCAGAATGGTTTTTGTAAGTGACAAGTTTTAAAAGGAATCCTTCAAATCTTTTGATATCCCTTTGGCATATTTGACTGCTGAGAAATTTCAATAACCAATTTTTGGAAGTAATTATTTAGAAGGCAATGTGGATCCATTATATAATCTACTTCCTGGAAAAACTCATTTTAAATTATGGTTCAAAGCAGGAGGTAGTAGTCAATTAATACCTTAGGTTGTGACAAGTTTTTAAAGATACTTGTTAGTGTCTTAACACAAATTAGAAGATAACGAGGTTCTGGATAACGAGTTCCTGATGCACGTTTGATGGAAAATTTTGCAAGATCTTAAAGCTAGGCCTTCATTGATCCCAATGATCCTAGTGTCATCTACGTGCAGTAGCCTCATTTAAATTAATAATCATATGGAAACATGGCCTGGGGCATTCCGTAAAATCCAACTTAGGTTTCTCCTATTGGGGGACCTAATTATGGGATGCCACAATAACAATATCAGCCTCCCCCTATGAATTAGCAGTATTAACAACCTCCTCCTCCTCCTCCTCAAGGATATCAATAATATTAATAGAGTCCACCATAGAATTACTAAAACAACCAATAAGTTGGTATTCCTGTCAATTACAATTATGGATAACAACAATAGCCTTAGACAACTTACAACCAACCTTAAGTTTAATAGCCATATCAATAAAATATCTAACCCCCAAATCCATATGTTTAATAAAATCCTCCCCCCGTATACAATTAACCAAATCCATATGTTCAATAAAATCCCACTTACAATTAGCCAAGCAACCCATACACTTAACATCCTCAACAATAGTAATAACAACCTCCACAAACATTTGAGCCTTAGCCACAATAATAAGCTTATTAGAATTAGGTTCCTTAGACATAATAAAATTCAAATTATCAATATCCATAGGATTAAAACAATAACCAACAAGCACCTATCTAAAATAATGACCAAGTACCTTAGAATTAGCCATAATAAGATTAAGTGAGAAACCAACCAAACACAGCTTATTACTTTGGTTTTTGGGGTCCACAGTTGCAATCAAACTAAAATGCCATATTGTGAAAAATTCAATCAGATACATATATCTATATAATGTTATTCTATAAATAAGTATACATTTTCACAATCAAATTTGGGACTCCTCTGTCTCTTGAATGACACTAGAATGATACAAAAATTACATACCTTTGTAGATTTTCCTTAACTTGATTGACCAATAGCTCATAATCTTACTGTCCCACTCCCCAAACCTTGCAAAATGATTTAACTACTTCCTCAACGTCATCATTCTTTCTCAATGCTAATCGTCCCACCTTTCTTGGTCCCAATTTTATATCAATATAAAGGATTGGTAATTCCTTTTTGAGTTACCCTCTCTATAGCATTTCAGGAGGAGAGAAGGGTTGATTCTTAACTTTCTCATAATTCTCTCCACTGGGTTTATGATTCAATTTCAGATCTTTTAAATGTTTCCTGTCATTCGCTCTTCTCATTCTCTCAATGGCTTCCCAATATCCTCCAATTCCAGTAGACTGTGATTCAGGCATAGAGTAATTAATTTGAGGATGGAAAGAGCATTTACTATATTCTGATTCCTCCTTCTCTTATTCAGCTATCTTGGCTCTTTCTTCTATTTCCTATCTATTCTTCACTTAGTATAACCTATCTACCACATTGGGTAATTCTTTTTTTGAGATGATTTGTGGTTTGAATGTACACTCTTGCATGTCTTTCATTAATTTTTCCTGCTTTAAAAACTCTATCTTCTGATTGGATAATTCCTTTTTTTTATAAAGTTCATTCACTCGACTTTCTGCAAGTCCTTATGATAATTGTGATGAGGATTCTTGATTTTCCTTTTTTCCTGATTATTATTGCAGAGCTTCGCTTATAGGATTGATTGCTGGTTTGAATGTCAAAGTCTTTTCATAAGTTTCTATTAAATTTTATGCTAGAGATGCTTTTAAATAGCCTATTTTAGCTCCAGATAGTCTAGTCTTTTGATAAGCTTAGAATTCTGAACAAAATTTTTGGATTGCTTCAAAATCAAATTCTTTATCAGAAATCTTTTCTAAATATTCTTTGATTAAAATAGCACATTTAGATGGTTCCAATTAATTGGGATCCAAGATGATTCTAAACAAACAAAATGCTGCTTGTATATCAACCTTCTCTTCATCGTTAGAAATAATTGCAAATGCTTTCTCATGCAAATCTACTTCTTATTGTCTACCTTAAAGATTTGGTGTTACTTTTGCATAGGATTGTTGAGACCTTGTGCCTCTAACTGATAATCTTGATTATACGAGATAGCTTAGAATATGTCAAGCAATGTGAATAATCGTCCTAATTGTTAGAAATCAATTTGTCCACTATTTTGTTCATCTACTTCTTTTAATGTCTACGATAGATAGATGAAATACATCATTCAATTTACGTTCCAATTTAGACACTAAGATTTTAGTACTCGATTGACTGACTAATTTTTGACTTCCCTAATCTTAATTACTCTTTTTATTAGACTTATTATTTTTTGCACAAATCTCTTCGATAAGCTCTTTCTCTCTGTCAGATAAATTTATCATAATATTTTTATTTATTCCTATATAAATTATATTGTATATTAACTCTGTATTCATTCTAATAAAAAACAGTCACAATTATGTATCATCTGAACCAAGTACTAAACCCTTTCCCTCTGCTATTTCTCACTATCAAATATTTGCAGTCTCTAGAAACATAGAAACTATTTTCACAGTTTGTAAATGATATCGATTACTGTAATTAAAGTTCCTTGTTTTGATAACTAAATATTCGTATTATTTTATTGAATTTATGAAACAACAATTTCCCTTCTTTCTAGAAACTGATTGAATTTTCCCTACTGATGTCAACATTTTTTTCGAGACAAATTTTTTTTATTCTAATTAATTTTGAATGCCAATGGTTCCATTCATATTGTATTAAATTCTAACTGGTACTTGGTGATGATACAAACATATTTTAATCCAGAAACACCACCATTTTCCAAATTGAATAAATTGATGTTCTTACTTTATAACTAATTTGCCATTTCTAACCATTTTAACATTTAGCCAAAAGTATTAAACTTTACATCCCAATCAATAATTCCTTTTCTGACTCACTCAAACTCATACTAGTAGCTTTCTCTGGTAGTTCTAATTCAAAGTGAATCTTCCTTTTTTTTGTACTTTGTTCCTTCTCCCAAAATTGTAAGGAACTTTCAAAAGAAATTATCATCTTTGTTTCATCTCTATTGAATATGAGGAATGATATTCTCTCTTACAAATTAATAACATTTCCCTTTGTCCATTCCTTTTCTTATTTGAGTGTCCAAAAACTAAGACACTACCCCATTGTGATAAATGTTTTGCCTGATTTCATAAAATACACCTAATTTATTAGTAAATCCTAATCTTGGATTATTTATGTATTGATCATCTGCCCATTGTTTTGGAGTGAATATATATATATAACTGTCCAAGTGCATCCAATCAGTATTGTTGAATCATTATTGATCGTAAAACATTTAAAAGACTCATTATCTATTTTTTCTTGTTGATTTACAATCTCAAACTTTTAGTACTTCTAATTCATATGATAAGGATTATTATTATTGAATTATAAACTATGAATAATACTAAATGGGACTGTTATATCATAATCAAAATTTCCAATTAGAATCTGTAGCCATAGCCCAAATGAATTTATTTCTTAAAGTTTTTGAAAACACTCTTTCTATAGGGACATCATGCACTTTACAAAATGCAACACTAATCCTAGGATCATTGTAATTGGTTTTGGATGTTCCCAAAGCTATTTCCTTATTTTCTTCCTTCTTCTCCAACCCTTTCAATTCCTTCTAATATTTCTCCTGAGTCTTCTATATTGTTTATTTGATCTTATCATGTTGCCCTGGGAACTTCTTGATAAAGATACTGTTCTTCTTCTAAGATCCCTCCTCCAATTAGACTTCCTCCTCATATTCATTAGGATTCTTTTTCTTATAGTGTTATTCCAATTCCTGTATGTATGTTTTCATGCATTCCAACTTAGTATTTATTTTCTTCTTAGTTAACTCAAATTATTTGGAAATAGTTTTTTGGTGATTACATAAAATAGCAACCTGTTTGTTGGCATTATCATAGAAATCAACCTAGATTTAGTATTAAATATTACTTTTTATTAAACAGAATGGCCATCCAAAGTACCACCTAAATCAAGTTACTGTTGAAGTGTAAAACTTGCATTATAAGTTCTAAAGACCTTAGCAGTCAGTCCATCCATTTGTTTTTTCAAAAAATCATTCAAATCATCCACACTTATATCACTAAACAAATTGTCTTCTGGTTGTTTTCCTTTGGTGAACAATTTGAGATTCTTCCAAATTTAATGTGCCAATTTAACTTCGTTATTGTATCTCATGGAATCCTTACCCAAGAAATCAAAGGCAACTACATCATCTTCCTTCAATTTGATATGTTCTACTCTTAAACTGCAACAACCTACTGTGTCTGCTTCATCTTCATCCTTTTCGTTTCCAACTCTCAATGCCAATTTATCTATCAAATAGGTTGCTGTTCCCAATTATCTTTCTTTAATTGAATCCGATTGTAATTTCTTAGTGTAATTTTCTCTAATTTGATCAATGCAATTCTTCAATCTCCTTGCCTTCTCATACTTCCTCTTATCATTCATCTATTTAAATCTTGAAGTGGCTGCAAATTGAACATATTTGTGATTGTCCTTTCTGATGCTTGAATCCACATAAGAAAACAACCAAGTAACATCATTTCTGTGCACTATTTTGCCCCAAGAATGACCAGGCAATTTACATTAAGGCACTGGTGCTTAAGTGCTTAGATTCACTGTTAATTCTTCTGGAAATATCCTGGCTTTCAATAACCCAGCCTTTGGATGTTCACCTCGTCCCTTGAATAAAGTGGGTTATTCCAGAGTGTAATTACCTACTCTTTCCAAACAACCATCCACCAAAGCATAGCCATAAAATAACTCTCTTTGATCTCTTTCTAATTTCTCCTGCTTTTTTTATTCATCAGATTTATTCAATCTCAATAACCTTTGCTATTCCAAATGTTCCCTTATCTTTGTGAAATCAGCCTTGTCCAATTAAAACCCTTCAAATTTTGTCTGCATTAGAGATTCAAAATTCTTCCTATAAATTTCCTTATTCTCGTATGGAGATCCAATCGATTATGCCCAATATGTGCAAAGTTCTTCTTACTCTTCCGTAAGGGTTATCAATTTCCCATTGTATATCAAACCCACATTATGTCTCTTATAAAATGGTGGAAACAAAACTCCATGATGTTCTAAGTACCTCCACTCCTATCCCTATTGTTCTTCTTCCTCAGATTCCTCAGGATTGGCTTCTTCCCACCAATTGTGTGATCTTGCTTGGAATCCCCCCAAACGAATCTCTTTGTATTCATCAATTTTGATTTTCTTGTCACCCATTTATATTAAATAATTTAATTTCTTATTTCAAATATCAATGCCTGATCTATTAATACGAACTAATTTTATTAATAATTCATAAATCAAAGCACCTCCTCAGTATTTCCTTTCTTAATTTTTCAGAATTCATAAAACCTTGCAAATATAATTATTATAAAAATAATGTAACAGGAAGAGAGAAGAATAACAAAAGACTACCTTAAAAAGTTGTTAAGAAAGGAATTCAAACTCTATTATACCACTCCTGAGCTAAATGATTGTCTTTACTTGCATTACAAAGGTTTTGAAAAGATTGAAAATCTCGAAGAGTTCACAGGATTAAAAGTAATTTACTTGGAAGGAAATGGTCTTAATAATATTGAAGGTAAACTGAATCAAATATCATAGGACTTGATTGTTTGACTTCTCTGAAATGCTTATATTTATAGGAGAACGTAATCAGGAAAATTGAAAACTTGCACATGTTAACTGAGCTAATTAATCTAAATCTAAGTGATAATATGATAAGCAAGATTGAAGGGTATGATAACTCAATTAAACAATATAGGTTGGAATAGTGTTAAAAATTATAGACTCTTTAAATCAAAAGAAATAGAATTGGATTGAATGGGCTTAGTGATTTGGAAGGATTGATATGCTTACCAAATTTATCAGTGTTGGATGTGTCAGATAATAAAATAGATGACCCAAATGTTTTAGATGAAATATTTTTAAAAATGCCTCAATTATCAGTGTTGTATTTCTAGAACAATACAGCAGGGAAGTAGATTCAACACTATCGAAAAACACTCATAAGTAGAATTAAAACACTAAAGTATTTGGATGACAGACCTGTCTTTGATGATGAAAGAAGTAATATCTTCAGATAAAACTCATTTAGGATTTGCTGAGGCCTTTGCTAAAGGAGGACTAGATTTAGAGAGAGAAGAAAGATAAAAGTATAAGAAAGAGTAGGAGGAGGAGCATATGAGACAACATCAGAATTTTAAAGACATGATTCGAAGATATCGAGAAGAGTAACAATAATAACAAGAATAATAATAATAAGAAGAACTATAATAGGTTGATAATGCTTCCGATAATGAAGAACCTTCACATCTATCAACTTATAATACTTAATCGAATGCTAGTGATGTTAGATCATCTGCTTAACAATCTGCTCAACATTCTGAACATTAATCAGAGAAACACTCAGATAGGTAATCAGACAATCAATCTGAAAATAATTCAAGAATTGCAGATGGACATAGTGAACACAGAAGTGTAGATGGAGATCAGAAGAGTGTAGATGGTGCCAGTGAACATGGTAGTGAATAAGTAGAGATTAATGCAATAGGAACTTTTGGGCAGCCAACTCAACTTGATGAAATTGATTGATATATATATGTAAATAAATATAAATGGAGGATTATCGAAGTGCTATCAAGAAATTGAAATTGCAAGCTTAATAGTTAGAGTAGGAAAATAATGAATTAAAAGTTAAGTTGGCTATGCCTGCAGATGAAGAATTGAGAATACCCTAATTTGAAGCTATCTTGTCTTCGAATACTTCTCAACTGTACATCCGTGAAAAGGTATTGAAAGAATTATAAAAATGTTGCAATGAAAGAGGAATGACAGTTGAGATGCTTTTTAGATGTGCAGACAAAAGATTTACAGGGAAGTTGACTATTCAAGAATTCAAAGAATTTTTAGATTCATTTTTTGATGGAAGAATAGATGGAATCACTCTTCAAAAAGTAGCTCTACTCTTTGACGACGATTGCAGTGGATTCATAATGAGGGAAGAATTCTATAGGGTTTTAATGTATTGTAAATGTAATGCTGAAGAACATGCCTATATTCTAAATACACAAGCTATGAAAATGGGTTAGCCTCAAGATGATCCAGCGAAAATTTAGGAAAGAGTCCTGGAGAAATTTATTAAATATGTCTCAGGTTTGAAGAATACTCCCAAAGGCATTGTAGAATAAATAGATTATTAGTAAAAAGGATACATTACAACAGATGATTTATTGATGTCTATGAAAAATGACTTTGGCTCAAATGAGATCTTTATAATCATGAAATACTTCGACATCAAACAAATGAACAAAGTCAAAGATGAGGATTTTTTGTTTGATCTCAAGGAATGTCTTAATCCAAACAAAACTGCTTAGTAATTATTAGCTCTAAGAGAAAATAATACTGGTTTGCGCATTCTTTAGGACATGAGAAAATTTAGACAGGTCTTAAGATAATATAAATTGGATCCTTTGATGATTTATTATTAATGCTATCCAAAAGATGTGTAAAGAAAATAAATTACAGATTTGGCAATTGCATTTAGTAAATACATGAAAGGAACTCAATTTGATTAGATCATGAATTGGATGAGATTAATCGATACAAGTTAAGATGGGGCTGTTGATATTGAAGAGTTCAAAATGGCAATTCTTATTGAGGAGGATCTGGCAACATATCAGTAGTTAAAGGTTGAGAGGCAAGAATAAATTGAACCAACTCTGATTGAGGTAGTTATTGAGAAAATGAAGAAGAAATAAGTTGGATTGGAAGAGTTCTTTGATTGGATTGACACGGATAAAAGTTAAATTGTAACTGTTTTAGAATTGAGAAAAGGGTTTTTAGCATTGAATATTGATATTGGATATGTGCTTAAGCTTTTAAAATTGTTTGATAAGGATTAGAAAGGGTAAGTGGACATTTGTGAGTTTTATGAAGCATTTGGTTTGGAATACAAGGAGGAGACTGATAGAATAATTATGAAGAAGGCTGCTAATAAGTTGAATAACCTATTTATTAAGAATTAAACTAATTTTGTTGCAGGAATGAAAAAATTGCTGTACACTTTCAATTAGTCTTGTCCCATCATTACATGTGAGGAGTTTCTCTTGGCAATGGATACGGTAAAGGATAAGTGTAATTTAATGGATGGAGAAATATATAAGATGATGGAATTTGCAGATAAGGAAAAAAAAAATCAAATTTAATTAAATTCATTTTGTAATTATTTATATAGTCTACTCTGAGTATTTTTATGTTCTCAAAGCAATTATTTTATGATATATTAAAAATATTTAATTATTCATTACATTCTTTATGCAGCATTATATTTAACAGTATTTTATTTAAATTTGTTTTTATATCTATCAGATTCCTTATATGTTTGGGGTTATGCAGAATTATTTTGATCTAAAGTAAATAAATTAACAGCTGAATGACTAGTCATCATTGATGTTTATGAATTTTGAACAGGTTAGGCTGAAAATAAATCAATAGTGCGTGGTTTATTTTGATCATCAGCTGAAAATGATCCTCCACCTAAAGAGTTAGTTTAAAATAAAAAAGTATTATTGTTATTATTATTATTGTTATGTTATTATTTCTATTAGTTGAGTCCAAATAAATCATTAGTATTTGTTTGATTTTATTAGAAGGTTTGATATACTGATTGAGATTATTAGGTATTTCCTAAATTGAAAACATTCTAACTAAATTGATTAGAAGTAAAAGGATTAGAGGATGCTTGTACTTATTGGGAGAAGAAAGTTTAATTGGAAAATACTTGTTATTATATTTATGGTTCATTCTAAAATGGGAAGACAGGTTGTTATTATTATGCAACAAAGGGAGTTTGAAACTAAGTTTACATTGGTTGTTGTTAGAATAGATTAAATGTGGATTAGTCTTATGGTGGCTGATTAGTGATCCATGGAGCATTAAAGAGGGTGCTTTCAATATTAGAAGTAAAGGGATTGATTTCAATAGCAGGTGGTAACGTTTATGTTTATGGCTGTGGGTCTATTTTTTATTAAATGATAGGTTCCTGTTTGACCTCTTATAAGGGCTGTTAAATTTATTCGATAGGTGCTGATGATTATTATTTTTATTATACTTATTGTATTTATTCATCTAAATTTCTAGTTATATTTTCTTATTATTTAACTTACTAAATTTATTAATTTGGTTGTTGTTATTCATAACTGGGTGAAATGGGTTTTGCTTCATTTGTAGGTGTTTTGGGATTGTACTCAAATTCCTATTTTTTTAATTTGTTAAATCTTGTAGTTGGTTATTTCTTAATAATTATGGATTCGGATGCACTTTGATTACCCTCCTCCTCATTTGGTTTAATAGTATTTTCTGATTTTTGGACTGTTTTTCTTCCATTTTCAAAAGGAGGTTCGTCTTGGACATCAAAGATAACGCTTTCTGTTCTTCTAATTGAGATTTGGGAAGACTTCTTCTTTTTTTCTTCGAATGGAGCATAGTCATTTCTGATTACAGTGATTGGTTTGTCTTCCAAATATTGGAGGAACTGTTTTTTCTAAAAGTTGATTGATGCCTTTGATTAAGAGAGTGTTTAGGTGTCATAGGTTTGATTTTTAAGGGGTTTGGATTGAACTTTAAAAAAAGTTGGATTGGATGCATCATTTTAGGAACTCCATCTTTAACTATAAGAGGAGTGATCTTGAGATTGATCTTCTCTCTTCCATCTAGGGTTGTTTATTTTGTGATCAATAGCAGGTTTCTTTAATGTTAATAGAAAGCAATATTACTTCATCTTTATTAATCTAATATTAGATGGTTGGACATTTAGAGCAATCGGTTCCTTTGACAACAGTTTTTTAATAATCATTTAAGCGGAGTAGAGATTTCTTGTAGGGATTAAGGCGTTCTTATTTCTTTTCGATTTGAACAAATTTGTTTTTGAGGTTGCATTAAGAGTTTGAAGATTGTAAGTCTTGTGGAATGGTTATTGATGCTTGGGATGAATAATTGATTTATGGACTTGCATTTAAGCCCAAGAATGATTTAAAGCTCATTCTCATTCTTTCGAAAGACATTAAAATCAAATTTAAAATTATTCATTCAATTTATTTATATTTATTTTAAGTTCAAATAAAGTTTGATAAAGTAATCCCAATGAGAAATTAATTATTTAATTTAAATAGAAATGACAAGTATTTGTGATCATATCAATGAACAAAACATCACATGGTCAGTCCAGGGACAAATGATATATAAGGATCAATGCACTAGATGTTTTGTGGAAGCCAAAAGTGACAATGGTATCCAGGTGTGTTTGAAATGTTTTAATGGAGGGTGTATTGAAATGCACAGTCCTCAACACAGTGATCAACATAATCATTACATTGTTTTAAACATCAGATTATTTGAAATCGAATAGCCATAACAGAAAGTGGAGGAGATTAATAAATTAGTGATTGCAGACATTCCATAATTGGAGTGTGAGACAAGTGTGGCTTGTTTGAAATGCTAGAAAGCATTGAATTCTCCAGAATTGGATGGATTGGTTTAATCGATTAAATAAGCCAATTCTGCATTTAAAAGACAAGCAATAGCATAATGGGAACACACAGCTTAACCATGTGAACATACATTAACAATGGAATAGATACCCTTGGTTGAGAAGAATTTATAAAAATGTAGAAGTTGTCATTTGTCATCTAATTTATGGTTATGTTTATATTGTGGACATGTGGGTTGTGGTAGAAAAGTGTATGATGGATCAGGAGGAAATAATCATGCAGTTGATCATTCTAAGGAATTTTAACATCATTTGGTTGTCAAATTGGGAACAATCACATCAGATGGTAAAGGTGATGTATTCTGTTACAAATGTGATGATGAAGTAATTGATAACTTTCTTAAAGAACATCTAGCTACTTATGGAATTGAGATTGAAAAATAAGTGAAGACAGAAAAAACCATTGCAGAATTAACATTGGATGCCAATTTATCTTTGTAATTGAGTAAATTGATAGAAGAGGGTTAAGTGTTGGATCCAATCTTTGGACCTGAATTCACAGGAATTGATAACATTGGAAATACATGTTATATGAATTCAGTTGTGTAAGTATTGTTTAGCATACCAGAATTCTAAAAGTTGTACTCCCTTGAACATCAATTCAATTGCACTAGATTGCCATACAATTGTGTATTATGTCAGATCAGTAAGGTTAATCATGGTCTTAATAGTGGAGAGTTTTCAATCAAGAAAGTAGCGAAATCTCCTTTGGATACTGAAGGAGCCTAAAAGGATTTCTATTAAGATGGGATTAGATTGTATGATTTCAAGCAATTAGTGGCCAAAGGAAATCAACACTTCCTTTCAAATCATTAACAAGATGCATTAGAGTATTGGCAATTATTGAATTCATTCTTTCAGAAGACAGAAAAACAATTCAAATTGGAATAGTTATCCACTATTTTCTCATTTGATTAGACCTCTATAATTTAATGTGTGAATTGTGGAGGACATAAAACAAACAGTGTTAAAAATTAAGAATTCAAAGTGCCAGTTGAATAGCCTACTTAAGAGCAGATTAATCTCTATTATGCTCAAGAGAAATAGAAGTATGAGGAGAGAATCAAAACTATGAGACCAGAAGACATAAAACCATTCGAATTGAATGATTTACCTGAGTATGACACAACCTTTGAAAAGTGTTTGTAATTAGTCAAAGAAGGAGAACGAGTAGATATGTTTTGTCCTAAATGTTAATCTCTCTAATTATTCGTGAAAAAAGAGTACTTTAAGTCTTTCCCCAAATATCTATTTGTACCTGTAAATAGATTCGTTTAAGAAAATTGGGTTCCCAAGAAATTGAATGCATCAATCAAAATTTAACAGTTTTATGATTTTGCTGAATTCAAAGAGCCCGTGTTGCAAGATAAGGATGCTTTGAAAGAGTAATCTGCATAGGAATACACAGAGGAAAACTTGTAGACATTAATGGGAATGGGTTTTGGTGAGAATAGATGTAAACGAGCCTTGATCAAATATAAGAATGATGTTGAAGCTGCAATGATGTTCATTATGGAATCTTTGGATGATCCAACTCAAGATTAACCATTATAACAAAAACAATAAGGATAACAAATTAACGAAGAGTTCGTGGAATAGATAGTTGTAATGGGATTCAGTCCAGAATAAGCTAAATTTGCATTATCTAAGACAGTATCTAATTAGTATCTATAAATAAAAGGATAATAATTTGGAGAGAGCCATGGACTACATCTTCAACCATGATCTAGAAGCTGAAATGAGCCAGACGCAAGAGAAGTAGCAATAGAAATAAGATCAATTTGAAAACCAAACATCTAAATATGAATTATTTGGTACCAGACTCATATTAATTTCTAGCTTGTATCGTCCATTTAGGAAAGTCTGTTCACTGTGGACACTATGTATCCTACATAAAAAAGAATGGAGAATGGATTCTATACAATGATTCAAAGGTTGCCAAGTCTGCAGAACCCGCAATACATAAGGGTTACATGTACATTTTCAGAAGACTGGATTGATCATTTTGATAATTATAAAAATAAAAATTAATTTTCATGTATAATACTTCCTTCTATTTTGCTTCTCCTTAACCATCCTATATTCAATCGTCTTACGTTAGATATGCTCAACCACCAGTCAAAACCATCGTTAAACCACAAAATATCCAATTTTAACATTCTGTACTGTCATACAACCTATACAATAGCCCATTCCTACAACGAGAGTCTATCACACATAACCAATCATTCCTGTTAGATATAGCAATTCTATTCATCAATCTTATGCTCAAAGAACCATAGTGCCTCAATCCTATCAAATAGTCTTAAATGCTTCTTATTAACCATCGCAATTCCTCAGATCTCCAATTCCATATTAACCATAATAATAACCATACTCATAATCCTTCCATCAACATTAACCAGTTACTCAATAGTTTTAATCCAGGTAATCCAAGCCAGATCCACAATCAATGTCCAATTATTAGGCAGCCCCATAATATTAACATAAGCCTCAATACTCTCAACCTCCTATCCTATCATAATAGGAGGACGATCTCGAAAAGAAGTTCCAGGATGCAATCGATAGAACTAGAGATCTGGTACAGAAGTACAATAAACCATAACCAAAACAAGAAGAACAATAACTATAGGATCTGGCCCTGTAATATGAAGACGGATACATTTATAGAGGACAGGGTTATGAACCAGCAATAAGAGAAGGCTTTGGAGTTTTGACTGACGAAAAGGACAATGAAGTCTATAGCGGCTATTGGCAAGATAACCAATACCATGGGTAAGGAAAACTGATCAACTATTCTGCAGAAGAAATCAATGGTCCTTTCGATTATAGGGATCTCAATATCATAGAGAATGGTTGGTTAAGTTATGAAGGAGAGTTCTTTTAGGGGAAAATGCAGGGGAATGGCACTTTGTATCTTACCAATGGAGAACGCTATGAAGGACAATTCTACGATGGTATGATTGAAGGGAAAGGAGTATTTGTAACTCAGGATGGATAATAAATTGATGGAGAGTGGAGAGAAGGCGTGTTAGAACATTGATTGATATAGTAAGGATGTATTTAAATGATGAGATTTTCGAATTTGTTATTAATTAAATGTAATACATCCTCACTATATTATTTAATAACTTAGTCTATGGTAATAGTAAAATTATATTGATATTTAATTTATGATTCAAGAACAAGAACACATTGTCACCCTGGTTATTAATCAATCTATAGAGATGGGTGAATTTGGAATATAAGAAGCCATATAACTCTTTGAACTCTTCGGATTGCCATACTAAGAGTTGTTCAAATAGTATTTCCCTATAAATCAGTTTCCCAAGAAATATGAAATTACATCTTAAACCCTAGGAAACTATCCTTTTGTGGATGTGCAATTGAGGGATCTGGATTTAATTCACAAGGTTTTGAGTCGATCCATCTTGATTCATGACATCCTATACACCTTGAGTAGAGGCAATACATTAGAGGAGTTGTCACAGAATCTATTACCACAGGCATTGCAATATGTCTAAAATCCTAATCTCACTTGTAAATGCGACATCATAACCTCTTATTTCAAAATCTCCCAGGAAAAGAGAGTAGAATTGATTGAGTAAGTGTTTGGAGAGAAGGGATTCAAATGTTAAAATGTCATTAATTTAACAGAACCAGACATCCTTTATTATGTGATCATAACTAAAGATCACAAGTATATTGCTGGTTGTACCTTGACAAAGAAAAAGAAGAGAAGAGAGAAGAATTTTGCAAGAAACTACGAATTGCCTAATCGAATATATCTAGGTCCTGTGTCCTTGGCTCATGACTTAGCTTTCTTGATGGCCAATCAAGCCCAAGTGCAAGAGAATGATTTCGTATTCGATCCCTTTGCAGGAACAGGCAGTTCTTTGGTTGCTTGTTCTCATTTTGGAGCCATTTGTTTTGGCTCAGAAATAGATGGCAATGTAATTTATGTTTACTATTCCTAAGCTCATGAAGGGACACTGTATAGGCTATCTCAATAAGAAGAGTACGTATCTCAAAGATCCCAATTTTAAATAAGCCAAACCATACATTCACCTGAACTTTAATCAATACAATCTTCCAATTCCAAATTTGATATAGGCAGATGTTCATATGCCCAATTTCAATCCTAGGATAGATTCCTTCTTTGATGCCATCATTTGCGATCCTCCTTATGGAATTAGAGCTTCAATTCAATAAGATGGAAATGAGCAGGATCTTTAAGCTAATCGAACAGCCATTTATAGAAGAATGTTTGAAGTGGCCAGAAAAGTATTAAGGAAAGGAGGAAGATTAGTTTATCTGTATCCATTATTCAAGGGAATGGAGAAAAAAGTAGAGAAGGAAGACGGATTTGAATTAATTGATTTTCGAGAGTAAAAGATGGTTGAAAAAAGAAGTAGATTATTAGTTACAATGTAGAAGTTGTGAATAAAATTATAATATATAAATATCAATTACTCATCAAATTAAATTGCTCATCATAGCAAAATTGAATAAATATACTCCAAATATTCTTATGAATAGATTTTCATAAAACTTCATTTTATTTCCTCCCAAAAGCTTTATGTTATCGTAGTTCTTAGACTTATTCAATTTATATCCTATATATTCAGGTATCAACAAAAAGACCCATATAATTATTGGCATATAATTAGATTTATCATATCCATCCCAAATATTAGTTTCAAATTTTCCGTTTAAAAGATAAGTTTTATCAAAAATCCAATAAGTAAAAGTTCGTCCAGAAAATATAAACATATAGAAGTAGACAATCCAAAACAAATGTTCCCAACATGCCCCATTCTTTCCTTTCCGAGTTAGATTAGTCTCTTCCATTGAGACATAAGGCTTTAAACCATCAGGAGTCGCATAATAGATCACTCGTCTCAAAAATACAGTAAACACTATTGATATATTATTGATTCTGAACATTATCAAGAAGAACAAGCAAAACCAAAAGTCGAATCTTGTCATGTCTCCTTAGATCAATGTTCCCACTCTTGTACCTATTATCAGCAACTATCCTTAATATATATATAGTTCACTGTATTTGGTGAATGAAAGTGATAGATCCATAAAGAATTCCATACCCAAATCTAAAAATGCATAAAGGAACATGTAATATTCTTGCCAAGCCACAGAATTGTAATCTTTGAAAGATTATTTTATATATGGAAATAGTTTAAAGCAAGCCATTAATAATCCTATTATTGTGATATCATATAGAAAGTAACTCAACCCTTTAGAAAGATAACTTGGCCATGTCTTCATTCGAAATGTATTGAAAAATACAACAAATCCAAGAATGTACACATATACTATAAATAACCAATCTTCATTGAATCCAACCCAAAATATCATTATGAAATCTGTTGACAATGTCATTATTATTAAAACAAAATATTCCATCAAAGGTCTACCATTCTTGACTTGTATTAACTTATTTCCTAATACCAATTTGTAGAGTATATGACCTTTGCAAAATACAATCCCTAATTTAAAAAGCTGTTTATTATTAATGATAATCTTACAATCTATTATTTGAAAAATGACCATAATCTAACCCAATAGTTAGAACAATCAATTCCATCAATAAAACAAAACTCTCCAATCTCATTCTACAAAACTAAAATCAAAACCTCTATCACAAATGCTATCAAAATAGGAATGACTGTTTCTCTTGCTAATTATTTTATTATATTCCTGTTATCCATAAATATCAAACTCATTTGATCCCCAATTCTATCATAATAGAATGCATTTATTTTACGGAACCCTGCTCCTTTGTTATTTTATGTCATATTTGATATCATCGACTAACTTAAACTATGTTGATTTATTGGAATGAGCTTCCTATTTCCCGATTTATAAGTCTACAGATTGTTCCTCTGATTTGAAGGTATTTACACAAAATTCAAATTTAAAGGCTTCTCCTCTTACACTTCAGTGTTTAATTATTCCACTTACACTACATCTTTCCTGGCCTCTATAGAAACTACTTCTTGTTCTGATGCTATGTATTTCTGGCTCTTCTGAAAGTTCTGCGATTTCTAATTAAATTCATCCTAATTAAATTCAGATTCAAGATCTCCTTCTGAATTTATTGTTTAATCCTATTATTCTTTTACCTTTATTGATTCTTGCTGCTGTTGTTTTGCACTCTAAAATTTTCCACTTGAAGAAGATGCATTAGATAAATACATTGCTCTTCTAATTTAAAATTAATAAATATCACATTTTATTCAAACTATTATCTAAATCATGGTTCTTTCCCTTTATAATTAAAAATCATATTACTCAAAATTATAAATAAGTATCAATAATAAATATTGTGAAGCCCCCAATAAAAAAAGATACAATTATAAAATCTAATTCAAATTATAAAGGAACTTAATTAGTTATTATCATATTTATAAATTTTCACTCTCCGTGTTATCATGGGCTGTGCAAACACTAAGAGCTTTTATTAATATCCTTAACAATCATATCCCATAAAAAAGAAGTGCAATCCTAAGGACAAGATAATTACAGAAAATCAGACGTTTTAAATCGTTAAAAACCCTATTTTTCAGAGAAGAAAGGATTCTAACAGAAAAAGCAGGCATAATCTCGAACAGAATCAAAATTTAGGAAATCAAGATACTAAATTAATATCAATGTGAATTAGATTTTGATATTTTATTTTTTCATCTACTATATCAAATGTAGAAATCAAAATTTCAAAGTCTCTTATTCCTAGATACAATATACAGATTCTAATCGATATTTAATTAATTGAAATATTAATGACATTATTTTATATTAGGGTTTTTAATTGCTATTGAATTCAAGTTATTCATTGGAATCAATTAAATACAATTTATTTAATTTTTAATGATTAATTTTTGATATAATAATTATCAATTAAAATTATTAAAGGGTTTTTACTTTTGTTGACTCTTAAAAGAAATAAGTTTAACAAAAACTTAGTTTGGTAATTGATAATAATAGCTTATGTTTTTATAACATAAAATAGCAAAATTAAATTAAATTTCTTAATTAGAAATATCCAAACTCAAGTATTTGCGATCACTTTCTTTCTAATCATTAAATATTTAAATCTTCAAACTTTGAGTATTAATGTAAAATACTTAAGTTATTGTTTTTTACATTTATATAAAAAATACATTTGGAATTTATTTAAATTGATTAACCTGGAATGTATTGGTTTTTCAATTAATACTAAAAAGTGTAAACAAGCATTTTGATGATTCAAAAGTCTTAGTGTTAAGAATGATTGCATTTAGAAAATAGGATTTAAAATGCTCTTAATAAATGTTATATATATATTTAAATCAAAATTTATAATAGATTTATAAACTAAATTAAATCAACTCTCAAATGATGTTCTAAAAATTGACTTTTTTGCTTTTCTAAAAATCAACCTCAAAACTATCCTCATCACATAAATATTTGAAAGTCACTCCGTTTTAAGTGATCAAGAATGTACTAACACAAACAGCGACTCTGAATTAAGCATTTAAGAATACCTTGATGCTAAACTTAATTTCTAATAGAATCTAAATTTTTTTGGCAAAATAGCTGCAGTGGTTAATCCAAAGCATGACCCAAAATAATTCATTCTGGCTAATTTCTTTTGAAGATCATTAATTCATGATCATCCATTTCTTTTTCTAAGGCTCTCATAATTTCACGCTTTGTAGTTGTTGGTGTATTTTCCAATCCATTTTCTCTCAATTCTGTTTAGGCTTTTCTGAATTTTGCTTGTTACTCTACATATTTTATTTTGTCCTTCATTTATTTTCTCTTTTCTCCTCTTTTGTTAATTCAGCCATTTATATAAATTAATAAAAATAATAGCAATTCATCTTGGAGCACCAAATGCCTCAGGCATTCTTTCAATGGTATATTTGTGATTCTAGATGAACATTATAGGAACACCAGGTATTTTACGGATTCTGCGTTTTAAATCCTTATCACAAGTGGCTACTATGAAACATCTATGTTGTTTCACTCTATTCACTAAACAATCGTCAGCATAAGTGCCCTTGTGATCACAAGTCAACTTCTCAAAACGAGGGTCTTTAGATAATCTCAAAGCCAATCTTGTCTTTTAACCCAATTTCTCTAATTCAGCAATCACGCAATCTGAAATATAAGGGATGCATTTTCCGAGAAGACAATCCATAGTGTTTTTAAAAATGTCAAGCTTGTTTGAAATGCTGAAATTTAAAAAGTTTGTATCAAGTAAAATTCTATATGGAGGTCCAAGGGCTGGATTATGTTTAAAGAATAAGTGACTTGGCTCTTGTGGTCTTTGGTATATGAATATTAAAAATACAATTCTTTTATTTCCACATCATTAACACCTTTCTTTTTCTCTTCTTTTGGCTGCTCTAGATGTCGTTTTTAACATCTTGGATCCTTTTTTGTAATCATGCGCTTGATTGTTGCAAATTTCTTTGTTTTATGCGCTTTGCCCATATGTTAAAATTAAAATAAGAACTTTTGATATAGAATTTGAACAATATCTTCGATACTTTAAATTAAAGAAGGAGAACAGAATTTAATATAGCCTCATTTATAATAATGTTCCTTTAATTCTTATACCTGAATCTTTTTAGTCATGTCTATCTATTTCTTTAAAAAAGTCTGTTTTTGCTTGTTCTTCACATTGTAAGGTGACTGAAGCAATTGAATAAGTTTCTTAGTTTGAATCATTTTAACAGTTATGGGACTACTCTATTGCTTTTAATTTGGTGATTTCCTTTGCACCTAAGTACGTCCACATTTTGGACTACCTGGCCGACTTGAAGATGCCTTCACGAATGTGAAACCCTTCTTAAAATCTGGAAGTGTCTCTCGGCTAGGCTTTTAAGTCTCCTAAATAATCTAATTGAGATTGTTACTTGAGTAGAACCTGACATTAGCAGAGAAACTTTCTTCTTTTTATTCTCTCCATAAAATTACAAACTTAATTCCTTATAAAATTCATCAATGTCATCATTATTATTCTCATCCCTTTATGGATCATAAGAATGGAGAGACAAATGTTCGTCATCTGACATTTTTCTTATAAAAATTAATCAAATTACACTATTCTCAATTAAACTCCACAATACACTCTAAAATGCAGTTTCAACCTATAACAATTAACTCCATATATAAGTAGAATGAACATTGGATGAGATAATTCATTCATTTCCAAAGTTTTTCTGTCTACAATAATTACTTTAAATTCGTTTATTCCCTTATGCTAAAATGCAAATTCTCTGTATTAAGTAGTAAAGATATTATGATTATTTCAAATAATAATATGATCATCTTAATAATCCTTCTATATAGAAATTCAACTAATCTGCTTATTTTATTCTTCATATGTATTTTTATTCTCAAAGTTTTATGATTAACTAAAATACATATAATTACATAGGGTAAATTGATCAATTCAAATATCAAATTAGGCTAGATCCTCGAAAATCGTATGGTTCTTATTTTGTACTTTAATTTGAATTAATTTAATGTTAGATTTTATAAAAGGCGATACCTAAATTGAAAACAGGTTATCTACTTTTCCAAAACATTTTAAATAAGAATTGAAATCATTTAAAATCTTTGGAAATTTAAAATACTCTTTAGTTGAAGAATTGAATAATATGTAACAATAAAATAATATGAAATTATTATCTTCAAACTTTAAGCAACTTCTTTTATGCAGATGGCTAAATGAGTGTATACTTGAATTCGCTTTATCTTTATCTTCTGGTAATTCTTCTACAATGTTTTTAAAGTTTATTATAATCTATTATCACTTCAGAATTATTAAAACTTGGAAAGTAATGCTAAAATTCGCAAATTTTATCAAAAAATAGGAGATTATTATTTTAGCTAATAAAAGTTCCATTATTACGCTAAATGTGCGTTGGAGATTTTTATGACTTATCTCTCATATATTTATTTGATCTTAATTATATATCCTTTATCGATGTCTATATTTGAAAAGACTGTAAGTTCTATAGTGATGTTTTAGTTTCATGTTATTTCTATTGTTATATTTTTATTTAAGAGGGTAAGATTAAAGTATCTTGTTATTGTTATTGCTGTTGTTATTGATTAACACCAAGGCAAATTTCTTAGGAAGGTGAGTCTAAACTCTAAATTTACTCCTGAGTTATAGATTGGTGCCGAGTTCCTTCTTATTCAAAGGATGCATAACTACCATTTTTATCTTCTACAAAATTAGTTGAGTAATATAGCTTCTGTTGATTTTATACATCCTAAAATTCAATCTAGATTATACCTTTATGCTTTTAAGAGAATTATTTTTGTGGCATGCTCTTATGATTCTCTTTCTATGTATGTTTTTAGTTCTATTATACTTCAGAATTAACTTGTCAATATCAGGTTTGTAAAATAGATATGAACAATCAAAAATTTAGTGATTTTCAGATTTACATGCTTAGCAAGTAAATCCCTCTACTGATATATTTTACAACTGTTTATCCTTAATTTAATGAAACTTTTCGTAATCCTATTTATCTAGACTACTCATAAAATCCTATCTATTTATCTTATATATTTTAGTAAACCCTACGCTTATAGCTGTGAATTTTCTAGACTACTAAGTAAAAAATTCAATTTCTCCAAATTGTTCTCCAGGATTTAAAGTTGTTAATTGAGTTTATGATTTCATCTCTACTAATTTAATTTGGCCATAATCAATAAAATACAATGAAATGTCTGAACAACTATCTTAAGAATAAATAATTTCATTTGGACAATATTTATATGGTTTTATCTTCTTCGCTATTTCTTTTAAAGTTTATTCTGAGAAATTATTAAGGAGAAACTTACAATTTTATATTATATGTTTAAATACCATATACATTAACTCATTTTTTAATTCTACAGATAATTAATTTTTAATCTATGTGATCTATTAATTAATAATATAAAATACTAATTCATTATTTTGTTCTAAAGATTCTTTTTAAATATATTAAAGATAGCTTCTAACTCTATCTTATAATTAATATGGAATATGATGTTATTTCATATATTTTGTAATTGCATGTAAATTGAAGCTAAAGAAATAATAAAATAATACATAAATTATGATTTTTGATCATTTATAGTAGATAAAATTGATCCAATTTTATTTATTGAAAATGCAAATACACCACAAGCCATAAACATCAAAATTATACAAATTGTGGTTTCAATGTAATTTTATGGAGTAATATCACCATACCCTACAGTAATCATAGTAACTGTGGCCCAATAATATGAATAACAATATTTAATTAAGATTGATTCTTAATCAATTCCCTTATCTATAAGCCAACTGGTATTTAAAGATTCAGCACTGTGCGATCCCACAAAATGCCAAATACATGCTAATAAATGAGCAAATAAGCTAATTGAAAATAACAATGTAACTAAATTTAGATATTCTCTATATATTTAATTGAAATGAGTTTATTGCTATAATTTACCTAACTGCTCATTTAATTTTACATAACTTACAAGACAACATAAGCATAGAAAGATAGTTGCCGTAACAATGTCATTATAGTCTTCACTGTCTGGAATAGAAGTATTTACAATAATCACTGAGAATATGAGTAAAAAATCAAGTATTAAGTCATCCTTAAAATAATATTTTAAAATTGAAAATCGATCATTTATTATCTATTTTTTAAAATAAAATTAATTACATTTCCTTAAATTGTGATTTGTGTATTTAATCTAAGCAATATGTCCAAAGAAAAGTAAGTTAGAGTGTATAGAATAATAAAAGAGAAACTTTCCTCTCTACCCATTTCAAAGCTCCATACGAAAGGATAAATCCATAAGATAGATATAAGAGATAAAGACCGTATGAACTCCCAAAATGTTATCAAAGCACTACTTTGATCAAATACAGAAATTTAAAAATTTTTTGCATACACATATCCTCCCGGCATAGCAGGCTTCCTTTATATTTATTTTAGATCTTACTTTAGTAAATATTTTTCAATGAGAAATTTTTCAGTAACTTTCTTAGTTTGATTGTTGTAAATATAAGCTTTCTTCATTATTCTTTCCTTAAATACTTAAACCAATTTGTCCACCTTTAATAATCCAAATAATTTCTGAGTGGTTTACTTTTTATTTGCCATATTCCTTTACTCCATCATTTGAGGTTGAGAAAAGTCTTAAAAGGAAACAGATATATCTAGAATATCCGATTTTTCATTTTAATTTGCATCTATTTAATTTGAAATAGGTGAATGACGAAATGGATGGAAAGCCTCATTCTCATTATAGGTTTATTAGTTCTTTTAATAGTCTGATTCATCAATTTTAATCATAATAAATAAATAATTCACTTAGGATTTAAATCATTATCCAATTAAGACATATTGTTTTAGATTCATTATATTATTATATTCAAGATTGTTATTTTATTGAAATATATAGAAAGGAATTTAAATGGTATAAATTTTTTAATAAGCAAATCAACAAGGAAAAATTAATATTAATCTCTCCACCAATCTAGAAAATTAGAACTTTGTTTGATGATTAAGAAAAATTATATGTATTTATAGCAATTATATATTTTATAATTTTTATGTCTTAATATGAAATAACATAAAACTTATCTAAACAATTCAATACCTATTTGTAAAATGTTGATAACTTTTTTTTTAAACTACTCTAGCTGCCTCATCCTTATAATAAGTTTATTTAATTTAAATGATTTCTTTATGATAGTTGAATTATATAAACTTAAATAATTATAAATTCAATTTAATATTGTTTCATAACAATTAATTTTAATTTTAAATTTTATTGATTTCCTCTATAAAGAAAATAATAATCGTTTTTTAGTAATTGCATTCTATTAAATGAAATTATTATTTAAAAATTTTTTAATTTAGAGTTAGATCTGGATTAGGTAATTTCAAATTATTGATAAACAATAAAATTAATCATAAAGTGTATAATTATGTTATTAAACGATATCAAGTTAAAGTTGAATAAATATATTAAAAGATAAAATTTTATAATGCTTTTTTGAAATGAAAAATGAGTGTCCTATTACATATTAATCTATTTAATATATTAAATGGAGACCAAATAATAATTTATATTTTCAGATAGAATCAAATTATTATAATAATTGGGACCTGAACCAGAAAGAGAAGATATATAAAAGTTAGCCTCAATGTATTAAATACCAGAAGGGAAGCTTTAGAAATGGCTGAATCAGTATGATAAATATGTGCTGCCTTAGAGGAAAGAAACTATAGATTCTGATGATGATTAAATAAACAAATTAATATAAGAACAAAGACAATTATGCTAAGAACTATCGGCTTTGGTGGAATAAATAAATGAAATTCATAAAAAGAAATTCATATTTTATTATTAATGAAAATGAAATAAATTAGATTATGTTTATGCATTTTTAGCATACAACTTATTAAAATTATACGTTCACATGAATATAAATAACCATACTCTTAAAAATAAATGATGGAATTTCTCTTTTCTGGAAAATAGATAGTGTTGCATAATTTATAAAGTATATTATTATTATCAAATTATAACAAATTAAGTATTAAGATTATAATCGCCTCTTTCTGCTCAAGTAATAGTATTGTAAATTTTATGATAATCCCATAGTAGTAGTCTCATTTTGAATAGGAGGATAATATAATAGTGTAATAATAATGAATATTAATTAATTAATCAATTTAAAACCTCAAATTTGGCTTATCCTTCTAAACATGACATGTAGATGTATTATTTTTATTTCATCAAAGATCCCTTTTTCTAAAATAAAATCAAGATGGCATCTCTTGTAAACAATCTCAAACTTACTATATCATCAACAAAATTTAAATTCAGCCCTACAATGCTATCTATTTGGAGGCAGAACTCCTGTAATTTCCCTAATTTAGAATCGTCTCTGCATTGATTGTATAAACATGCCCAATTACCAACATTGTCAACATTCTTAGTCAATCCATAGGCTGTTTATTCAACATATCCAAAATGAAGACATCCAGATAGAAATGAAAGGATGCGTATGCGTATTTCTATATTTTCTTGAGAATACAACTCTTGTGAGACAATAGTAGTATTCTTTTGCATGGTGATAATTTTGCCTCCCTCTTCAAATTTGACTTTCGGTTTGCCTAATAAGCTTCTTTTAGTTGTTTTATCTAGGAATTAGAGTGTTGGCATCAAAGGACTGATAGACTCATCGAATTTAGAAATGGAAGAGTTTGTTAGATTGTTATTTTGTGCATAAGTGTTTGGAAAGTTATCTATGTTTTCAAAACTATCTTTATTTAACAACAATTGTTAGGTTTCTCCCAATTAATCTATTTGTGATAAGTTCAAAGTGATTGCTTATGGCATTGATTTAACATCTGTTGATTTCTATTCATTACTATCTTCTTATAAAATAGATTGGAAATTTAGATAAATTTAAGAATGTGTAGTTTTAATTAAATCTTGCATTTTTTGTTTGAATTATTAAATCTTCTTGTACTTCTATGAATTACCTTGCAATGAATGTACACTCTTTTCCACTTGTGATTTGAGATCATCCATGTTTGCTAGGAAAGCATCTTAGACTGTTAGAAATACATTGTCGAATGTTAAAGAAGGATATGGACTCTATTTGCCTCTAAGAATGCAATCTTATAGCCATGTCTACTCATCTACATTAGAATAACGAATCTACGTAAGTTGATATGACGACAACTGTTTTCCTTATTGTGAAGATATTCAATCAATCTAAATAGTTTGTCTCTTTTATTCACAATTTCTTTGATAACTAAAATATTTTGGGACTCATGTTGATGATCATTTATTATACATTTTAAACTAGCTAGTCAATTCAATTACCATAAGATGTGTTGATATTCCTCACAATTTGAATCTATGCAAATGGCTATAATTGAGTCATGATCATGCAATTAACATTGTAAATCCTTAAATAAATCATTAATTCTGAAGATGTAAGTTTTCAATTAAAGATCGAACTCTGACCAAATGAAATTCGTATTATGAGGTTTATATTTGAGTAGACATTTTCTCATTATTTAAATCGAATTATTATTAATAAACTTTTTATAGTTTTTCAAGTAGTAATTTAAATATCCAAATATCATGCTCATGCACCATCACTTGAATGGGTAGTAATAAGGTTCCTCATCACGTTCGATGTCAATATCTATGGATGATTCAATCAATATGTAAATACAACCAATTGTTTAAAAAATGGTCGTTGTCAACTCTCATTAACTATTAGTGAGAAAACCATCTAACTAAGCTTAAGATATTGTTCATTCACCACCTACAGCCAGCTTAACTCCACAGCAGCCATCAGAAAAACTTCCTGAAAAAGACATGAAGGATTTATTATTAATAGATGAAGAACCAAGCATCAAAGAATAATCTATATAAATAACTCCAGAACCAAAAAATAAGAAAAAGCAAATCAAGGATAATGTAGCTAACGCAGAGATAATCATAGACGAAAAACCTTAGAATTCCTACAGTGATGTACATTGGAGTAAATTAATTACATCCAAAACAAGTATCACTCATCCTTCATTCCAATTAAAATTTCTTTAAGACAAGGCTGCAGAATTCTCTATCAAAATATCTTCTTTTGAGTGGCTCAAACCTAAATTACAAAATACATACTACTATATTAGTAGTGCTGTCTTAAGTGTTTACTTAAGTTTTTTCATCACAATAATGTTATTCGATTTAAACAATGGAATGTATTAGCAACCAATTTACTAAGTCATATTGATGGCATTTTGGTTAATAGATACTATAAATTAAATACTTTTTATTCAATATAAAAATGGAGAGGAAATAGTAATAATGGAAGATTTAGTTGTGAGATACTGTAAATTTCAATCATTAATTGATATATTGGGCATAATCCCGATAATATTTTGTCTAATTTCAAAAGGGATGCCTGTTATTTAATTATTGCATCTAGTTAACATATGGAAAATTAGAAGAGTGTTTTATGAATTGTAAATGTTAATAGGTAAATTCGCATTGTACATTTATTATATATTGGAACTTCATTTCGTTTAATTTATAGCTTTGACTATAATTCAATTTTCGTTGGATAAACATTTAAATTTTTTTGATGAATTCATCGTATTATTCTATAGATCAGAGAATGCTAATGTTCTTACTTATATCGTTAGGCTTCTCATTCTAATTTATTATTTCTATTTCATACATAGATACAACACCGAAGATAGATGGAAACTGAATCAGATTTCAATTCAAAACAACACAAAGTAAAAAATTAATGGGTATATCAATAAATTAGAGAGTCAATCAAAAGTTGATCTCAATTTCCTGGAATACTTACCTCAGCCATATGTTGAAGACTTCAAAAACTAACGTTACATGTAGATATTGTCTAATATACCAATTTTTAAGTCTTCCTTCTCTGAGAACACTCTTAAGGAGATTTGCAACCTTATTCAAGAATACACTTACAATCCTAATTAAACTATCCTTCTTTAGCGAACTCCTAATCAGTAACTGTACTTTATTTTATCAGGAGATGTCAGGATATCCTAGAGAAGGGAAGGAGCCTAAGCAAACTGTGAATTTAAATTAAAAGTATTAGGTGAAGGTTAGATGTTCAATAACAAAGCGTTTTTCAAAAATTCTTTCTCGAACATCTGTGCTACTTCAATAGGATTCTCTTAAATTGCTTAATTGGATGTTGAACTATTTTAGGAGTGTATTAAACATCACTATTAGGAAAAATAGAAGTATAAGATGATGTTGGATTAAATTGTGCAATAGGAATTTTATAGTTTATGTTTAATGCGTTGTTACGCTTGCGGTAAATTTCATGATATTGATGAATGTGATCAGGTACACTATGTCCCTAAGAGATCTTTCTTAGTTTCTTACATTTAATCTAATGATGTATAGGGAAGACTTCCAAAGAAGAGAATTAGATGTAGGCAACAGAGAACTAAGTCGTTCATGTTAAAGATAGAGGAGAATGCTTTGCTCTACCAGTAATTGAATATTGAATCAGAGTTATCTGAAGAACATAGGCATTTAGAAGAGATGATAAGTATTCAATAATAACATTATTTACGGGAAGTTACTAATCCATACACAGAAAGATAAAATTCACTATTGCAATCTTAATAGNATTTAAACAATGGAATGTATTAGCAACCAATTTACTAAGTCATATTGATGGCATTTTGGTTAATAGATACTATAAATTAAATACTTTTTATTCAATATAAAAATGGAGAGGAAATAGTAATAATGGAAGATTTAGTTGTGAGATACTGTAAATTTCAATCATTAATTGATATATTGGGCATAATCCCGATAATATTTTGTCTAATTTCAAAAGGGATGCCTGTTATTTAATTATTGCATCTAGTTAACATATGGAAAATTAGAAGAGTGTTTTATGAATTGTAAATGTTAATAGGTAAATTCGCATTGTACATTTATTATATATTGGAACTTCATTTCGTTTAATTTATAGCTTTGACTATAATTCAATTTTCGTTGGATAAACATTTAAATTTTTTTGATGAATTCATCGTATTATTCTATAGATCAGAGAATGCTAATGTTCTTACTTATATCGTTAGGCTTCTCATTCTAATTTATTATTTCTATTTCATACATAGATACAACACCGAAGATAGATGGAAACTGAATCAGATTTCAATTCAAAACAACACAAAGTAAAAAATTAATGGGTATATCAATAAATTAGAGAGTCAATCAAAAGTTGATCTCAATTTCCTGGAATACTTACCTCAGCCATATGTTGAAGACTTCAAAAACTAACGTTACATGTAGATATTGTCTAATATACCAATTTTTAAGTCTTCCTTCTCTGAGAACACTCTTAAGGAGATTTGCAACCTTATTCAAGAATACACTTACAATCCTAATTAAACTATCCTTCTTTAGCGAACTCCTAATCAGTAACTGTACTTTATTTTATCAGGAGATGTCAGGATATCCTAGAGAAGGGAAGGAGCCTAAGCAAACTGTGAATTTAAATTAAAAGTATTAGGTGAAGGTTAGATGTTCAATAACAAAGCGTTTTTCAAAAATTCTTTCTCGAACATCTGTGCTACTTCAATAGGATTCTCTTAAATTGCTTAATTGGATGTTGAACTATTTTAGGAGTGTATTAAACATCACTATTAGGAAAAATAGAAGTATAAGATGATGTTGGATTAAATTGTGCAATAGGAATTTTATAGTTTATGTTTAATGCGTTGTTACGCTTGCGGTAAATTTCATGATATTGATGAATGTGATCAGGTACACTATGTCCCTAAGAGATCTTTCTTAGTTTCTTACATTTAATCTAATGATGTATAGGGAAGACTTCCAAAGAAGAGAATTAGATGTAGGCAACAGAGAACTAAGTCGTTCATGTTAAAGATAGAGGAGAATGCTTTGCTCTACCAGTAATTGAATATTGAATCAGAGTTATCTGAAGAACATAGGCATTTAGAAGAGATGATAAGTATTCAATAATAACATTATTTACGGGAAGTTACTAATCCATACACAGAAAGATAAAATTCACTATTGCAATCTTAATAGACTCCTCACATGGCATCTCAGTAATCTTTAAGAGAATCTATTCAATCTCAATAACAGCCGGGACATTAATTAATGGATATTCCTAATATAAGTCCTGTTCAATATGTTTAATAACCTCCTAGTGGAATTTCGCATAGTTCTTATGCTTAATTATTAAAAGATGCATCTGTGAATCGCAAGAATTTCAATGGTTCTTCAGATAAGAATTCTAGTGGGAATGTTTTTTCGTTACCCTACAGCAGCAATGGAAGCAAAACAAATCCAAATAATGTTATGTAGAATAAGGATAAGGATGAATTGATAAGTATATAATTGAAGAAGGCCAAATTGAAAGACAGTGTATATTACCATCAGAGGAGAATACAGAATTAAATAGAGAGTGAGGGTTCACTCACCCCATCTAAGTATCAAAAGTGTCAAACCACTGCACCGCAATAGTAACAGGCTAAGGCTTACAGATCAGATCGTAAATCCAATTCCTGCATTTCTGAATCTGAGAAAGGAGAATACCAAGTGCCGTAATAACAACAAGAGAAACCAACATCAAAGTATGGCATAGCCTCTTCTAAATTTACTGGGGAAACTGCAAAATAGTTTATGAGGAATCCTCTGGAAATGCCCAACATAGAATTCTACTAATCTTTTGAAAAGAGTAATCAATATAGTGACTATTTCCCCTAATACAATGTGGATTAAGCAATTGAAAGTTATAAACAATATTAATAATCTAGATCCAGTGTTCAAAAATGATTATATATATATAATAAATTATGATTATTCAACTTCCTTAAAAGTATTCTATAAATCTGGTTGGAGACATCCTCTCAAACAATCATACAATTGAATTTGATGAACTATAGGTGCAGTAATCAAGACAATTATTTTTATAATTCATAAAAAATACTAAACAACATATCTATGGGTTTAATGCACTTCTTGGTTAGAAAATGCCTTAGTCAATTAAAGACCTCTAGAATTATGAAACCACACAATTAAAGCAATTATTATAATGCATTTCTTCAGATTATTTGCAATAAGATATTTCTAAAATCACAATATTAGTGCTGATCAACAATTTGGTCATCAATAGCGGAGTCAGTCTTAATACTTTAAGAGAACTCAAAGAAATTTTTAATAGCAACATACCATTACGATTACCTTAAGCTAATTATAATACTTAATATTATGATGGAAGCGTTAATTGGGGTACTTTATAGATGCTCAAGAACATCAGTGAATATGACACTATCATAATTACATTTACGAAATCATTATCATTTGCTACTGTATAATGCTCATAGAAGTTTGAAATGCATAAAAATGGCATTCATCACTACTTCGATATCTTTTGAGGCTACTAATGGAGTCATATGTGCATTTACTTAATTGGTGAATGAAGTCAAACAACATCAAGGCCAGATGGAAGTAGCCCAAGAATTATACTATCTATTGACAGTAGAGGATGAAGAATCAGATTTGAATTTGAGTCTAAAAGAAATACACATAATATACTGTAAGATGCTTATTCAACAAAATGTATTCCTTAAGTTATTGGAGCTGCACTAGATCAAATTCAGAATTGAAATTATTTCTTTTCTATTGAATCATCTATAACGAATAAAATAATAATGAAACTGAATTATTATTAATAGATTACTTGGCTATAGGAGTTTCAGAAATTGGAGCAATCACTGAAGTATATAATTTTAGTATTTTAAGAGAAGAATTCAAAGACTGATGAATCCAAAATTAACTAAATTATAGGAATACTATGAAGAATATCTAAAGGATGGGGAAACATTTTTTGGATTTCAGTAATTGGCCAATTAGGCCAGTAATTTGATATAGAAAAACAAAAAAGTATTGTCATCCTGTTTCAGGTGATTCAATGCCTCAAACTACACATCTAGAAGATCAATAATAACTTTGAAGATTCTATTCTTAAAATGTAACATATTATTAATAACACAACTCAAATATTGGCCATTGATATGTTTCTAAGTTCAAGAATTATCAAAAAATTAGAATAGAAAGAAGGCAAATTGATTCATTCTAAATTGGATACACTAGTTTAGTAAGTGTTGCCTATAGAGAATTTCATTAAAGTTGCACAATGGTTAGAATCATTTATAAAATTGTGATCATTAAATATTAAATATGAGTAAAGTGTATTGTTTGGATGTATCAAAAAATTAAATCTGATTAACCAAATGTGTGATTTTAGATGGTGAATGTCTAGTGTTTAGCAATTATCATTTAGTTTTTAAAATTTAGAAAGGTCAACTAGTGAATTTTTGAATTACTTTAAAAATGCCATTGTGAAAGAAAATATCCATTCTTATTTTTAAAGAAATATATTATTATTTAATTCCATTATTGTCCATTTTATCTTACTAGTGAATTTCCTTCTGTTTTTATCAGTAACATTTTTTATGTCCAAATTAATAATATTAATCTCTATTATTCTACCACATCTGAAATGGCATCATTTATATCTGGTTTATAAATTAAACAACTTTAACTCTAGAATATTCTGCTTTTACTTAAGTCTAGAGCATATATTAGTCGGAGTTTAATATCTTTTTCATTTCTTTGGCTCAGCCAAGTCTATTTATCAATGTGATGAAGGCCTAGATGAGCTTCTCAACATCTTTTAATTAACACCTTTCTGAATAGATAATTTTTTCTGGAAATTTTCCATTATGAACAAACTTTTGAATCAATTATCTAAAAAATTAAGAAAATTATTACTTTACATGGATATATAAAACGGAATGGTTTTTCATTAATGGTTCTTAATACGAAAGTGATATTTAATATAATAATATACTATCATTAACAGCATTTTTCTTTTTCTTTATTACAATTTGACTTTTTTTTTGTTGATTTAATTTTATAATCATCATCCAAAGCTAAAGTATCTCCTTGCAGCTATTTAACACTTTTCGATTATTTGGAGGACATTGAACTAAAGATTTCTATTAATCAAGATAATTTTTACCACTAACTAAGTTGGAGAAGGCCTCTTCTACATTATGACCATTTTAAGCTGAAGTTTCAATATACCCAATTTTATGTTATTCACAGAGTTTAGCCGCTTCTGCACTCCTGACAATCTATTAATATTATAAGGATATACTCTATCATTTGCTTAGTCTATTTTATTTCCAATCATCATGATTACAATATTTTTTGGAGCGTACTCTTTTATTTCATTAAGCCATTTTTCTATGTTTGTAAAAGTTACCTCTCTTGTTACATCATAACAAACAAAAGCTCCCACTGCTCCTCTATAATAGGCATTTGTTATAGCCCGATATCTAAAATTGCATAAATTTTACCTTTCTTGTCCAGCAGTATCCCAAATCTAGCATTTAACACTTTTATTTTGAACATTAATTGTCTTAGTTGAAAATTCAACTCCAATTGTTGGTTTGGAGTCTAAGATAAATTCATTTTTTACGAACCTTTACAAAATATTTGTTTTACCAACTCCAGAATCTCCTAATAATTTTAATAAATTAGCTTACCTATTAAGATTATTTTAAACAAGAAATCATACTCGTTTTCATTGCATCTAGTCATCAATAATTTATTTAATAAAATTATAGAATTGATAATTTTTCTAAATTAATAAAAGTAGAAGTAACTTAACAATACTAAATAAGAATTACCAATCATAACTTTGCATTTCCTCTTTTTGTTAAGATGATAAATTTGAATGAAAACTAATTATTTTGCAATAGAATTTATGAGAATGAAAAAATTAAATTTTACAAATTTATAGTTTTTTTTTGCTCGAACAAAATCGTTATATTATATATATTATAAATTGTATTATAACTAATAGTTTTCAAATTAATTAATGGTTAAGTACCTATTATAATCCCACGGATTCGCAAATTCTTTTAAACTAGATTTGATCAGCAACGATATCTTCTTCTTCAATTTTATATAATGCCTCGCTTACTAATTCAAGCAATTCAACCTCTAGCCCTGACAAGTTCAATTTATCTTTGCTAATATAACCATCTTTATCTCCATCTAATGACTTAAAAATTGTTTTTATATTTAAATCAAACTAGTTTGTTTTAGAGTTATTTATTTAAGTTCTTGAGTCTGATCTTTACGAAAGATTGCTGGTACTTCTATTGTTTTACTTTAATTCAATTTATCTTAAATCTTCTTAATCCTATTTGTTATAAGGTTTTTAATAAATTTATTCTTTACTATTTTAAATTTGAAACTTAGAATTATTTTAAATCGATTGTTCTCGTCTAATTTTAATAAATTAATTACTATTTCTATTCAATTTTTTTCATTCTCTCAATTTAATCTGTAAATAGCTTTTTAACTTGTTATTGTTGAGTTTACTTTTTATTTTCTTCTTTTTAGTATAAATTATTTATTTACGGTTTAGAATACATTTTTTAGAATTCTTGTTTCAGATGCTCAAATTTTTATTGTTTTCTCTCCTTTTCTTAATAGTAGGGGTTTTCGTTGACTGGCGTGCTTGATCTTTATTTTTTATTACTGGTTGATCTATTTTGTTAAGAGTGATTACGACTGCTTATGTCTGATCTTCTTGGTTAAAATGATCTGAGTGATGATTGCTCTTTTTAAAGCTAAAAAAACTATTATTATTTTTTTATCTGTTGTTCCTCTCCCTTTGTTTGCGTTTAATTGGCAATATTTAATAATGAATTTTAGTCTACTTTCTTTTTTTATTGGATGATACTTTTAAAATTTGGGGATATATTGGATTTAGGAGTAGTTTCTGAAATTACTGACTACCCCTTATATATATAATTTTATTTCTTTTATTCCATCATATTTAAGTGCTGAGCATTTGTTTCTCCATATAGTTTATCATTTGTATTAATGGACCGAGGATTGTTTTAATCATTTGCTACTTATTAAAATAACTTACACCTAACTGATGTTGGTAAATTCCATTACATTTTAGAATTTGAATTAGCCTCTACCTTCCTATTAATTTTTTTCTACCATTCTTCATAACTCTTTTATGCCGACACCTAATTTTCATCAGAACTGGCTGATGTTACAAGGCCAAAGTCACTCTGTTTACTACTCCTAGTTTGTAATGAGCCTTTGTTCAAAAATTATTATTTATTAAAATCGGCAAATCTAGGTGAGGGTTCACGTTTTAGTTATTGCTTAATTTAATTTACGAGATATTCTAAACAATCATTGCCAAGTTTGTATCTTTAACAAAATAGCTCAACTTCTAATTCTACATCTTCTCCTTCATATACTTTTATCTCTTCAATCCCATCTTCCATTTATAAACTAACTATAGCTATTGGTTGAGATTCAGCATTTGTCACAGACATTTTAAATTCTGCAATAATTTTATAAATTAATTTCTCTAGAAATAATAAGATGTTGAAAGCAAACATAAATTTCATTTCCTAAACTTCTTGTAAAATTCATATTTAGAATGAATACAATCATAATATTATAGTAATTTTCAAGGATTAAATAAAATTACAAATGATTAAGAAATGATTAGTTATTTGATTATATTATTTAATGAATTAAGGGGATAATTTCATGTAATTTTTCATCATTAGATAGTGAAGAACTGATGGATGGTTTTCGCATATCTGAATGCCAAAGCTAGGGAAATGAAAGTGCTTTTAAAACCCTATTAAGCCAAGTAAAAGAAAACAGGAAGTTACTCGGTAAGCAGTTATACTAAAAACAACTATTTTCAAACGAATCTTCTTAATTAGCTTCCACCAATACATAGTTTTCTTTGAGTAGATCAAGCTTTAATGCAAACGAAGAGAATGTGTAATGTTAAATAGAGAGAGAAACTATTAAACAAAACTAGCTCTAAAATGTTATTAAAACAATTTAGAGAAAAATAACTGACTATAAGAAGCATACAGATGCAGTTCTAGAATTATTATAAGGGTTTAATAAAGACAATGAAGCTGCTTAACAAGAAGGAATTTAATCAAATTAGTTACTTTAATAAAGTAAAAAAAATGCTGCAGAAGCATAGGAATATCATTAATTACTAAAAAATGCTTAGGAGATCGAAAAATAAATGTTAATTGACAAACGCTCATTAATTTAACAGGATATAAAGGAATTATAAAATGACTATATTGAATATAGATTGAAGTATTAACAAAAAAGTGAAATAATTTAATAATAAAGACAAGAGATAGCGGAATTAGATGAGAAAAAAGCTAAAATACAATTAAAATAGCAGGAACAATCCACAGTGATTTACTATGCGAATACAATAAAGCTTTTAGATGAGATGATCAATAAAGAGGACCCAAGAAATTTATTTCAATACTAATTTGAGCAAAGATAACAATTAATGAGATAAAATAAGAAACTAGCATAATCTTAAGCTCAATCCTCAAATCCAGCATCGGTTATGAATATTTTTGCAACTTAAATAGAGCAGGTTGAATAAGAAATGATTGAATCTCCGAAGGCAGAAGAAAAAGAAAAAGATCTGAAATTAATGGAATTAATAAAAAGCTCTAATAATCAATTAAATGAATTAGATATACAATAAGATCTATTAGCTTTTGCAGATATAGTAGTTCAAAATTATTAAGAGTATAAGGAATAGTTTGATAGATTGGGATTTTAGTTTATATAATTAAATGAAAAAAAATTTGAACTTTAATAAATTATGAGAGAAACAAAATATTGTAAATATCCTGAAACATCAAATGGTCTCTTACCTTTGAAGTTATCAGATAATTATAATAATAATTAAATTACTTTAAATATATTATCAACAAGTGTTGAATTGGATTTGAATGAAGAGCGTAATGAGAACTAAGTAAAACGAATTCAGAATGCAGTAATAAGACTATTTAATTTTTTGAGAAATCATGTGTCAAGAGTCAACCATTTAATTAAACATATATAAGAACTAAGCGAATTAGTTCCATCGACTATATTTTTGATTTTAGAACAATTAAAAAATTCTTTGTATATCATTGAGATTATCAGAACGCCAACATAAAAGAAGCCATCAATGTTGGCTACAACAGTTTTAGAGCAAAAGTAAGAGTTCATTCATGTTAAACATACTAAGTTATTGTCTCAAAAATAAATGTTAAATACTGTTCATATTCCTAAGAAACATGTCCATGCATCAATTACAAAGTTTAAGTATTTAGAAATAGTGCAAAAATTTATAAAGTCTCTGCTCTCAGATGAAATAGAAAGATTATTTATTCAATAAGATATGGTGGATGAGTAATTAAATAACTTATTGACTTAGATTAACCAAGGAAGTTTAGAAATATTGTGAAGAAACTGATCCTGACGAAGAAGCATTGATGAGATATTTAGGAACCAAAAAGATGTTTTTTCAACATCATTTATAACAAAGGACTAGAGGAATGTTAAAGAACGCTCTCTCGAAATTGGGCGAAATACATTAGAAACTCAAATTTTAAAGCTAATAGCGTAATTATTATCTCTATATAAAAGTTCGATTAAAAGGTTTAGATTTTACTGAAGGAAAGTTTAAAAGCGGATGTGCTTTTAATAGTAATGAACTTCAAATGAAATCATGCTAGCGCACAACATCCAATCACTTTGTCTCAAGCTAATAATCATTTGATAATGTCTCGATAAATTACTCTGAACATAGCAAACCTCATGGAGGTAAGGATGTATTTCATTTATTAAAAAAATTGACAAATGTTAATGATATTCAAGAGATTGCATAGTAAGATTCTGAAGATGTAACTATTAATATTCATATTAGAGTATTGATAAAGAGAGAGATAAATTGAAAAAATAGTAATACTTTATCAAGAGCTAAGTCAATACAAAAGATAAAACACAAAAGAATCTAGATGATGATGTATTTTACAGGTTAAATCCATAAAGGCAGAATCCCAATAAGGATTTAAGAAATTAATTAGGCATTTTGAGGCATATGAGAATTAGTAAATATTTTTTGATATTTGTTTAGGTGCTGCAAGAAGTAGCTGTTCAATTGATTAGGAAATGAAATCTGAAATATGGAAGATGACTTGCCCTGTCTAACCTAATAAGATTAAAACTCGCAAAGATACATTTAGAAAATTATTCAATTCGTCAGATAAGAAATAAGTGGACCTACTATCCCTAAAATAGATGCAAACTAGATCATTTTAGACCAATCTTAATCAGTTGCCAAGAAATACATACACTTCAGGAGATGATGCAGAAACAATTTGGAAGAAAAAATTAAGAGCAAAGAAAATTCTAAATGCAATTTCAGTTAAGGAAAATTAGAAAGAGAAATTTGGGTTTTTAGAAGTTATCTGATATTATAAATAATTAATTATGGAGAGATTAAAAGATATTGAGAGTATGGCACATGGACATGCAGGCGCATTGGCTGGTCTTTTTTCTACATGCTTACTTTATCCTCTGGAAAACATCAAAACGAGAATGGCTGCATCATAATAAAAAGAGGCCATTCAAGAAGTCATCATTAAAGTTTGGGATTCGGAAGGTCTATGGGGATTTTTTAAAGGAGTAACCCCGTTAGCATTAGGCAACTATATTTCATATGGAGTTTACTTTTTTTGGTAAGAATATTATATTGTATCAGAAGGTATGAGTATTTTAAACATTGGTTTAGAACTGATATTTCTAATTCATTTGCTTTAATTTAACCCTCATTAGCATCAGCCATTTTAACAACATTCGTAACAAATCCATTTTGGGTAGTTTAGTCAAGGATGACAATATGCAAAGATAATCTTAATTTTTTTCAAAAGACTAAGAAGATAGTTGAGACTGAAGGTTGGGAAGCCTTATTTAAGGGTCTTTAAGCCTCTCTGATATTGACAATAAATCCAATTATTTAATTTGTTATTTACGAAGCGTTTAAAAGAAAATTCTAATATGCAGAAAATTAAGCCTTTGTAAATTTTATTGGAGGAGCCATCTCCAAAGCTATTTCTACAATTTTAACTTATGTTTATTTTTATAACTTATTTTAGCCATACTAACTTCTAAGGACCAAAATCCATTTCAAGAAACATAGTTCAAAATCATATTTTTCTGCAGTTGAAAAGATAATAAAGAATGAAGGAATATAAGGATTATTTAAGGGTAAACATTAATATTAATCATTCAGGTTTGACACCGAAATTGTGCTAATCAGTCCTGAATTCTGCATTTTTACTCATGTTTTATGAAAAGATTTATGAAATCATCAAATAAGGAATAATCCTTATAATTATTGAAATTTTGAAGTATCGCAAAAAAATTAGAAAACTATAAAAATTAAAATGATATAAAGTATGATTTATTTATTTTTTTATGTTATTTAATTCAAGCTATTTATTAAAGTTTTTATTTGTATAAGGAATTCAAAAATACTCTTGATGGGCACTTTTTCGGATTCTTGTCATCAAAATCTTTTTAAGTGGTTGAATTAAATTGACCTTCAAAAGCAGGAGTCATTTTAACATTCTAAAATTTTTAATATATTAATTTACTTATTTAGGATCAACTTTATTAAGTTATCCAGTTTGATAAGGCTTGTAGAAAGCATTATTTGTAGATTGATGAATAAAAGGCAGTTCTGGAGATATTGGGCTTTTAAAGCTACTTTTATTCGCAGTTGTTAGAAATTCTTCCCTTGGAATTGGTTTTTTATAGAAGTTATCTTAATAAGTAGAATGAGTAGTCATAGGCATATCTACTACAGTTGGATGATGAGGTGGATTAACTTTGAGAGATGACATTCCGCCTCCAGCATAATCAAGCTAAATAATATCAAATATAAGTACTCTATATGCTGATGAACTACTAAATGGGATTAAAAACACTTTTTACTCAGGCTTTAAAGATTCTGCTGGTTTAGCATCAGGATGAGCTTAATATGTAATCTAAATTTATGGAGTTAAACAATACTCTTTATATAGTATCTATATCCATTGGCAATTAACTCTTGTAAGTTACATTGTGATCAATTAGAGGTATTTACCTTAATTTTCCATGTGTAATAAAATCCCTTTAATATAATGATTCTTATCCCTTCTTAAAATCATTAGACAGAAGCAGTTTAGGACATTTGCATTATCCGCATATGCATCGGCCGCAAATACAGTCCCCTTTGAGATGGTTAAAGAATGCTTCGTTCTTATTTAATAATTTTCCAAAATGAGTTGACAAGAGCTGACTCTAATAATTATTTGATTGTAGTGTTGAATATCGTGAATTGCCTTGGTAATCTTATTCACTCATAATTGATGTTAATATTTATAAAATAATTTATTTCCTAATCAATAATTTAATATCAGTTTAATCCTTTCGTCTTCGTTTATTTGGTGTTTGCATTCTATTTAGTCACTCTATTGGTACAATAACTAAAGTATTTAAGACTCTTAATGAAATTCACCTTAATAATTTTGATCTAGGATCAAATCTGAAATGGAATATGAGGAACTATCAAGAGTTTTATCAAGTTAGCTTTTCATGCTATCATCCAGCAATCGTTAAAATTATTCACTTTTTAGTAATTACAAAGCAACTTTAAAGACTTCTTTTTCAACAATTTTTTTTTGTTTTCCACTTCTTTTGATTGGCACAACATTATTAATTTTTAACTCATATTCATAAATGTATTATTTATCCTAACTACTTTTGATTTCCTAAAAACTTAGTTGATATGTATATTGTTAATGTTTCTCCATAAATTCTTTGAAATCTCCTTTTATGTTTTCTTACTAATGACAATTCATTGCTTCATCCTATTTAAAAACTATTTTTTACAAGAGATTTTTGTATTAAATCAATAAAGAGTACCTGCAATAAGTTTCTTAATAAATTTAAATCTTTATTCTTATCAAAGTATTGTGCTCCTATTAAAGCTTTGAGAGCCTGTGATTATATCTTCGGATTGTTTCTAGAATTATTAAAATTTCTATATTACTTTAGTTCTGAATCAGGGTTGATTGAAACTAACATTAAATCCTTCAATCCTAGTTGTACTGAAATATCTGCTATATTTTTCTCTGATAAAACCAATTGCTTTTACTTTCTAATCCCAGAGTAGGCTTTGAATGTTTTATGAGTTTTATTGGGTAGACTAGTAAAATAAAATAAATTCTTTAAGACTTACTCTTGATAAGAAAAGAAATCATTATAATAAAAGTCAATCAGATCTTATCCTAATTCAATCAAGTTTTCATTGATGCCACATTTTAAAGGATAATCTTTATTTCTTGAAATATATTCTTAATGGTATTATTTGAAAGTCATTGCTTTTTCCTTCAATTGAGGGTGCTTAAATTCTAATAATTAAAGAGTATTAATGTATTGTTTGAGGTTGGGTTGCATATCAATATGATAATTATATAAATAATTGTTTTTAGAGTTAAAATTTGAATCAATCATATTTTTCGATGATAGATAAGAAGGTACACAGAATCAATATGAGATATTTGATCTTATGATAGTCTTCCAATTTCTTCATCATAGAATAAAAAAGACTATGGGGATTGGTAACAGGATGAAATTACTTATGAACTACGCTTCGCAACTGCAACATAGTGACCTTAGTCAATGGTTCCAGAATGTACGATCATAGCTTATAAATGATACTTTGTATCAACGATGTCTGCAGAACAACAACCAAAAAAGATTATTATTTGGATTTTTACTTATGATGTTTATTTCCATATCGGTAAAGACAGGCTCCTTTATATTCTTTTTAAGAGGGTAACTCTGAAATCTTTTGAGTTAAAATATAAGAATGTTAGGAGAACTTGTAATTTGATGCACCGTTTTAATGTTTTTGGATAATTTGTTACATTCAGAACAAGTCCATCCACTATCTATGATTTTTCTTTGAAATAGTTAGATAGACATTCATTAATTGTAATTTTTTTTTTACTTTTTACCAATCAATGGAAGACTCAGATCATAAAGATTTCCTAATGAGTACAAATTTTAGAAGAAAGCTTCAACTTATATCTAGTTTGAATTCTAATCCAAACAAGGCACTAATGATTTCTTTGCAATATCTTTTAACTTTAATGTTTTTTTGGATTATATGTAGGATATTCCTACTCAGAATCATTTGAGGGTTTCAAGTAAATTTGCTTCATATTAATATGATCAGACAAACATTCAATACATCCTAATGAAGATAAAAATAAGGTCGATTTTTATAAATCGAACACATAATCAATTATATACGTAATTGCTTACCAATCTGAGAAAGTTAAACAAATAAATATAAGTGAAACTGATGAAATAACAGATAAGTTAACTTCAAAATAATTGAAGAATTGTAAAAAAAACTAATAGCAATCTTGATAACATGTAACTTTCCTTTATTTCATTATTATTCAGAGTTCTAGTTGTGTATTTATATAGTTAAACCTAAAATAATACAATGCTTAAATTCTCTTTTTATAAACTTATCCTTAAAATTAAGAATAAGTTATAGAAGATCTAGAAATAAATCAAATTGAGTCATTCTTTAAATAGAATCTCTTGTTTAGAATGTTAATATAAACTGAACATCAAGTCTTGAGCAGATCATGAATTTATGAAACCTTAATGAATAAGATATCTAAATTTGTTTGTTCGACCATTGAGTAAAATCAAGGACATAATAAAAATAATATTACTAGGTATGTTTAAAGATGAAATTATTTAAATGTAGAGACATGAAAATATTATGTAAATTAATAAAGAAATAGATGATTTATTGATTGATAGATAAAGTTAATGAATTAATATGGAGAGAAAATCATTATCCACCTCTTAATCTCAACACTAAGTGAAGAGTTGATTCCTTTAAATGTTATATTCTGAAGGTGTTCTTCCATCTTCTAATTACTTTTCCTGCAAAAATGAGTCTTTATTAATCAGGTGGGATTCCTTCCTTGTCTTAAATTTAGCTTTGACAGCGTCAATAGTGTCTGATGGTTCAACATCAAGAGTGATGGTGTTTCCAGTCAGAGTCTTAACAAATATTTACATTTTCTTTTAAAATTAATAATCAAAAGTTTAATCTCTCAAATTATGTATAAAAATTTCTCTGATTAATTCTGTTTTCGAAATTTGATTGTACTTATTTTGATCACTTCCATTTAAAATCCATAAATTGTTTTCAACCCACGTTTACTATACAATACTATCTCTATTGCTTATTTTTTCATTATTGTATTCTCATATCTATTATATCATTTCTTAAGCAATTCATTTTACTCCTGCATTCATTTTTTTATTTATATTTTCTTTCTTATTTATCATATTTAGTTCACAATGCATTTTGTTCTTTATTTTATAATACAAATTTAAAAGAACAAACGTCAATGTTTTTTATAAATCTTAAATTGTTGTTTGTATTATTTAGTTTATTGGATTATAATTTTACAATAGAAGGAAGATTTAATCAATCAGAATGAGATATTTTGAGAAATGAATACAAAATTTAAATCGAGACCCAAGTTATTACTTTCAGGTTTATAAAAAGCAATGCATTTAATTATGACTGTAAATTTCAGTTGAACTAAAATCTTTATTCTGAGTGTAAATAAGAGAAAATACGACTTTATTCATTTAGAAAGAATATTCAACAAAAATGAAATTCTTATTTTAATCATATATCAACATATTGAAATATCATTCAAATTTCTGGTTTATTTAATAGAAATCGAAAAACTATTTATCATTAAATTATTGAAATTTCATTTTTTACTTAATAATTTCCTAGTTTTCAATAAGATATTATTATATCTCATCATAGAATAGCCCCTAATTTTGGAAAACTTTAATTAGAGCCATCTAACTCCTACATACTTTAGGTTCTGGAAAGCTTAAAAATGTTTTTAAAAATTCTAGTATAAATTCTTAAGCGATATCTAAACAATACTTAAAAAACATGAGGCTACCATATTCTAGTAATCTTACTAATGTTGAAATGAACTCATAATTTCTTGAATTTTGTAAGAATTATTCCAATATAGTTCTAACTACAGAGTTGATATATAATCTTTCAACCATATATTTCTCATAACATAAATTTTCGACTATTTTTAAGGAATAATATTTTATTCCATAAAACTAACTTTTAATTAACAGTTTTAGGTATTTTAATAAACCATAAGTTACAACCAATTATCGACTAATTTTATTATACAAAATGAATTCAAGACATATTTTTAAAATACTATCTAAAACCGATCGATATTAATCTATCCAATTCGGAATAGCATCAATAATTGGTTACAACACTTTATTTTCCAATAGCAGTTGTTTAATATTTTCATATCCAATAATATCAGATATTAATTCTATTGCAGTTATGAATTGTCCTGATTAATTAGATTCATTAAGTATAATTTAACAAAGTTGTTCAATAAAAATCTTTTTTTCATTAAAGAAATATTGATCATTAATATTGCAAAGGAGAGCAATTTATTTAATTTTTGTTGCTTAATGAGATTGATATTCAATCATTTGCATTACCTTCTGAGTGCCTATAAATACAATAATTTAAACTTAAATATTGTGTTTATATTTATTATTAGATGAATGAAGTAGCAAAATAAATAGCCTTATGATTTCTAAATCATATATTTTATTTTTTAAAGAAATCAATCTTATTAGAATATACATTAAGCCATTTTCTATGAAAGAGTTTTCAAAATGATATTTCTTGAGTGCTTCTTATATGAAATTAATTTAATAAAGTACATCGGCTTAATTACGATAGAAAGAATTTTCTAAATGAAATAGCATTTTAGGAATTAATTACTTCTTTATTATTTATGCAATTGGTTCTTCTAAATTGGGATATGTTAAATCTAAATAGATTTTAAATTTTTGTAATCCCAATTGGTACTCCTCGAAGTTGTCTGATAGAGATAAATTTATAAATTCTTCCTTCACAATTTCTTCATTTTGATCTCCTTCTTGGAAGATGTGTATTTCTCTTTATATGTTATTCATTTATATTTATATAAAATGAATATTATATTTGATTAATTGATTACAAGGTTTACTTTAGACAAATTAGACGAAAATCCAATTTTGATCCTAATATAGAGGCTTCTGAAGGACTTAGCAAAGCATTATAATGTTGATCGAAGGTTTAAAATAAGAAGGGCTAGTTATGTATTTATTCTGCTTATTATTTTGGCAATATTGATCACAATAATTAAACTTTGCTAATCTTTGGTGTTGATAGGATTTGTAATTTGCCGCTCTTTTTTAGTAATAAATGGATTAATTATATAGACATTAAAAATATCAGAATCAAATAAGTTTTTAGCGCTTGAACTAATGAATTGGGTCTTCTTAGCTTTACTACTATTGTTTCACCCATTTTTACTAAAAATCGATTTTATTCCCCCTTTTATTTAGTTATTTCTGTATAACCTCCCATGGTTTCTAAATTCCAAGTACAAAGTAATATGAAGTTAGATATACGATTGAATTGTTCAAATTGCTCGATTCTTTGCTACCTTAAAATATGAAACTTGGTCTTGAATAACCCTACAAGGAAAATGACAAGGAATAATTTTAATCCCAATTGGTATTAGAGGCGTAAAAACAGAATAGAGTTTATATAAGAATTTGATGTTATTATTTTGTTTTGTAATTTATAATAAGGCATATAAGAAAAATAGCAGGATTTTTTTTGAATTTGTGTTAATGCTTTAGATTTAATAATGAATAATTAAAATGGCAGAGGTTGAAAAAGAATCATCAAATGAAAAATTAAGTAAAGACCAAATAGAACAAGATGAAAAAACACAAGAGGACTTTTAGAAAAATGGAGAATAAATATTTAATTAAGAAATGTTTGAAGAATTGGCAAAGCAGAAGAATTATAATGCATTAGCCAAAATAGCTGAAAAAGATAAAACTTAATTCAAAATTTTCAAGAGATTGAAATGGAAAGGCTAATTATATTAAATAAATGAATCAATAAGAGTCAATTTTTAGGATACTTTAAGAATTGGAATAATAAAAAGAATCACAAGCATAAAATCATTTATTGATAATTAAGAATTGCCATTGCTTCAATTAAATTGGTACTACTCGAAAATGGATCTCGATTCACAATGGGAACGGTATATGAAATGTTTCAGCGAATATGAATTATTCCTGACTGAAATTTCAGATTTCATATTTATAGGTTAGATTATCGACAAAGTAAAGGTTTTAAGCTTAAACGAATATGATTCATTTTTAGATGATGATATTAGTGGTTAAAATAGATTATTTTTTATGAGATGCACATACAATAGCGAAAAGAAAAGTATAAATCCGAATCTAAATGAATTAGAGAAGGTATGTTTTTGTGAAATGCCTCAAAATCCAGATTTAGTCTATATTTTTTGTGAATCATGTAAAAAGTGGTTGCATATGGACTGTGTGCATTTAACCGAAGATGAAGCAAAGAACATTGAGGAGTATATTTGTGTTTAATGCAATAAGTGATAATAATTTAATTTAAAAATACATTTTGTTTAATTCTGATGTCATAAATAGTTTTGGTTGTTGGCCCTTTAAGATCTGGCAAAAGCAGCTTAATAGATGCTCTCACTTATGGTTAGCTTCATAAGGAAATTTATACTTAGGATATACATTTCGAAGTAAAACTAGCAAAAATCGCTTAACATAGAGTTTATGAAGTTCAATCAATAGAATGGGATGGAAAACCATTAGGCCTTATTGAATTTTATTCAAATCTTGCTGATTTAGTCTTGATTGTAGTTAATATTTGTGGAAATGATGACTAAATGAATTAAGTTCAGGAACTTTATTTAGCAATCTCTAATTCTTAAAATAGCAAATAATAAGTCGCTTTAATAGGTAACTGGAATGGATAAACTCAAAGAAATTAATTATTATGTTAAAGTTTAAGTAGATTTGCAAAATTAAATGAGATAAAGCTATATGAGCTAGATAGTATAAATCTTATTAATGTTTAAATGGAATTTCATTACATAAGAAATAAATATTCTATTTTTGATGATATTTTCAATAAAAATAAAAGTACTATATTGCAAATTGTATCTTAAGTTGTTACAATATTCAAGTGATTATATATGATTTATAACAAATATAATGGAGATCTGATGTTAATAAATGAAAAAGTAATTTAAAATCAATCACAATCTAATTTATTTTTATTGACTTTGTAGATATTTTCTCTAATTTAGTCTATTTTGGAAATGATGTTTACAACTTTATTTGGATTTTCATTTCTATTCATGATTTTTTTTTAATAATCTTTGCTTTGGCCATAAAAGATATTTAGTTTAGCTTATAAATGATAATAATAGACAACCTTCTGTCTCTGAAATTATAGATTCATCAAGGATGCAATCATCGACTTGATTTGTTGGACAATTTTTATTGTATTTCAATGATTTCTGAATTCCCTTATAAGACTTTTTGGGAAGTCTTTCTGAAACTGAGTTTTATCTGTTGTCCAACCTATAAATGATTTTTTAGATAAATATTACTCATAGAAATCTAATTCTCCCATTTTATGAAGCTCATTTGTTTTCACATTGCAATTTAATTTTAAAGCATCTAGAAAATGATCTGACGTAGCCCGAAATAGCTTTTATCTAAATTTTCATTTTTACTTTCTAATATACATCCACGATTGGTTATTTCGTTCCATTTTCCAACTTTAACTATTTTATTCGAGACTGTATGTGTGCTGAGTCCAATTTAGGTCTAAATTAACTCGATAAATACCTGATTAATGCCAAATGTTTAGTTCTTGCTTAGATCTTATTCTTAAATACTACAATAAATCTAATATTATACTCAACTAATCAGGACTAGACACTAAATTATTATTTCTTATTTAGGATCGATAATCTTCTGCTATTAAATTCAAGTGATTTAATCGTTTATTTTCTTAATAATCACTTTTAATGTAAGTTCTGAATCCTTATTTTGAGGACTTTCTTTCTGGCAGAGAAGGCTGAGTATTTAGGGTTTTCTTAATTTCAGTATAGTTTTAATCATGGTTTACAATAAATTCTTTGATGTCATTGTAATCAATCATCGTTTCTTATTAAGTAATAGTATTTGTAATATGAAGAGTCTTTCTTTTTGTTAAAATGCTCTAAATATTATTATTAGGTTTACATTTCTATATTTTTTTGTTGGCAAGCTGTTATTATATTTAATAACATCAACACATGAAGTTTATCCAGAGAGATAAGTCTCAAATTTATTTTTGAAATCAATTATCTATATAGGTATTTTGCAAGTCCTTTTTGATTCTGCTGTTGTTGTTGCTCTTTAACTAAATGTTTAATCAAAAAGAGATTTTTGCCTTTTAATATTTTACATATTATAAAATTCTTATCCCATAAAATTATGAATCAATCAATTAACTAATTAATTTCAGAGCAGAATCATCCATTATAATGATGTATATTGAAAAGAGATGATTTAATGATTATCATTTTGCTTTCCTTCGGCTGAAATTATATTTTTATTTCCAATATTATTTCAAAAATATATCAATACATCATAATTATTAAGTATAATAAGTCACAATAACTCGTATTTACCAAAAGGAATATAAATCTGTCTTTCTTGTCTAAACTTAAATGCAATTAATTATTTATAATATTGCATATCCTCAAAATATTATTTGCTAGTGCAATCCTAATCACTTAATTAAATGATAGCATAGAGTCCCCATTCTAATAATTCTGATGAATTATTTGCAGATAACTTGAAATTATAAAATAACCCATACTTAGACAATAGAATGTAACTGATTATCATTTAGATTTGAGACTAAGACTTTCTCTACTTTTGCCACATAGTTGGATTGAAGCTCTTTTGAATCTAATCCGTCTAATAATCTGATTCCTCTCATTTTTGTTTAAATAGGGTTTGGTTTTATTAGTTTTTACTCACTTCTCCAAGGTTTGAAACCTAAACGAGAAAAAATCTTTTCTGTTAATGATACTCTTTGTTTTTTATTTGATAAATCATGCTAGTTATTTAGTTCTTCCTCCAACTCTTTGACTTATTCATTAATAATCTCTTCAACTTAAGGAACCATTATATCTTAATTTTCAGAGGATTCATTATTCAACTCTGAAAATTATTTCGTTAAATCATCAATTTTCTTTTTTAATTTTTCATTAGACATTGTGTTTGTTTAATCTTTTGTAGATTCAATTTATTAAGAAATTTAGAACTTTTTTTCATTACTACTACTTACTTAGTTTTCTTTATCTTCTTGAAACTAAACTCTGAGTTATCGTTTCGAATATTTAGATGCAGATTAATTTACGATTTGTTGTTATCCATCTTCGGTTTTTAATATTATCTAATGTGCTTAAGATTGAATCTATTTCAACACTTAATCCTCTTAATAGATTTTTTACATAATATTTAGTATGTTTCTTAATATAAAATCTGAGTATTTAGATTTCTCTTTGCATAAAGAATGAAACACAACTAAAATTATTATCCATAGATTATTTTCTTTTAAAAGTTTTTCTCCTATTTATGTTTTAACTTCAGGTATGAATACTTAGAATGATAAATGTTATTTTAATATGCTTTAGTCATCGGTGAGTAATTGAATAGCAAGATCAAAAGAATCATTTTTATTTTGCATATCAAATACAATTTAAGATAATTATCTTGTGATCATATCGCCATCATGATATTGATATTGGGAATTCTTCTTTGCAAGCTTAGCCGACTTGTTTCCTGATCGGAGTGATTTCTTAAACAATATATCACTATTGCTTATACCCAGTTCAAACATATATATTTTTTAAATACAAATAATGCAAAGAAACACTAAAAAATTCAAATGATTAAATCAATAAATTTTACTCTAATTAACAGATTCAATACGAATTATTACGAATTATTATGAAATGGTAGAAAGAGGTTTAGGACGATTTCAATAAGTAAATGAAAAAATTTTTTAAATCGTCATCTCTAATATTTTTAAGTTGTATTCAAATCACTTAGTTGCTATTTATTAATTGTAATTATAATTTATATATTTTAAAATATAAAATAATCTATATTTGTAAATATGTCATTGCTTTATTGCTTTGAATAAATTTCAATTTTAGAAATACGAATTTTATTGGCTCTTAATTTCTTAGAGTGATATGGATTGATCCTCAATGTTTTCCTAATTGATAAATTGAGATCATTTTACTTGATAGTCACTTCTCATGATGTTGTTTCTTTTGGCAATATTCTTGTCTTAAGATCTTTTCATTTTTTTCTTATATTTTCTCAATTTATAATACAACACAATTATTGACATGATTTAAATAGTAATAATAGTGACTAATAAGACAATAACTTAGATATTAAGAATTTATACTAATAGTCCCAATCAAATACGAGGAATCCTAAAAGGTAAATAATACTTAGACCGTCACCCATGGAACAAGTAATTTAAAAAAGGTCCCATTAACACATGGCAATTATGTATTATCGACTATAAAGTAAGATGAATCTGTAATATTTTGGCTAACGGTGCTTGCTCCTAGGATTTGATTTTAGATTGACTGTAGAGTGCAATTTTAAGTGCAACTTTAAACATCTTGGAGGATCATTACATTCTATTGGTAACACGATATATCTAATGAATTATTCAGTTCAAGAAAATCAAATTTCTAGGAGTAAACTCCTTATGAATTGTTTTTCTATATTAATCTAAAAAAATACTAAATTAGCTAATAGTTTTTTTTATGGTTGAATTTCTTGACTTGCTCCTGATTTATATGAGTTTGAGTGAAAAATGACATACTGATTCTCCAACAAAGGGATTTCGATATTTAAATCAATTCTGAGTCCTGTGCTTTCTGAGCAATAGCCTGTATAAATAATAAAAATTAGAAAACTCATAATTTAATAATAAGTTTGTAACCACATTCAAGTGATGCGGTAGAAAATAAATCGATAATTTATCCATTTCTATTTGGAAAATAAAACAGAAAATTGTTAAAAAGTTGAGACTAATGCTTAAGCATAATTAAGTGGCTATTTAGTTTGATTTTTATAATTCAGAAGAGTTTTTGGTTAAAATATTTACGATATTTTGATCTCGAACAAGAATATTTGGTTTCATTAATCTAAAAAGTAATGAAGCATTTCTAAATAATTTTGATGTGTATGTACAAATCTAGATATTAGCAATTCCTTGGATAACAAATAATGATAATGTATCTAGAATCTGATATTACATGTTCTGATTTAGAAAAGCATTTTTATTTAAATTATATTCCATGTGTAAGAAAGAGTGTACACCCAATTGTAATTCTATAATCATGCTAAATGCTTATAAATTGTCAATTAATTTGATTTATTTGATTAAATATTAATAATGTAATAATTGGTTTTTGATTGATTTCCATCAGATGAGGAGAGAATGCTCTTTTAGATAATACCTTAATATAAAAATAAATAATATCATTGTTGATTGTCGAGTTGAAATTATGATGGATAAATATAAACTGGCAGTAACATTGGTGAAGGGACATAGATTGGAATCTGATAGAGGCAATTCTAATAAAGTTGAACATAAGTAGGTGCTTATTAAACTAATGATTGTTAAATTGGTTGCTGAATCGCAGGAATATTTTATTGCTCTTAAACATCTTGATTCTGCTAACTCTCTTCTTCATTCAACTTTTATTTTTTCTCAGGCACTATATAGTATGGATTTTTTATGTTGAGATATTTGTGTCTGAGGCATGAATAGAATCTATTTTTAACACTATTCTCAGATCTTTAGTTGAGTGCTTTAGTAATTACACTCCACTTCCCCCCTATAGATTGATAAAGTTCAACAATCTTTTTATCTTCTTCCATACTCCAAGGGGAAGTGTTGATTTATGGATCCAATTAGTTAAGATAATGTTCTCTAACCTATTTCCCAGATCTGTTTTCAAAAAAAGTACTTATCAAACACCAATTAAGGCCATGGGCATTAACTAATTCAAGCAATTTAGTATCCTCTTCTTTAGTCCAAGTTCTTCGAAGCTTGAAACCTTTGATACGCTTCCATCTTTGAGAACATTAAGATGGATTACGGCCTTCAATTCTCCTGGCAACTTCAATCCAATCATAGTCTTTGTTTCTTTTGAGTTCAGTCAGCAACCTATCTTCACTAGGTGTCCATGGTTTTCGTTACGATGCAGATGAGTTAGAATTTAATGACATATTTAATTTAACTTTGAAATTATAATATAGTTGTTTTAGTATTTATTCAGTTTATTGTTCTTACGGTTAATTTGCAATTAAATTTCTAAAAGTATTGAATAAATAATCAATATTCATTTACTTTTTTATCAAGTAATCCATCATCAGTTTTTCATCCTCTTTCATATTCCTTATTGCAACTGCTAAAACACCACCTAATATTAAAAATTCATTAGAATTGAAAAACCCCCTTTTACTCATATTTTACTGAAAAGTACTGTTTAAATGAATAAAAACCTGATGATTGATTCTAATTATCTTATATTGAGTTGGTATTCAAGAATTTTGGCTGGGGGTATCAACATATGTGAATCTTCTAGTCACAAAAAAATGAAAATAATTTAAATAAATCGAAATGGTTAGATATTACAAATAACTTATCCCCAGAAATTAACTTGAGCATCTAGTTGTTATTTAATGAAATCTGTTTAGTTTTAGTGTCAATTTAGTTTTCATTACAAAATTATATAAGAAATTTATAATATAAATAATTAATCATTTTTTATAAAGCAATAATAAATCTTTTATCCTGTCTAAGCATTTTTACAACAATTTAGCCTATTGTTTATAAAATATTTAGGGCGCCATATAAACAATATTAAATATTTATTGAGTATGTTACTAATATATGTGTAACTAGTAGGAATTAGGATTGGACAATAATCTATCAAGTATAGTAATAGCTACTTAGCAAAACTCTCTTAGCTATATGTATTCATAAGTGGTCCACTTTTATTATTGAGCCAATTGCATCATTAATTTTATTTTTTAAATTTCTTGGCAAATCCTTTTAGTTTTGGCTTCTAGAGTTTCTATTAAGAAATCATCTCCCCTATACACAATATATTTATCTAAATAGCTATCATTTTATCTTCTTTATGGTCTTTAGGGATTGCAAACCTAAAGATGTTAATCAGATAATTGCAGAGAAATATATTGATCACATGATAAACAATAAATTAATTGTAATTAATTAGTAAATATCTATAAGGAGGAATTTTGAGTTAAACTATTGATTCCATATTCTGCTTTTAATTAATTTAATAATTCAGAAGTATTGTTTGTTTCATCAATTATTATGCTTTCATCAGAATGAAATGGTTATTAGACTTAATAATATTATTATTACTAATTAGATTAGTTTAATAAATGGATATCTTAATTTTTTATAGGAGTATTTTAATGAAACAAAGGTTTATTATGAACTTAGTCAAAAACAGGTTTTTCAAATATTTACTTCTTCTGATGTGAAATGGAATTATCCCTACTAGTATTTTTAGGGCTATTTATGCAAATGCAAGGGGAAATTTAATCCCTTGGGGATTTAGTCTGTTTGATAATTTGATTTGACAGATAATCATTTATGAATTATTTATTAGAGTTAGAATTATATTATTCTTATGATTACAATAAATTATTATTCGGTTATTGTGGAGAACCTTGTATAAATGGGGTAATTTGACCTGAGTTAATTCCAAAGGTATTATTGTCTTAAGACTGATTTCTATTAGGTATCTAAATCTGTGGAGAAGACTGCTTATTAGATCGGTTGTGAATTTAAGAGTAATTGAGTTAATCTTACGAAATTTGTTCTCGTGGAAATAGCTTTTATTCTAAATTTGAGGGATTTGAAGCAAAATATATTGGTTATTATTAAGAAGGCTTAATTAAGTTAGCATTTTAATTGTACAGCTATTGTTTCTGCTGCTCTATAATTTAATGTTATTGTTGTAAGAGTTACTCTTTTTGTTGCAATTAATTCTCATAATGATTTTAATCTTTTTATTATTCGATGTTATAAAATAATTGTTCATATCGTTATTAATTTTCTAATCGTTACTATTGCAATTCCTATAACAATTATTAATATTCGTTTCTTTGATTTATATTTAATTAATTAATGTTATGAGCCATTATTTATTAGATGTTATCAATCTTTTAGAGAATTTCATTATATTTTAGATAATTCTCTTATTTTTATTGTAACATATTCATTTCTAACTCTTTGTAATATTGCATAATTTGATGATATTGGTTATTCATGTCATTTTGATTGACTTATTAAATGACAGTATAACGTTATTATTTTGGTTAATTTGAAATAGGAGAGTTAAGTTAAGTGGAAATAGTTTATTATGAGGGTGGTCTAATTAATTGAGGAGTATAATATCGTTGTTGTTATTGAATTTGTCTTTCATGCAGTACAACGTGCAATAACTATTCTTAATTTTAAGGAACTGGAGAAGGTTTAGGTATTCTTGGAGGTGTGGTGTATTGATTTAACATATAAAATAAATTATATTTTATTAATAAATACTCTAAATCAACTGAACGAGAACATTGTTAAAATAGGAACATTTAAACATCTTGCTTTATTTTTCTGCTCAAATGAAATTGAATACATAATAACCAATATTAAAATAAGATAAGTTGATGATCTTGTTCTCTCATTAATGATACAATCGTTAATTTGTACAGTTGTTAGGTTTTGTTTTTGGGAAACTTTAATTAGGCGATTCTAATTGGGCAACTGTCATAAGTAAATTTTTGCTATCAAAAATCAAAGATGAGTTAAGATCAAGTTACATTTTGTATTTTGGTAAAATTAAATTGAACAAATTTTTAGATGATATTTAATGCTTGTAAAACTTTATTAGAGGTTGATGATAATAATCCAAATTTTATATATTACTACTATTACATACACAAAAAAATAAGACATCTTGAAACTCATTGATAATTCAAGATATCTATGAAATACAGGATTTGAATCGAATATAATTTAATTTATTAAACTATTTATGAAAGGAAACATGATGTAAATATAAAAAATGTTACACAATATGAATTGGATTGTTGCAATATCATTATCAAATAATGGGTAATTAATGAATTATAAATTAAATATATTAAAAATAATTGGTATTCCAATATTTTTTACATTTTATATGATGCTAGGTTTCTGAGTGTTCTAGTCAACTTATTAGAAATTAGTCTTTCTATATGAACCAAGGAACTTTGGATAACATTAAATTTTATAAAACAAAATTAAATAAAATCTCTAGTTAATAATTTATGATTGTAATAAATATATAATTATTTTATTATGCAAAATTAAATATTAACAAATAGATCAATAGTCAAACAGGACAGGATCTCCAAAATTTTATCAAATTATAAGACTGAAATTGATAAACACAGTTAGTAAAGCTTTAGAATGCTTAGTTAGAAAATAAAACGAAAAGTACAAACAATAGGTATGATAAGATAGGAAATCAAATTAGTGATAACTAAGCAAAATATCCCATTCCAAAAAATAAAACAGAGGTATCCAGATTCTTTAGTGATCATTCTAAAGGCCAATTCCAAATTAGTGTTAAAGATCTACTCTTACATAAAAGTCAAATCTAAAAAATATAATCAAAAAAACCCAAAGATGACAAATATATAGTTCCCCGGATAAACAAAATTCAAAATGATGTCTTTAAAAATTATCTTGCTCAAAGAAATTGTAATGGTTCTAAAACTCATAGAGACTCAAGTATTATCAGTGTCTCTACATAGGAGATTTAGAGGTCCGAATCAAAATGAGTGACAAAAGTACACATTCTCAATAAGCCCTCTTGCAAACACTCATCAACAAGAGTTATGAAAATAAATTCAACGAACCTAGAGATTCCCCAGAATTATGTTATGCTTCCTAACATATATTTAAAATGCTTTAATAATCAATAAATGGATAAAGTAGTGTCCTTCTTCGTTCTGGCAGTTAAGGGAATGTTGCAAATACTTCATCTTCCAATTATAAAACTGCAGATCCAAAATTTAATAAAATTAAAACATTTCTAGAATAAACAAAAACATTTCATAGTACTACTGACCCATACAAATTAGCAACAGATTAAGAATTTATATTAGCAAGATCAAAGTTTGTTAAAGTGAATTAAAGTAAAATTTAATCTCTTTTATAAATTACAAATAAAATCAAAAATACCATGGATGTTTTGAATCAAATACTAATTAAATAAGAAAAATCATCATCTATAATATCAAATCTCATATCTTATGAATGTAATTATATTTATTATAATTAAGTGTCATCTAGAGATAGTATCGAGTCAATCTTAACTTTAGAATGATTATCTACATATTAACATATAATTAATATCACTTGAAAGCTTTAATTCCATCAAAATGTTTTATTTTTTCTGGTATAATATTTGTGTATAAAATCCGATCACAAAACTTACTATCATCAGGACAAGTTTTTAATCTATACGGATTTGCTGGATAATTCAACTTCCGCTTTAATACATGCAGAGGTGTAAATTACTATTTTTATGGTAAAATTATTTGTTAAGGTGTAGCAATGTTGTTAAAAGTTTCAATATGAAATGATTTTGGAATGAATTGTCTTTTTCTTAATGGCTTTAATTCGTTTTCGTTATGAAAAGACTTATGATTATAATTATGTCTCTATCCTTTTAATTATTTTGAATTTTATTCAAAAGTGTCTATTTTTCTCAACTGAAAGGTGTTAAAATTATTTTTCACATCTATTTTCAGATTCTTGCTCCTCAAGTTAACGCTTCTTGACAGTAAATTCGAATAAATCATTTTTGGAGAAAGGTTTTCGATCATTTCTATCTCCATCTAATCCAAATCAGTTTAAACACAACAATCTGTACTAGTTTTTTAATTCATTATATAAAATTTATTAATATAAATAATTCATTCTATAATTTAACTATTCATGATATCTTTAAAATCTAATATTTTATCCCATAGTGTTCCTATTATGCGAAGGATTATCTCCTGAAGATGATGAAAATTTTATAATTTGAATTTATTTCCAGATTGAGGAATCAAGTACTCTATCTAATATTTAGATTGTTGATTTCTTTTTGTACAAGTTTATTACATTTGAAGTTCAGAGAAGAAAACATGATAAAAGAATTCAAGTTATATTTTAATTAATAAAAGTTAGGATTACTTCTTATATAAAATAAATAAATGAGGAGAACATCTGGGTGTTTAATTAAAGCATTTTGCAATATTATGGTTGTGTTTTCTAACCCAAGACTAGTAATTAATGTTTTTCTTTTCACAATAACAATTTACTGACGAATTTTAAATGTTAAGAGTAATCATGTCTTAAGAAATATCCTCTATTCTTTGTAGAAAAGAATTGAATATTTGGGAAATTAAGAATGTTACGCTAGAATTGATCTTAAGGTTTAATTAATTTACTGGTTAATTATAATCATGGAAATGAGGTTACTTTTGATAGAGAGCATGTACATTCTTACTTCAAATTGATAAGCAAATTTATTTGAATAGAATAGGACTTAAGAATAATATGTTTGAAATAATTAATAATATATACAAAAGATAATCACTAAACACAATTCAATTTATTTTTAATAAAATTAGCCAAGTTTTTGAACTTATCCCACATTGAAACTAGTATCTCTTTTAGCAAGAATAACAGTTACAATAGTATTGAAATGTATATGCAAAGAGCAATTACCCAGCCCAATATGTAAATTTTTGAGTCTCCGAACATTTAAAACCTATCTTAAAATGCAAAAATAATTGTTATTACTATTATTAGCAATATACAAAGGTCAGGAATAAAGTTTAATATATATTGTCTTTTACTTATAAAAGGGTTACCCTTCATTAACAACATGATGTTTAATAAACAGGACAAGAAACAAACACTCGTTTAAAATATTGGGAAATGATATAGTAGTACGGTGGCAACTATGAAAATAGTTTTTCTGATTAGATTGACAAAAGAATAAATCATAGCAATCTTTGAATCTGTTTTTAGATCTTCATAAAAGCAACTATATCTCTGATAAAAATGTTGATAATTTAGTTTCAATTGATGCGATGTAGATATAGAGTATGAGAATCTCACTAAATAAAACAATATAACAATAGAACTTAAAGCCATTCCAACATTTACTTTAACTATCAAGTTATCAGCTGTTTGTTAATTAGTAATTTAAAGAACAATTGCTAAAGTAATATCCAAATAACTTAATTAAATGGTTTTGATCAAATTAGTTATGAAAGTAGATTCAAAAAGAGTGCATTAAGAATAAAAAGGTAATAATATATTTGGGATTTGATAAATATGCGTTTCCAATCTTTATTCCTCTTATTTTTCATCCTGTTTTTAAATATCAATATGATAATCACTAAGTTAAAAGATTGTTTTTTTTTTTTAATTGAGAACAATTACTTTCTTATAATATTTTTATAATGTCTTCCTAAATGTTAAACAAATTAATTTAGTAACTAATACTTGAAATAGAAAGATTAAGACTATTTAGATGTTATTAAAAAAAAGTGGGTCTACACCTTTTTCTGTAAACTTGGGTTAGGCTTGGAAATAATAATCATCGGAAGGTTAATTTAATAGGTTGATTGAAGGAAAATTAATGACATTACTCCATTCTGCTTGTTAAAAGATGAGTCTAACGTTTTCTGGATAGTTAACATTTAAGAAATAGAAGTTATTCATCCAACTCAGAATATCTAGGATGGCCCAAATAAATTTGAATCCTCCTACTAACAAGGCTAATGGAGCAAATGCTACTATTGATGAAGACATGGCTTTTGAAGCTGTTGCCATTTTTTCGCCTTGTTCTTTTTATTCTTAACTCACATATACTTATCTTGCTGGTACAATAATCACTTCTTGCTAAAAGCCATCATCTAAGATCCTTTTTCTGTAATGACCCTTATATTTGACAAAAATGTGGATCAAATTAGTTGGTTCAACTGTTTTGGAATATGACATATTTATTTCACAGTTGTCACCAGTTTCAATAACACTAAAATTGTATTCTGTTTGATTGAATTTTTCAATACTTAATTCAGTAGCAGTACAGTTAATGGATTCCTAAGATTGATCAGCTAAAATTGAATATTTATTATTATGAGACTAATTTATTTCTACCTAAATTTAGGGTTCATTGATGAAACTATTACTTTCAACATCAAAGAGAAAGCCAGTCTCAATTTAGCATTCGCTATTACAGCCATCATAATTAAGATTATTATAATCATCACATTATTCTTAATTTGTTACAATTCCATCTCCACACACAGATTCACAATCTTTAAGAGTGAAATTATAATAGAAACCTTCACTTTGGTTACATTCTTTTAATTAATAGACTTCATAATCAAAAGTGATGCAATTCTTTGAAGTAATAATGCAATCAATGCAAATTTTATCACATAAGGAACAACTATGTTATTAATCAATAAAATATCCTTCCTAACACTTTTGGCATATTTGAATTTGATTCTAAAGTATGCAAGTAATGCACTTGACATCTAAGCACCTTTCACAGGACTTAAATTAGAACACTTCGTTATATTAACAGAAGAAGCCCTCTTCAAGGAAACAATTGTAGCATCCATCTCTTGGAAGATCGTTATTATCATCGCATTATTCTTTTGACGTATCTAATATACCATCTCCACAAGTAGCAATGCATTAATTATCTTCTAATAAATATCCTTATTTACACTATTCACACAAACCTTAATTACATTATCCACAATTTTGATTACAATCATACTTACATTCGTAACACCCATCATATTGAATATCATTTGCATCATCACATTATTCTCCTTTGACTTATATTCCATCTCCACATGTCGAAAAACATCCAGTAAGATTTTATAGCCATCCTAACTCACATTAACAATCAAGGCATCCATCATCTCCATCTTCGCATTATTCATTCTATACTTTTATCTGATCACCACAGATAGTAATGATACACTCCTATAATTCATTTTAATAATATCCTTATTAACATTTATTACATTAGATCGAGTTACATTCTAAGCAGTTCTAATAAATATCTGAACATTGATAACATGAACTATTCGATTCTTAATTTGTGGTTATTATGTATGTGTAACCATTAACACATTAACATCGATTATCAATCAAAATTTATATGGAATCAGGACAACTCAAACAAAAGTCATAATTAAATTAACATGATTCGCATGGTTATTAACATAATTAACAATTTAATGCTGTATCAATATAGTATCCAAAGGGACAAACACACGTATTCTAAAAGAATTAATAATTATGATCAATGCAACTTAAACAATAGTCAGATGTATGAAAACATTTCTCACATTCATTAGAACATTTCGAACATTATTAATTTGTAGAATAATAACCATCAGGACATTAACATTTCTCGCTCTCTAAGTAAAATAGACTTATTCTATCGCATTCATTACAAAAATCTACATTTTCTTAACAATCCAAACATGGATACTCACATGGCAAACAATAAGTAGGAGATTCTGTAGTCTTTCCATAGCCTTTTTTGCAAATTAGACATCTATCAATATTACAGATGGCACATGAACTATCGCATAATTAACACACTGTATAATTTGGATCGAAATAATACCCTTATTTACAAATGCATTAATGCAATCCATTGATTTCTTTATTAATATCTACACATGAATCACAATGATCGATATTATTGGAGCATGTCATACAATCAGAAATGCACTATAAGCATACCAAAGAATCAAGACTTACATATCCTGGTTTGCATATGCAGGTACCATTAATTACGATTTGGTTGATATCAGTACATGATGTACAAAATGTAGTTGATTATGTACATGCCAAACAAGGACTGACACATATTTCACAATGAGTCAGTATTTGCACGTATCCATTGTTGCATATACATTGATTGTACCCATTCAAGGTTTAATTAATATCAGAACATGATAAGCAATGAGTATCAGAAAATTCGCATGTAGAACAAGGTAATTGACACATTTGACAACTTTAATTAATTTCATATTATCCACTAAGACATTTACAAGTATTGCTAACAGCATAATAATTATATGTGGAAATGCAAGACATACATTTATTTTCATTATCTATGCAATTTAAACAAGGATGTGCACATGCTTAGCAATTATTAAGAGAATTCTTGAAATATCCATCTCTGCAGATACACTGTTAATTACTCACAATCATTCCTATTGGATCATTACATGATTGACAATTCATTGAACTTTGATTGCAAGTATAACAAGGTGCTGTACATTGCTAACACACCTAATTAATGTCCGCATAATAACCATCTGCACAAGTTATGCAGGTTGTAGGTGAATTACAACTTATGCAATTTTGTGGACATTGTAAAATACACTAATTATTTTATAGAATATAGTATGGTTAACATAATGAACATGATGTCGATGATGAACATGCTTAGCATTCGTTGCTACATGGTTTACAAGATAAAAAAGATAAATAATAACCCTAATTGCAAGACCAACAATCATTGATTAAACCACATGATTTACAACCAACAGGACATCCATTGCCTAAATACTTGAGATAATGTACTTGTTTCATAAAAACAGCAAAGTGTCAATACGATCCTCATAAAACTTTAGGCTCTTTTGGTTTTCATATTTAAAAGATTTAGTTTAATAATATTATGTTAATTTGAAATTTTTTAATTTATGTTAATTTAATTGTTCTTTCTATTAAAATGAATTAATACTGTATTCCAATAATACTCTGTTTTAATAATTTAGGGGAAAATATGTATTTTTGAAATTTTATGAGGTTTATCATACTAACCATTATATATTGTTTATTTAGAATGAATTTATGATACAACAATTTTTAAATAAAAGACTGCAAGCATAAAAAGATGTGCTTATAAATGAAAATAAATTAATATTTTAAATCCAATTAGTATGATTGATTAAAAACACTAAGTTGTGTTTGTATTTAATCAATCGAATTTAAATTTTTAGTTTCAAAGATATAAGATAATTAATCAAATCATAAAGGGAATAGAATAATTACTATCTCTAGTGTATATGTTCAAAATATTAGTATTAAATTTATAATAATGATGTTACTATTTTTATAATTATTATTAATTTAAAAAATATGTAAACATCTTTACCAAAAGTAAGATTGTAAAGTGAATATCCAGTAAAAAAGGTTGTAAGTCCTTAGATTGAGTTACCTGCTGAATTTATTTTAGTTGAAAAGGCAGGGTAGGGTAGTTTTGGAGAGATTTACAAAATTTATAATACAATAACTAAAACTTTGCATGCATGCAAAGTGGAATTTAAAGATTCTAGATAATAAAGTCAATAGTCGTTGCTAGTTAAAGAATACAATACATTAATGTAATTGAAGGGAATTCAATAAATACCTCAACCATACTAATTGATTTAACAGTAGGATTACAAATTAATAATAATGCCATTCTATGGTTCAGGTAAAGTAGTTATTAATAAAAGGTAATTTGGAGGAGCTGCGAAAAAAATAATAAAATGAGAAATTCTCAGAAACTAGTATTATTAGATTGGCTTACTGTTTGATTACAGCAATTGAAGCAGTTCATGAAAGAAAATTTGTTCACAGAGATATTAAGCCTGAAAATTTCTTAGTTGGGAGTTATGGTGATCATCACACTGTTTATTTAATAGATTTTGGATTGGCAAAACCATATTTAGATTAATAAGGTAATTAAATTGGTTAAAAATAGGAATTCATATTCCTTAAGCAGACAACAAAGGAATGGTAGGAACTGCAAGATATACAAGCATAAATTCACATTTAGGGGCTGAGTAAAGTAGAAGAGACGATTTAGAAGCAATGTGTTATGTTCTCTTATACCTCTATAATGGATAGTTGCCATGGCAAAATTTCTCTTGTTAAACGAGATAAGAGAAGTTTTTGAAAATACTAGAGGCAAAATAGAAATTTGCTGCAGGTTAATTAGAAATTAATATCCCTCCAATTCTAAAGCAAATATATGATCATTCAAAAGGACTGAGATTTGATGAACAGCCTAATTATGCAAAGATGAAAGAAATATGCAAGGAAGGACTCAATAAATCTAGTAATTAATAATTAAATTAGGACCTTACTGTTTTGATTGGTGTGCATAAGATTGTAAATTTAAACCTTATGATGATATGAATGATGGATTTAGTGAATTGGCAAGTGAGTTTTCTACATTTAGAAAATAACAAAGAGGTTAAACAACCGATTAGATAAGCACAAACATCAAAAAGATATAGCCATTTAAATAAATAGAAGAAGAAGATGAAGAATCTATGAATGAATTTCCTAATGTTCAAAAAATTACCAAGTTTTATTAAAACAAAAAACATTGATTAATGATATATCTATATATATAAATAATGAGATTAGTATTCATACAATTGAGTGATATTTTAGAGAACTTAAAACGTCAATAAGATTAAATTTGGAATGGTGTAAATATTTATTATTAATTCATCATGCTTTTAATAAACTCTAATATTCTTGTTCTTTCTTTTTCTAGATTTCTTCTACTATCAATCTAAAGATTTCCCTATTTAATTATTATTTATTAATACACTTTCTTTTATAAGGCTTCAATTTGTAAGAATTCATCTTGCATTTGCATACATTATTTTATTTAAAGATTTACTTTATCAGTATTTTCTTCAACTGCTTGATGGAGATCGTTGGCTGACGTCTTCATTAGATCAGACAATTAGATATTATTGATAGTCAACTTTCTCATGTTCAATTATGATTTGATGAGCAACTCTTATAATTCTTCCTAAAATATTTTCAATTGATTTTCCATAATAAATTAGTTTGAATTTATAAATATAAATTCCTTATGCATTTAACATCATATGAAAAGATGTAAAATTTATATAAATTTATTTGCTTACTATTATATTATTAAAAAAAATGTATAAAATAATCTAAAAACTAGGTGATGGTGTTTTTGGTAGTGTTACAAAAGCCCTTGATGAGAGAACTCATGAATTTGTTGCTATCAAATCATATCGAGACAACTCCATCAAAGACGAATCCAAAATTAAGGAAATCCAAATACTCAAAAAACTAAATCATCCAAACATCATAAAACTCAGGGATGTCATCAAATAAAACAAAACAATTGCCATCGTACTTGATTTTTCAGAACGAAACCTACTTTAATATTATAAATCTGTAAAGGAAAAGAATAGAACTCTGTGTGAATAGCAAATTTAAAGTATTGTGTACTAAATTGCTTGTGCTTTAAATTATTTGCATAGTCAAGGCTATTTACATCGGTATGACAATTGAGTAATAGTAGAGATTTAAAACCAGAAAACATTATGATTTAAGACAATGGCATAGTCAAGTTAATCGACTTTGGATAAGTTACATATTAAAATGAGATACATACTGATTATGTTTCCACTCGATGGTATCGGGTATGTTATAATATTGATTGATTTAGTCTCCAGAACAAATCAAGTAAGAAATATACAACCAAGAAGTAGATATTTGGGCCCTAGGTTGCATTCTTGCAGAATTGTATCTATTGAACCCATTAATACCTGGAACTACGGAAATTGATTAGCTTTATTAGATCAAAAATCTCAATCTAAACCAACACCAGAAACTTATTCCTTAGCAACCCTTGAATCTAATTAAAAGTATGCTTGAAGAGGATCCACACTAAAGAATAACTGCAGTAGAGATTTTACAATCAAATTGGTTATCTCAGCCATTCAAATTTTTACCAAAAGAGTTGGAATTGAAAGATGATACTAAATACCTGATAAGTCCTCAGTAGACTCCTGCAAAGGCTATATAGGTGTTTGGAAGGCAAGAAAATAATAATCAAAATCATGTAAGTCACCATACCAAACCAAACTTCAACTTTGCTTCTTCTTAAAACGCAGTTTCTAATAATGTTGACGACGACTTAGATTGTGGGTATGTACCTTCTTATGCCTCCTCCTTATAAGGCACAAGTAAAAAGAGATAAGTAAGATTATAAACTGATGAATAATAAAACTCATAACGATAATTGTCAGATCTTTAATAACAATACCAAATAGTGAGCACAAATAATTAATCATAGCAAAATACTAAAAACTATTATTCAAAACCGTATATATTTTGATTATTTTTTGTTAGATTATTAAACTCCTAGAAAAAATTTGGAAATCAAGCAGAGATTTATTGAATAAATTTATATATTTATGATGTAAATCAAAAAAAGAATGAATATCTAAGTTCATTTAGTTAAATGTTTTTTAAGTATCACAACAATATCATCAGTGATCTGTGTTTGATTAGTTAATTTAAGCTTTTTAGTAAATTCTACAGGTAAGAATGAACAACTTGCTTTATGTGATTCTAGCAATCCACAATATTTAAATGCTTTAGCCACTAATTCTGAACAAAAGAAACTTTCATTAGATTTAGAGGGGCTTAAACTCTTTTATCTAAAGAGCTTACTGAAAGTTACTTCATATTTCTTTCCATGAACTTGTTGTAGGAATTCAATCAACTTTTATTCTATTTAAATTCTATCAACGCCTATTAGTTTTCTGATTGCCAGTCTAAAATTGGTAAACTTTTAGATTACTTCTCATAAAGGTCATTAATTTCAATGAATTATGACCACTCCATAAATGTCACTCCTGTGTCTGCATTGGCATCAAATACAAAGAGATATTTGTTAGCCATCTTAATTGCAATAGCCACATGATCATATTTAGTATTTGTAAATACTCTCTATAATTTGGCTCCTGTGTTATTGGTTTCAAAAAGAAGAAGATCTCCTGATTCTACTATTTTTAAAAAGTAATCTTCTGAAATCACATCAATTCCAAAGTATTTTGATACTTCTTATAATTATATTTTATTTTTTGGATGATTTCTGTGTCTATCTAAAACAATATTTAAACATCCAATCCACATCTTAGCCTCAACAGCATCTTTAGCTTAGTAAATGAGTATCTAATTTAATTGAGGGAACTATATTTTAATAATCTATTTTTCCTACAAGACATTGAATTCAAACTCTTTTAAAGAAATGATTTTAATCAATGAAGTTTTTTGTTCATCATTAAATTCCCTTATTGACTGTCTTGTGAGTTGAACATAAACCTTCTTACTTTAGTATAACCATCCTTCTTTAACCGTCTGGTTTCCATCTATATAAATATCAAATAAGTTAGAAGTGCTCTTCTCCACAATTTTAATCTTATATTAATAAAAAGACTTACTGGAGTACTTAAAATGATTGTTTATTATTATCTTTGAGATTATCTCTTAATCTTTTCAGGGGAGCATTCAGATTTTTAATATTATTCAGGGGTAAATATTACACTGTTTTACAATGAGAGGGATCTCTTTTTGATATCTGACATTAGGAAATTAGAGAATAAAATAAATACAGAAATTATATTTATTTTGACATTTTATAGTTTATCTAAATTGAATTGCATGAATAGAGCAATTGTCTTTGGATACATTAATAGTGATAGTCAATTTAAGATAGATTTAATTTATAAAGGAATAATAGAAAAGTAATTAACTAACTTATGATTGTGATAGCGTAATTGTGTTATTAATATAATAAATTTAATTAGATGATTATTGATGATAAAATCCAAAAGATCTTAACATCAAATGATTTCTAAAGGGCAAATGACAAATAAAAATTATCCCTATCAGAATTTAATGAGCAAAGTAATAAGAGCAATGCTACAAGTTAATCTAAGCCAAAAAAGAGAAAAGTTGTAAAATTGAAAAATCAATTGTTATCTTCTCATGTGAGTCCGGACATACAGAAACTATATTATCAATCCTAGAAAATAGAGACAGAATAATAAAGAGGAGCAGAGAAGATAATCGTAGAGGAACAGAAGCAGATTACATTACCATCGCTACAAAAGAAGGAGTAAGCGATATCAGAACAGTCATCTAAGACCAATTTGAATGATCTGATTATGAGCATCTAAGAGATATTCCCTTCTGATCATTAACTTTGGAGAGATCTCTAAGTTGGTGATTAAAGTATCGAGGATGTGATTGTATAGAATCAAGATTACTTTTCAGATTTATTAAGTATGAAATATCTTATAATAAGTATTGTATTTGTAGGAGATGGAGATTCAATCCTTGAAGAACAAGAAACTTGGATGTAAAGGTAAATACAGTACATAATACACTGATGATTACAATGATAAGTATATGAAAGATTCAACATACATTAACCGATGGATTTATGAGAAAGCAAAACAATCAGCTTCATTTTTATAGAATTCAAGCACATATAATGTAAAAAATCTTAACCATAAATTAGTAACATTTTGTACCTCAAAAATTTGAGAAATCAGACAATTTTAAACCTGATCATTTACCTAATCAGAATACAATGTCATGTTTGTCATCCTACACAGCTAATTATAGAGATTGGAAAAAGTAATATCATGGTATCATTGGACCATTCTATGTAAAAAGTGATAAGAAGTTACCCTTTATTGCTGAGACTAATTATTCTCGTAATTTTGTTACTCAGAAATATGAAAAACTAGATCCTATTATTCCTAAACCTCTGTATTTAATAAATTTATCTCAAATAGAGGACCATTTCCAGTGGAATCTCAATCTTTGGTTCGTCAGACGACTCATAAGGCTCAATTCTCGTTGCCATAGAAATTAATAGAGAATTAATCATTGACTAGTCCTCGAAATTTAGAGCGAAAAGGTTTTGATGGATATCAACCTCACTTCAATAAACAACAGTAATCACCATAAGTGATGAATTCGTTTGCTGATCGATTCTTCCATTCTTCAGTTGTATAGTAATTGATGAGAAAGAATCAGAAACAAATTATCAATTGATTTATTATAAATAATAATATGTCTGTAAGAATCAAATACACTAGCATAATAGAGGCTACGACTGGATTGAAATCGTTGAGTTTATCAAAAAAAAACATATTAGCATTAGGGAGTGGCGAGGAAGAAGATTGGTTGTTATTAAATGAAGTGGATACATAATTTAATTTGCATCCTATTTAAATTGGCAAAATGGAAAAGAGAATGATCTCTCAATTAGCATGGTCTCCATCTGGACTCTATTTGGCAACAAGCAATGATAAATTGATTGTTTGGTAATTCAATGGCGGCAATCTGTCTATATATCGAACCTATTAGGGACATAAATTGGAAATTACTGCATTGTGTTGGTCTCCTGATGATTAGAGAATAGCCACTGCCTCATTAGATGGAAACATCTTCATTTATCATATTAAATAGGATGGAATTCAACATAAAATAGATTGCGGCTAAAAAACAGTAGGCATATGTTGGGATCCATTTGACAAATACATAGTTTCCTTGAAATTTGACAATACAGTATTCAATTATTTTATAAAAGGTCAATTTTTATAAAATTGATAATTGGAAACAAGAAATCACAGTTTCCCTCCAAATACAAGGCAAACAATGCACAACCAAAAGAGAGGATAGGAAATTAGATTGGAGTGTAGATTGTAGATATTTGGCTGTTCCAAATTTGGATGATAAAGTATGGATTATTAAATTTATTTTAGACAATTCCAACAGTGGCTATCTTGGATAGAAACCAGAATTTTTAAGTTGTTAGAACTATAGTTGGTCCATTCTCATCAATCAATGTAGTTAGATTTTCACCAATGTTATTTAAGAATTCTAATTCTAATGAATATTTTAGCGTCTTTGCTATTGGTGATAATGATGGTAATATCAGTTTATGGTAAATAAATGAGAATTAAGTTGATGAGCAACCATTTCTGCTAGTTAAGGGTCATAAGAAGGCAGGAGAACTAATAGAGGATATTACATGGAATCAACAGGGAACTGTTTTAATGGCTACAACCTCAAAAAAATATATTATTGTTATTGATTTTCAAATGAGTTTAGGCTAAGTTTTAACTGAAAATGAGAAATAGTAAGCAATTAAAAGTCTTTATGGGGATCTTAAAAATACTATTAAATAAATTCGATTTTATTAACCAAAAATGAATAATGAAAATATTAAATTTGCAGATATGCAACTAGAAAAAATTAATGTGTAAGACGAATTGAAAAATCAAATTCCTGATAGTACAATTTAATAAAGAGAAATTCCTAAATAAACCCAAACCTAATTTAAGTAGGTTATTGTGGATGGCAAGAAAAAATTAATTCCTCTTGATGTGAACTCATCCGAACCAGTTATTAAAAAGGTTGAATAACAGTTACCATTGCTAGTTATTTCATAATATGAAGTATTACCTAAGAGCTACTCTTTTTAAATGAATAATAAAACTCTTCTATTGGAAGTTCAAAAATAATAGTAAAGAATATTCAATTAAGCTGTCTATGGAACTTTAATTAGATGTATTGAAAATAACACTCCAAAATGGATTGATTATGTGGAGGGTTAAGTAAAGACTATTTAATATAATGATGATCTTATTATCATATATACTGATTAGGCTTTACTTTATATTGAGAATCATAAAGGAATGAGATAGGAAGCACCATTTATCTTGCCTTTCTTAAGTTAGATTGTCCTGAGTCCCAAAAATCATATCTTATGTCTTCAAAACACAGGGGAATTTAAAGTCATCAATTTAAATTCCAAAACTATCTCTTATGAAGGAGACATCAAAATTCTAATGTAACATGTCTATGAATGGATGGATAAAAAGTAATTGTTGAATGATGATGAGAAGAAAGGCAAATAAAGCATTGATCCATTAATAAAAGCAAATCTTAAAATTGATACTGAAGGATACCCTTTAGTTGAATTTCTATTTAAGGATTATTGTGTCTACACTTATCATAAGTAATTGAGACAATGGATCAAAACTAAATAAATTGATGTGAAGTATTAATTATTTATATTCATTAGCAATCAAAATTAAGATATCAAGAATTTAAAGAAATTTAATTTTAATTAATACTAAACTCCTCCTTATAATGATGCTTAGATATATAAACGATTAATTTAGAAGACCACTATTGAAGATGCAATAAATGATATTCAATAAATATCGAAATTGGAAGAACAATTAAAAATCTATTGGTCAGATGGAGATATTAAAACTTATGAGAAAGCATTATATACTTATATTAAGAAAGTAATTTGAGAATTTTAACTAAATAGTTATGCGATACTTGGCCAAACAATCAAGAGAAATTATCAAATATTATTGAAACAATGATTACTAACCAAAATTCAGCCGAATATAAATACCTGAAAGAACGAGTGTAGGATATGGAAGAACTTAAAAAAAAAATAATTTATATCCTTCAGCAATTTCCATAAACCAGAGATCTAATATTGTGTCTTTTTCCAGATCATTTCTGAGTATATATAAATTATATAGATAAATATCATTATTAAAGCAATTTGTAGTGCAATAAATCCTTTTAGATTTACATGAGTTGATTCAAACAGTTTTCGTTCCTTGAATAATAACTGTGCAATCGATCTAATTCTTACTCAAAATTGGTCATCTTTGGTCTAATTTTGTAAGGATACTAAAGAGCAACCCTTTCCCATTCATTTTACTCCAATCGAGCACAATTTGATTAATTAAATTTAAAGATAGAGAGGTTCATTAATGCCTTATGTTCGATCTCAGGATTAATTTTTTTTAATTCCTATTATATTTATTTAAGATCCATTTGCATTTGCTTTGAAGATTGGAGACTATTATTCCTTTCTCTCTAGAGAGATGGATGAGAATTCTACATGGATTTGGTCTGACGAACAACACTCAATTATTATTTCCTTTTTGTTTGATTAAGCTCTCCTAACAATCGTTTTGCCTTATCACTTTTTAGAGAGTCCAGTTTATACAACTTAATTAGTGTCTTTTCATAATTGACCTGATTCTTCTGCAGGTAGGCCCTGATCTTATTATCAACCTTATCAAACAATTAATTTTAATAAGCAAAATCCTTGACTTTGCTACTCATACTTCTTTTCTCTCTTACATAAGGTTGAATGGATTTTCGAGGAGTTAACGTTTCATCCAATACATCAATTGTATTTGATGAAATCTTAGGAGAACCATACTTCATTTAATTAAATATTTAATATACACATAATTCATTACTATTATTATTATTTCTTAACTTATTTTATAAATTTATCTTTCTGTTTTTACTACTTATACTTCCTCTTCCCCTCTTCTAAATGTTACTTCTATCCTTTAATCTAAGCTTCCTTAACCTTCTACTTTTGAATGTCTTTCTATTCTCTCTTTTTCTCCTTCTCATTCTTTATCGTATTCAATCTCTGGATCAAAGAATAAACTTCCTTTTCCTTATCAGTCATATTGCTCTTAACAGGCAAATTTTTTTCCACTTATTATCTCAATTTCTCTCTGAAGGACAGAGATTTAACCTAAAAACATTTTGTATTTAAATACCTTCTCTTTGCTTTCAAAAGGTAGATTCTACTATAAATTATTTGGTATTCTCAAAGGAGCAAATTTCACAGGAACTCTTTCCTAATCTTGATAAGTTGAATCTGGTTTGAATTCCAGAGGAATCTACTTCTCCTGCCTCAATTCCCACATAGTCTTCATCAATTTCACATTGTTTGTGATGAGTCTATAGAATCTCTCTATATGCATTCTGACCCAGGTTCTGCAGAAGACTAAATCACTCATTTGGATCTTGTCTTCAAAAGTAGCTCTGAAACTACCATCAGGACCTAATTTGCTCGGTTTTTTAATATGTCCTCTTAAACCAGACACAGTTTTAATGAGACCTCCTTAGAATTTAGCTACTTCGAGAGAAGAATTGAACATTCCTTTTATGAATGCAGTATTTTTTATGACTTTAAAAGGTTCTCCAACCAACTTTAACTTTTTCATTACATCAAATTGATGATTCATCTCTAATACTACTCCAGTGGCAGCAATTCTAAATTTAGACTATATAATTGATATATATATTAATACCAATTTATTGCTTAAAGATTGTGTACAAACCAGGCCTGTGCCTTGAGGTGCAAAATTACCATAAAATATGGCATAACAATAGTCGTATTCTGGAGTGTATTTGACGAATCGCAATCTGTCATTAGGATCCTAGACGCAGTAAATAGGGATTGTTTAAAATCTTCTCCATCCAAGAGAGATGATGATGGGATCATTTGATTTCAAGATATTGCTGTGCCACCTATGTTTTTTAATTCGAATCTAAAATATATGACAAATCATACTTTGATGAATCCTAAATTATCCTCACCAACTTCAGACCTAGCAAGTATCATAGGATAATCATCTTTAACAGAAGAAGAGAAATCTTTGATAACTATTTTGACATAAGTGCCTTTTTTATACAATCCAAGATTTGAATTAGTTAATTAATTAACTAGTTATTATCTTTCTTATTGATTTTCTTTTTAATTTTAGTTATCATCTTTTTAATTTTAATTATTATTTTTATTTTCTTATTCTTCTTCTAATTCTTCCTCCTCTATTTATTTTTCTAGGTTTTCCAAATCCACAACATCAGTTTATCCATAAAAGCCTGTCACAAATAGTTCCTTAATCTCCCTATATGATTCTCTCTCTTAAACCTTAGGTAGGTATCTTACACTATCAAACTCATTAATACTATTCTTATTCTAATATATTAATTCATGTAAATCAGTAGCTAATAGAGTATCTGTTATAGGCATAACAGTTCCGTTCTCAATCTTAATATTGACTCTATTCTTTAGTCTAACTAATTCTCTTTGTTATTAAATTTATTATTAGTTATTTTTCTTCTTAATAGGTTTGTCTTCTTCCAACTCAAATCCCTCCAATAATTATACATCTTCTTCCTCCTCTAATTACTTATCAATTCCTTCAGTCATTTGCTGCAATTCTCTAACCATTCTGACTCCTTCAGGTAACTCCTATTCTTATTCTTATTCTTATTCTTCTATTTCATCATCCTCTTGCTCTTCATTATTAACAAACTTGTTTTTTTCTGTAAATATTGGTTATGGAATTGTAATGTATCCTGCTGTGGCATCAATAGTTAGAGCACCAACACTTGACATTGGAGCATAAACCAATTTCTCAGTATCCTTCAATGATCGATGCTTTTTCTAAGTAGTTATGATCTCAACTGGATCTAGAACTTCTTCAAAACTATCAATATAGTAATCTCCTTAACCTACAAAATGAATTCTGTCATTTAATCGATAAGTGCATCCTCTTACGTAGCCATAAAAGGTTGTAGTATTATCCTTACTCTATTCATAACGATCTGCCAATATAAAAGGATGTTCTGTTTTCCATCTTACTGGAGCAATCTTAATGATGGATATGAACCTTGCCAAATTGTGGATATCTTATTTCAAATAGTATTCATTTTTCAAAGCTTACAAATAGAACAACTTGTAATTCCCACCAGTTTCATATTCAAATCTCTTTTTATACTTCTTTCGCGTCTTCCTTAGTTACTTATTGTCTTTGAAGAAATCGATATGTGTCAACACACCCATAACATTTGGAAAACCATGATTATTCAACAAACTTAAGTACTCAAAAGTTTCCATCTCAAATCCAATACTAGCATCAATCAATATCAATGCTAAATCTGCTACCTTACTTAAATCGCTCATTGCATTGATATCACTAGGACACTCAACAAATGTAACTCTATGTTATTTATTGGAACGAACTGTTACTGGACCTACTAATTTCTTAATCTTCTATCCTGTGTAGTGTTTCACAAGAGATTTTATCAATGTAGTTTTGCCACTCCCCTTTGGTCCTTAGACAACAACCAACAAAGGAGCTTATGATTCTGCTTCTTCATTGGCTTACAATTATTCAGCATAGAAGTCCTTTTGTTATTTTTAATGAGGCTTAATTATGGGAGCTTGTTTCACTTGTTCTTCTTCTGAATCAGACATTAAAATTTATATATTTAAATTGTGATGAGTCAATAACAAGAAGAACAAAAGGCTATCCCTCTTGACAAATTGACCCCTCAGTAATTGCTGTAGATCAAAAAGCAAATAGAAGATGTATACCCTTATTATATAAAATAGGAAGTCCAATAGCTCAGTTAATCATTATCTTAATTCAGAATTGCAAATGCCAAGTATGATGAAAGCAAAGTCATCTTAAAGAGATTAGATTAAACCCCTAAAGATAATGAACTATTAGTACCAATTACTGCATCACTCTATGTACCAGGTATATAATAAATAACATAATGAGGAAGATTGATTAGCCCATAATCAATTATGATAGATTACGGAACAGGATATTTTGTTGAGCGTAATACTGAACAAGGATACCATTTTTGTGATAGGAAATTACAATTTTTGAAAGAATCACAAGATAAAATTAGTAATATCATCAATTAGAAAAAGTAATTCATGGATAAATTGAATATTGAAATATAGAAAAGAATGTTGCAAGTTTAATAAAATTAATAGCAATAATAATAACAAAAGAAATGAATGATAATGAATTATTTTTAAAATAAAATCAATATTTAATATATTTAACCTAATCTCAATTGTCATGATAATTATTGTTTCTCCTAAAGTTTTATCTTTTCCGATTGTTATAATTATTTTTATCTAAATGTTATGTATAATAATAGATAAATACTGTATTATTTTTTTTTTCTAGGGTTACTATTGCTCCTGCTCCGTGATGACTATTAATCATAATAAACTGATTACTGATGATGATGAGCTGCTACTACTAGAGCTACTAGATTCTCTTGTTATTTGTCCATATAAAGTGCTTTTATACGGGATTCTTTGAAATGAGACCACATTTTGATCTGGTATTCTATATTCGCAAACTGTCTTTTCTTCAGGAATATCAATTTACCCAGGAGGTTTCAAATGCTTGATAAATTGATCAGATGTGTAGACTATACAATAAGAGTTAGAGGATTCCTCCTGACTAGAAATAGAGAATGTTATTTACTTAACTAATAATTCATATAATCCTATGATATCACCATATTATTGGAAGACGCTCAATAATTTATTTGTATTGATAGGGTGTTATGTTTTGATGAATAATTAATATTATTTGAGGATATCTGAAAAGGAATCTGTCTTCTTTTTCTTCTAGCATATTAGACATGGAACATTCTTAATTTTTAATTACACATTCTTTTACAACATTTCCAACTGCACTTCCAAATATTCGAAAATATGGTCTTACTATTTTTCACTCTTGAATGTTCCTTCTGGTAATTACTATAATTTCAATCTATTTTTAATATCCATCAAACACTCTTGTAAATTGAATTCTTATGGAATCCCAAAGACATAAATTGTTTCCTTCGGAACTAATACATCACTCAACTCATTACTTGTTATTTGCACAGGCTGGATATCCACAACAGGAGGAGCAATTAATTTCTATTGTGGGATCACTTGCAAATTCAAGACTATCGCATTTTCTTTCTTCTTTTTCTCTGATTTCTCTGATTTCTCTGATTTTTATGATTCCTGACTACTTGATCGATCCCTCTTTTTATCTCCGAATCTCTACTATCTCAATTTCTCTTCCAATGTTGATTTATCTACTTCTCCCTTTTCCTAACACCCCAATAAAGTTTATTCAATACCCTAAGCATCATCAAAAATATATCGCTAATCAAAGGAATGATCTTCTTTTCACTTTAATTTTTTGATACCAAATTGATATGCTTCTTCCCAATATATATCAATTTGGCATCATTATCGTATCGCATCCCTATGGCTATATCAATAGTCCGTTCATTCGGATTCTTATCTGTTATTTAAATCACTTCGCAAGGGCCCTACTTATCATTATAATCTTACCGCCTTCTACACTCTATCTTTCACAAAATTTAGAAATTGATCCTCTGTTTGATTCCCCATGTAAAGATTCTTTACAAAGAAATGTATTTTGATTTCAGAACATTTGCTATAATGTCTTTTATCTAAGACATTTTAAAATCTTCTAGGCGATTGATTTCGACTCATCAATTTATAAAATATATTAAATATAATCAATTCTTTTTTTTTATATTTTATGTCCCAAACGTTTAAGTAGGCTTCCTTTTCTCACCTATATCGAAGATACTGCTTTATTTCTTATTTGCAGATTTTGCAAACGGATTAAATTCATCCTCTTCCTATTGAGTTTCAGCTCTCTAAGATTGTATTTAGTATTATTATATGTGATGTTGTTATTATTGATGTTGTTGTTGTTGTTGCTGTTCTCTATGTTCTAAAATGGACTTTATTTAGTTCATATTAACTTAATCATTTTACTTTTACAGACCGAAGCCTTATCTTTTTGGAGATTATGGTTTTTTATCAATACCGAAATTCTACTATTGCTTTATTATTTATTACTAAACATAAAATCAAATGACTTACTCTTTATAATAATTTAATATGGGTGAGCAGCTTTTACAATTCCTTATTGGATGTTTACTTTTCTTTCTGTAATTCCAACAAACTAATGATAGAATTCATATCATATTCATCTTTAATATGACATCTAAAGAATTCGATAGCTTTGTCCTTGGATTCATTTAAAATCTACTTAAATAAATCAACTCGGAATTTACGTAATAACTTTTGAGTCTCTTCCATCTTGTTGGAATCGTAAAGGTTTTGAGTATACCTGAGAAGGATATCATTTTATTTGTCGTCGTTTCTAGCATAATAGTACTTGCCAAATTCGTTCCATCTATATTATTCATGATTCAAGATGATCAATTAGGTTAGAAATTGTCTATAATTAGCTATCAATTTCTCATCTTAGGAGAAACACACAAATTGCTACTCAAAACTCTATTAAACCATCTCTTGTTTCATTGAAGCCAAAGGTTAATCTGTCTTTAATAAGCATAACTTGTAATCTTGGATTCCATAAAGCCAAAACTTTGAATTGTGACAGACTTCTATCCATTTATTATTTTGATAAATTCTAATCGCTCCCTTGGAATCTTGGATACTCAATAATCCTTCATCAGAATATCCAATCCAAGAGAGAGAAGAGAAAGGAGTAAGAAAGATATCGAATTCTTCTATTTATTTCTACAAATCGATATCATAGATTCTCCCTTTTAGAACTTATTAATTCAGCATTGGAGAAGTATCATGAAATACTAAACATAATAAATGTTCATATGAGCACATTGACACAATTGCCCTATTTGTAATGAATTCTAAAATCTCTAATCCACAAAATGAAATCACTCTACAAATTCCATGATCACTCATTATTGCAAACCAATCATTTCCAATTGTCACTAGTTCAGCTCCTTCATCTTCTGGTAATGAAAATTCGAAATCATCCACATCCCCTATAAATTATTAGAAGAACACAATTGACTTTCCATCTCCTACTAAATATCCTTATTCATCCAAATCATTTGGTCCTTTTGAGGCTAATACACATCCTCTATAATTTAATGTGCCAATAGCATATCGTTATGAATTACTTATCTTAAACCTTTTATAGAATGTTGAATCAAAGAATTCAAATTCAATCATATTAGTATTCTTGCACAATATTATTGTCCCAACGGTATTGTAACATAAATATTATCTTCCTCTTGATGGTTATGTTTCACCTGGTCTCAAAATATCCTACATTCCTGAATCTAAATTCTACTTTTATTTTTTCTCCTTCTCATTTCCTCCTATAAATCCATCTAAATCATCTATGTTCTCCTCAACATTTTCATCTCCCAATTATTCCTCTTCTATCCTCTAATTATTCTATTTCTTGACTTTCTAATTCAATAAATCTCTGAATGCTATGTTCTTATCTTTGTAGATTGTCTCCACTTCTTATAAAGGAGGATCTAAAGTAGTTTCAATTAGATTCCCATTGCAATCAAATAAATAGAACAAATTTTAGATTATTTTCATATACAATGGAGTGCATTTAATATTAAAATACCAATGCAATGATAAATCAGTAAACGATTTGAAATTCCATAATTTTATCTCACCATCCTATGAGCATGAACCCACACAATTATTATGTATCCATCTTATTATACAAATCTCACTCTAATGCAAAATTTAATATTGCTACTATAAATCTTAAGGTTCCTCATAAGTGAGGATATATTAAGCATTTATTTTTCCAGCAATCCAAAATGAATTACCTGAAGGATGGAAGTCTGATTACAACTTTTAGAATGCATCTGGAGATACTTATTTACTTATTGTATATCTCTGCAATAATTAAGGTACTTATGATAACTAATAAACTATTAAACAACCATCACAACCTATACTGCACACAAATCTATCTTTCGGATCAAATGCACAACTTAATATCATACCATCATGTCCAGGTTTACATCTTGATATTTTATTATCTCTATTCAATATTAATGAATTTTCCTCTGAGGCTATTCCCATTATTTTACCATTCTTATTGTATTTTATTTCTATCGCCTTTCCTGTTAAACTAACTATAAGGGATGGCGCTGTCATTTGGATATCATCATATGTATCTACTCTCATATCTCCTATAGCAAAGACTTGTGAATTTAAAGGATGAAATGCCAAAGCCAAAATATTTGACTCAAGTACAGTTTCCGCGGTTTTTTTATGCTCAATTAAATCATACTCCCTCAAGCACTAATTCCATGCCACCAATGCTTTGTTTCCACTGACATCAAAGCCACATTTCCCTTTTCCCTCTATAATTGTTGTAGTCTTGAACTCTTTTGCACTTAACATATAAAATTAGTTGAATTATTTTAAAATAAATATGAATTATTAATCTCAACTAAGAGAACTTGTGCATTGTCATTAAAATTAAATGAGTATACTTATATTTTAAGTAATTAATAATCATTTGCAAATAAATCATCAATCAAGTGATTTTTAACCATATTTGACAACTTGCTTTCTTACATAGTTCATAAAATCACCATTTTCTGAATATTCTGGTGTTAGTATTTTATTCTCTCTTCTCCAATCTAATATCGGTGGCAAATCAGCTACTCTACTTATTGAAATAAAAGAGCATTTGTTGTTAGAACATGATAATGCTTTCTGTTTGAATCTCGCTTTCTTATCATTGAATTGGTAATCCCTCCTTACAAATCTTTCTGTGCATTAAATTGAATGGATATTTTATAAATCGCTGAATTCATTCAGATGCTTTTATTTGCTTTTCCTAACCTATTCAAGTATTTATTATTTTATTTGATATCTATGGTCTCCATTATATCTTTTATTCTTTAATGGTGCCAATGTAACTGTTTTTTTCTAGTATATTTCAAGACCTCCTTATTACAATTAAAAAGTTATCATTTATAAACATTAATGAATAAATTTATTTAGATTATTCTGAAACAAGTAATAAATAATAATCATAAAATAAGGGGGTTTTGGAACTTTTATAATTAAATTAATTGGATTTAGTTACTACTATATATTTATTAGCTTTCTTTTAGTATGCTAGAGCTTATATAATTATTGTAACTTTTAAAGAGCTAATTATTAAAACATCTTAGAATGATCTTCACTAAGGATGTTTGAAAAAGACTGTATAAATTCAGAAGTAAATATTTTATCTTTGAAATTTCGTTTAATGTTTAAACAGAACCTAAAGAACTTAATAAATCGTATGTATATTATATTTGCTATTGAAAAATAAATGTGTATAACGGAATGCAATCATTATAATTAAATGATCTATGAATTTAACATGCATTAGTTTTACCAACATATTTATAACTTCTTATGTAGATTCATAATACTATTAAAAATTTTACCTATTTTCTATTCAATTCGTCAATTTCCAAAATTCTTTGGAGATATATGAATTGAATGTTTAAATAATTAATGAATATCTTTAAGGGCAATAAAACAGCTTTTTGGGTTGAAATTTATCCTTTATCGCCTGATAAAATTGGAATAAATTGTAATAAATTCAAATTTATTGATTAAAATTTGTCATCTTTTTAAAAAGATGAACCCACTTTACTCACCATTCAAACGATCCAAAAGCTGATAGACAAATGAAGATTTACAATATCGGAGATTAATATAAACTTTACATCTATTTGGATGTATTTGAATTACTAAATTTATTTTTTCAAGTTAATTAGTATATTGAGATAGTATTTCATACAATAAAAATAGAGTTTTATTAAAAATATAAGTGTCTAATAATTACATTTTTACAGATCATAATGTTTCTTTTCCTCCTTAATAGAGAAATCATAGGATTATTTTAGTATAATATTATATAAAGTAGATAAAAATAGAAACAACATACTGAAATTAGTTGCTAATGATTGAAAAATAATCATTCAGAGATATATATTCAATTTATTTAGTAAATTAAAAATGAATAGTGAATAGTTAACTATAACAATCTGTAATATTTATACAAAATTATTTTATTTAAAAAAATTGATTATTTTATGTGTTTGAATTGGGTAAATTACAATTGATTGGATAATTTAATATAAGATAAGAAAGTTAGTTATGGACGATTAGAATATAATACATATCTCTAATAACATGAATACTAATATTCAAATAGGTAAGAATTTATTGGTATTTGAACAATATTGGATAAATTAATCTCCTCTTTTTTTCTTCATCAATTTTTCTGTTAATGGTACTGTCAAACCAGCCATCACGTAATATAAAACTAATGGACTGATCAAAGCTAAACAATCATGTCTTGATTTAATGCTTGCAATTGCAATGGTTGTCCAAGTCATTAAATCGAAAAACAAATTTGGATGTCTGCTCTTTTTCCATAAACCATCCTGACATATTGAGTTTTGAGGTTTGTTTTTTGAATCTTTAAATTATTATAATTGATGGTCTATCAAGATATAAATAATCATTACCTGCTAAACCTTCAAAATATATCCAGAATATTGATGTTCCTAAAATTGCCAATTAAAATGGATTCAATTAATTCTTAAATAAAAAGTACAATGATGAGCTTGTCACAAAAACAATGAATCCTTAGAAGATGTATTGACCAAAAACAACTACATCTCTTTTTAAAGTCTCTTTTTTGTATTTTTAGAAAATGACATCATATCTAGGATCTCTAAATCCTCTCATTATTCTATAATAGAACAAAAATCCTGCTAATCTGGCAGTCCACAAAGCAAGCAATCCCAATTTAAACTATTATTAATTTAAATACTTACTTTGTTCTCAAAAGAGGAAAGTCCAAAATGATAGGCATAGATAGATCCTGCAACTAAATGACTGACTGTGTAGGCTACATCTACTATACACTCATTATTCTTTAAAATCTTATACAAAGAGTAGAAGGCTATTTGATTTATTAGAATTCCTGGTAAAACCTTTTTTAAGCCAATCTCAATTAATTCCTACATATTTTATTTATTTATGTAAATTAAAAAAATTTAATATTATTAAAAAATAGTTAAAAACTTTCAAATATTTGTCATTGTTTATAGATATGAATCAAAATCTTTCTCCTCTTATTCTTCTAGCTAATTAGATGTCTCTTGACATAATGGTGACTCTTCTTGCATGAATGGCACATAAATTAGTATCTTCAAATAATCCTACTAAATAGGCTTCAGCAGCTTCCTAAAGTGCCAAAATAGCGGAACTCTAAAATCTGAGTTCTTTTTAGAATTCATGGGCTATATCTCTTACTAGTCTTTGAAATGGTAGCTTTCTGATTAACAACTCAGTTGACTTTTGATATTTTCTAATTTCTCTCAATGCTACTGTTCCAGGTCTGAATTTATGGGGTTTCTTCAATCCACCAGTTGGACCAACAGCTGGAGCAGTCTTCCTTGCTGCTTTGGTGGCCAAATGCTTAGTGGGCTTCTTATTTCCAGCAGTACTTTTTCTCGCGGTTTATTTTGTTCTTGCCATTTTTTATTAATATTATTAATTGTCTTCTTAATAATTTGACTCGCCTTTATATTATAAATAAGATATTGATTAAATGAAGAATAAAATGCATATAAATTTTATTTTATTTTTTAATTTCATAAATAAATAGAATTATTTCTTTAATCCAGTTGAATCTCATTCAATTGGCTTTTATTCTGTTTGTAATAATGTAATTTAAATTACAGGCTGAATACTTTAAATGAACTTCCTTCATGAACCAAAATAATGCAATTCAGTATTGATTTTTTCTAATATAAATAAGTGTTTTCTTGATTTGTATATTTCAATTTCAGAATTTGAATCTTCGAAAAAAGGATGACTATGCATTTTAGATCTTTTATCTCTACTAAAGCTTATTAGACATCTATCTAAATTGGATTAATTTTTTATTTCTCAACCAATCTGTCATAGTCACTATTATCAACCTTAACGATATCATAAAGTAGAACAAGAAACTACATTTAATATATGTTAATATTTTATATATATTATCGTAAATGGATTGGAGATTAAACAAAATCTCAAATAAAGGAAATGACCAGAGACCTAAAAGAGATAAGGATTTCCTAGTTATCTTTATGCAGAAATCATTAATTTAGTTTTAATCTATAAAATTTTACTTTGCATCTATTATTTTTTCGCATTAAGATGTGTATTCTAAATAGATTATTTCATCTAAATATTTCATATTTTAAATTTGTTATTGATCCCCTATATTGATTCACTCCATTTATGATAAGATAATAGGTTAACTATGAAAGATAGGTAATTGTGATCATAATTAATTAAGATAAGACTATTGTGATCTGATAGTAATTGACTGATTATAATTAAAAATAAAAATTAATGTACACAAAATTCAATCATAGACCTGTGCAAGAGTTTGCATATCAAAGGAAACCAAAGATTAAAGTTCTAACTAAACTAGGGTTTTAAGAACTTATGAAACTATAAAGCAATCCAGTGCAGTTTGAAGAACAAGAAGATCTGACTCTACGTAATTATTATAAATCAGGTTGTTTAGATCCATTCACAAAGAAATACAGATCTTAGATCAATTTACGGGAAAAATTGAAGTAAGTAGAGAATGAAGGAGTTGGGGATGAGGAGATTCAGGAATTCAATGAATTTGAAATGATAAATAAGGAACACCCTTATTTGTTGAGAAATCATGCTTATCCACTCTAAGAATAATATTAGGAACCGCTTAAATTACCATAAATACAGACAGAGAGATATTAAAAAAGTAATGCTCCAAAAATATGGGAATCATCATTATTCACTGGGGAGAGAGTATAGTTAAAGAGGAGGAAGTAGAAGAGATAAGAGGCATTTAAATTGGCTGAGTCTTTGTCGTTGAAACATTTTGATGATTTACATTAAGCATACTAAGGAATTTAATGTAAATTGAATAGAGCAGTTAATTTTGAGAATAATTAATTTAAATTTTAAAATGAGTGATACCGAAATAGAGTCATTGAATCCTTATTATAAAGACATTGTTGCATATCTGCACACACAATAAATTCTCATATATTAACAACAAGATCTGTCAGATGAGTTTAAAATATTGTCCCAATTTTAATATAGGCTGAAACTCAAAATCTCAACATTATACTTAGCCAAATCAATTTACTTAAGGACTAATATATTAACTTAGGATTACTTATTGACAAGTCTGTGGATTGCAACCAAATTCGATCAATAAGATAGATGCAAATGGCAGATGTCCACAGAAATAGAAACACATATTTTACAAAAGTTAAATTTTGAAATAACGAAACCAACCGTCATGGATTTCATTGAACAATTAATTTATTACATCAAAAAAACAAAGAGAATATCAGCTGATTAAGTTCGATTGATCTATGCTTTATCCTTAATGGCACTACCTTGGACATTGAATTATGAGCCTTCTCAAATTGCTTTCGCTATTATTGTATTTCTCATCATTCATATTAGATCATATCATTCACACTCAAAAACATCAAAAATCATGGTTTCCAATCTGATTGCTATGACGATTTTCGCTAGCAGCTACTCACTAAATATGATTAGAATATAATCATTTCTTAAAAATATCCCTCTAGCTATCTCTTAATTAAAAAGAATTTACACAGACTCTATAATTGACAACTTGCAAATCTAGTATTGAATTTCAATTGTATATTATATTCACTCTTATTAATTATTCCATGACCAATTTATGTAATTTTTAATATTTTATATTTCCAACACATTTCAACCAACTAATATATATATCATTCATATGGATCTAGCCATTATCATGAGCTAATTTTAACAAGCAGTATTCCAATTGAGATAAATCCTTCGAAAGAATAATCACCCAGATATTTTTAACTCAATGCTAAGCATCATATTTTCTGATGACTTCTCCTATCCCAATTAAGAATAAATTGCTAAACTGGAAAAAGCCTTCTTCTTGAATAAAGACACTGCCATCATACTTCAAATTCTATTAACATCATTTGAAAATAATAGTACAAATTTACATATCAATCTTAGCCTTTACATAAATAGAAGATTATATAAATCTCCTTTTATATAGAATCGACAGCCACATTTCATTACTTGAATCTAACTCCTCCTCTTCATCAAGTCCTGCTCGATTTTACACTCAATATCAAGTGACTGAAAGAATCAAAAAGGAATAGAGTATTAACAAAAAAATCAAAAAATAAACCAAAAATTAGCACAAAAAGACAGACAATACATCAACCCCAAAAACTAATAATAACAATCAATGATAAATTGTCTTGCTCATAACCTTTAAATATAATACTATTCTTTATTTTTTCTTATTCTAAAACGAATATCCTACAATTTTGTTTCATATCCTCTCTTCCTTTCTCTATATCAATACTATTCATGTGATTTGAATTATTGAAATGAATTGAGAATGAGAGAATAACATTTAAAATTTTTTATAATTTATTTAATTGTTTAATATTAAACATATTTAACTTCTCATAAATTACTCTAATTATTTCAATTACAGTGTCTAACAAAAAATACTATAAAATTATTTAAATAAATTCAAATTAGCAGTTCAAATTTTGAGTCTATAAATTCTCAAAAAGCCTTTTAAAATCTTAACTTTAGCTAAGCAAACTTTTTTTAAATTTATGTTACAAGACACTTATTAAAAGCGTTTAGCATTTAAACTATTAGCTTTATTTAATTAATTATGAAAAAAATATAAACAATTTTTAAAACCTTTATATATACTAAATTTTAGAGGAAAGAATGCTTACGTTTCAAGTTAACTAAGAATGACGCAACCTTAACGATCGACTCTATAATATTTTACAATGAAACCGATAAAGTTGAATAGATGAATCAGTAGATTGATAAAAGGGAAAGTAGTTATATTAGATTTCATCTCTAAATTAACAAATTTTATCTCAAGATATTTTCTTTTATTTCAATATAAATTCGCAATTTACCTTATGTAATTGGTATATATATAATTAACAAAACAAAATTTCAAGGTTAAAAATACGATTCCAAATATTTAAAGTTATTTACTACTTTAAAAGCATTTAGTTTGAATCTATTTTTTATAATTTATTGGGAAATGCTTATATGTTCAATATTACAGCTTCTTTTTGAAAATAAGTTTCAGTTAGCAACAGGTGCATTTATCATTTAAACTAGATTTTATTTCATTAAACTATTTATGGTAATAAAAACAAGTAAAATATTGGTCAGAATAATTATTAATTCTTATCCAGCATTTATTTTTTTTTGAATAACTTAGCCAATTAGATAATAATTATTTCAAACAATATTATAATATTATTATTAATTTCTACACCAAATGAATGGTCAAATAAAAAATAAAATGATCATATTCAATAGAATGCATTTAATTCTAAGGTTTTATTTAAGTATGATTTTAAAGGATAAAGATGGATTTTATTTAATTAAAACATGGGTGAACAGATGAGGGATATGGCAATCCTTAAAAAAACTTCAAAAGGCAATTAAGCACCTTTAATTTCTAATGTCTAACGATTGTCCGCAATATCATTATGTCTTTATTATTAGTTATAATTACAGTTAATAAACGTACTAAAGTTAGACAATGAATTGATACTATTATAAAAAAAATATGTTGGATTATTATTCAAATTATGATATATTTTCTAATAAAAAAATGGAATTTAGGATGGGTAGCATTTGAAATGAAATTGAATTCCTTAAAAATATTTGCAATTATTGTTATTTCTCTTACTATTGAATTTCAGGTCTCATAACAGTATTGGATTCTTGTATGGATAATTATTATTTTATTCGTAAAGTATAGATATGTCATTTGCAATCTTTTTTTTATCTTTGATTGGTAACTTAAGCGGTCTGCAAATAAGTCTAATGGATTCTTTGTATTAATATAGTCAAGAGTCAATAGTGATATCTGAAAAAACACTATCAAATTTCAATGCTTTTAGATATGGATTATGGTCAAAATATAATCCTCTAACAAACATTTAGTAGGTAGGAAATGTGGGATTGTTTGATAGCAATTGCTTTCTGTTACATAGTGCAGTAGAGGAGCTTTCATAGGCTCTTAATCTAATGTATTATGATTGTGTAGACTATTCTTCAAAGAAGGTCCAGAAAAAAATTGTATTTATAGACAATGATGAAGTTGAACATTCATTTTCAATCGACATAAATCCCCTAGAGTATGAGAATGTTTGGTATTTATTTGAAATAATACAATGGCCATAATTAGAAAGATTTGAGTTAAGGATTATTTATAAATAGGAAACTTTCAATGAGTTTTTGAATATTAAAAAACCTTTTAAAGATGAAAATTTAAAGCTTATCTTTGGTGGGGGAATGATTGTAACTAATTCTAAGATTGGAACAATCACACCAGGTACAAAATTTTCGTATTTTCCCGGTAAATTGATTAAAGTTCAATTTTAATTTGAAGTCATCTCTGTGGATGAAGATTAAGAACTATTGGCAAGATCATCATTTATTCCATACGAATAATGTGTTTGTTAAATTAATGATATTTTGGTACAAGATGATTTTTCTATTAATGGACTGGAAAATTAAATTTTTACTTCTTAGAATATAAACTGTAACTCTTTCTAATTATCTGGATGGTTAAAAATTACTGATATAATTTAGAATTCAGATGCATTTACTTATTAGTTCATCACTCTCTCTTCTAATTTTTAAAACTAATTAGGCGATAAAAATTTATCACCTTTTACTTTGTCGTATAAGATTTCTCAAATAAAGAATTAAATCATTGTAACAACTTATAGCTACACATTTCCATCAGTAACAATAAGTTTTTCTGACGATCCATTTCTAATAACAAAAGAACTCGATCTCATAAATACCTTAATTCTTTGGTAATAAATAAATATCCAACTCCTTAACGATTAATTAATAGTCAACATTAAATTTTATGAAGGACATGATATTTATGAATATAACATCTAATAATAAGTAAATTAGTTTAAATGTACTCGATATAAAATTTAGTATGGTAACATTTTATAATCAGCTACAAATTATTTAAAAATTGTAGCTAAATCAATAGGGTTTAATAATTGTAATACAATTGATACATTGTAAACTTGTCATTACAGTTGCTAAGAATGTGATGGCCCAACTTAATACAACTGTTTATCTTGTTCTATTGAGTCTTAAAGAATATATCTGCCTGATTTCAAAGCATGTATATGTCCCTTTGATACAATCGATGAAACGACTTGTAAATCTTATATAGACTCAAATTTACATGTATCAAATGAAAGAAAAGTAATGCCTAAATGCAAATATGGGTATTTTGAATATGAAGATAGTTGTTTTCGTTGGTATTTCTTTTTAATATGCAAGCCCTACCATAATTAATGATTAATTGGTTACATGCTTAGAGTGCTTATAAAATCCTTAAGAATGGAGCAAGGATTCTTATTGCGAATACGACTTATTCATAAGCAAAAGTGGTGAAGTGGCAAATTATGTATGGAGGGGTTTTAGTTATTATTATATTTTTGACGGAAATGAGTTGATAATTTGCAAGAAATGTGTCACAACTCCTTCTTTTTTGGCTGAAGATTTACAAATAGAAGAAGTCTTAGGTCCAAAAAATCTAGGTATCATTTGCTAAATTATGGTTGATAATTGCGCTGATTGTTGGATATCTATTGATGGATTTCAATGCTATAATTGTTTCTTTGGATATAATTTGATAAATGGTGTTTGCGTAAGTGAAGTCGATTACACTGTTAATGTCAAAAACTGTCCTCCATCATATTACATTACTTCTCAAAGAAGATGCAAGTTATGTCCCATTCTTAATTGTAAATACTGCTTTGAATATCAAGTCGACGATTTATCTAAATGCACTCTATACAATAGATTTGTAGATTTCGATTTGGAGACCGAAATCAAAATTGGATGTGCATTATGTGAGGATACCTATATTTTTGATTTTGATATTGGAATCTGTACATTAGATAATCCAAAAATGGAAAATTGTTTGAGATCATATAGATATGATGGCTAAGAGATCTGCACTTTATCATAAATTGATGACTTTAGTGTGGCTCTTGAGATAATTAATTGCTAAAAACATTTATCTCATTGTGAACAATGTGTGTTATCACCTGAATTTACAATCAAATGCATTGTCTGTCAGGTTGGATATATTGCTTCAACTTCGAATGGAGGGTGTTATATGGCTGAATAGTATGGGTTCGACGGAGCTAAAATTATAATTGATGCTGTCTATGAATTTAAAGATGGATGGGTTCAAAGAATTTAGAGTTTTATGATGAACTTTTTACCAAATAAATAGTTCTATTTTCAATCTAGACTCAACTAATGGCTTTTATAAATGATAGTCGAATGTTAAGAGAATTATTACATTGACTCTAATTTCATTTGCCATAAAAAATGCGATTCCTCATGTTTAGCTTGTACATTTGATAAAAACGGTACTTAAGTTTGCAGCAAATGCCCTTTAAATTATTATTAACAACCAATTAGAGATTAAATAAATGGAACTTGTTCTTTATGTAGTTAGTTATGTGATGCCTGTACATCTAGAACAGATGCTGAGATAAAAGTATTTATTTATTTCAGTTTAGACTAATCAACCGAATTTTATTCTTAAAGATACCAATTTTATCCATACAAAGAAGTGTCTAAAGCAAATTTAACTTCCTAACATCTATTTGGATCCATATGATTTAACTGCTAAGTATTGTTTTGATGAAACATGCTCAAAAATGCTCAAATATATTTATTAGGTAGATTATTGTGAATGGTTTAATTTGTTTTGGGAAGACTAAATAGATTTTAATTATCTTAATTCATAAGGGATAGATAGCTTGGTTTTAGGTTTTAATTTTACAAACTCGGTTGTCGGTTTTAATACTTTTTACCCTACTTGCCCATTTTACAACATTGAAATGAATATTTAATCAAAAAGGCTAGTATATTCTCTCAAATATGTGCATTTCATTTATACCTCTATAAAAGGATTGATAATATCATCTAATAGGGGTTTGTATTTCAGTAATTGCGACAAAATAGAATTTAACTAAATTATTCTTTACACTTTTCATAAATTTAAGATTGTAATGGAAAACAATCATTAATAAATCTAATTATCTTTGTTCAATTTTACAATTTTAGGTAGCATAATTTAGGACACATTTTCAGTATTTCAAAATGAAAAATTTGGTGATATAATTATGAATGATGTGTATCTCTTAAATTCAAGCTTTTTAAACTCTTCATTTTTGAATTTAACAGATTAATTATTTTAGGGGACAATTTAGATAGAAACCCTTGTTATTCGAAATTGCACTTTCGTAAACTCAAATTTATTTCAAATTACTAATAATCAACTTATATTGTCTTTTAAAAATGTTCTCATTGAGGATTCTGAATTTACAAATGTATCTATATATTTTTTTGATTTCGCTGTTTTGCAATCAAGTTTAGTAGATGCTTATGATATTACAGTGAAGAATAGCAAATTTGTAAACTCAAGTCTTTTTAATTTTTAGACTGATGTTATTCTACATCTAACGTACCTATAATTGGAATCAAATACTTTTATATCAACAAATTTTATTATTTCAAATCATAATACCTCATTATCATACATCAAAATGCAAAATAATTAATTTGAACAATCACAACTAATTACCATGCTTGAGAGAACAGAAAATTAAACAATGGTTGTCCTCCTAAATTAATTGGAGGCTTCAAGCAATCAATTTGAGAACTCTTAATGTTTTAAATTATTTTCTTCTAAAGAGTTTAGCCAAGTCGATTTAACAATATCGAATCTAATATTTAATGAAATATTAAGTATAGATAGTTCAGATTCAAGATCCTATTTATTTCAAATTAGGGCCCTTAAAATAAAAATATAGAATGTGGTTTTTAGAAATTTAAAAAATATCTTTCTATTTTCTATTTTTGATGCAAATGAGATCCTTGTACAAAATATAATTTATGAAAATTCAGCTTAAAATTATTAAGTGCCATTTTCATAATAATGTTAAGTTGAGATTAAAGAGAAAAACTAAATGCTGAAGATAGAGAATTTCTTTACTCTAAAAATTCTCTCCGTCTAAATTCACAACTAATTTGCGATTGATGAATCTTTTTTAGATTTATCGTAGAAAAAATAGTTTACGAATTCTGCTAATTTAGATATTGCAAATCTTACTTTTATAGGAAATGTGTAAATATATAAAAAATCATAACGTTTGCTTTCCCTTTTAGCTCTATATTCCGAATGGAGTCTTAATGTACACATTCAGAGAATTAAATTTTTGGAAAATTGCTTACACTCAATATCTGAGATTTATTTTTTATCATATGCATCCTTGGTTTTCTTTAATGTCAAATCAAGTAACATTGAAATCTTTGATTTTTCTTCTCAAAGCAATGCATTTACAAATTCATCCAATTCATTCATTTTCATTGAAGCTAATACAATTAAAATTTAAAATTTATAAGTTTCTAACCATAATATTCTAACTTCTGAATTATGGGAAAGGTTTTATGGTATACAATTAGATGCATTTCTTAATTAATACTAAATAAATCAGGTTGCCTTTTAGGTCCTAAATATTTCAAATATAGGAGGTGTAGGATAATTAAAAGCATCAGTTTTTACTTGTTTTAATTGTAACTTCTCAAATGTTCTTGCTTTACAGAATTTCCTTTTTGACATTACCACTTTAGATTAAGGAATAATAAAACTCATTAATCTGATTGCAAGTAATTTAATAGGTGATTCGAAATAAGAGACTAATAGTTAAGGCTGTATCAGCATTTCCTCTTAAGACAGTCCACTCGAAATTGAATTTTCAAAGGCTTAGTTTATGAATATCTTTAATAGAATGTCTCCATCTGTGCTATCTATTTAGCCATCAAAAATTAGAAATTAGATTAAATTAATTGATACTTCGTTTGAAAATTGTCTATCCCTAATGAATTCAATACTTTTGATACAATTCTCCAATAGGATATCTAATAAAAATAGTTTAGAATTGCAAAATATTATGATAGTATAGCAGTTGAATTCATGGCTGCAACATTTTTAATAAATGGGAATTCTAAGTCTTTCAGAACTATTAATTATTTCAAGTAGTCAAAATTCATTGTTTAATATTGAAAGTTCTTCAATAGTCATCTAAAATGTTATTATTGAAGGTGTGTATCTAGCACCAATATTTAAAATTATAAATGCGCCAAAATTTATAATTAGTTAAGTTTAGATCAGAGAAATTACAGTATTTTATTCATTTACTTTGATAATTATACAATAAACACTGGATATTCAAACAATAAATTTGTGTGAGGATGTAAATATCTTCAGCACTTCAATTTATGAAGCAGGACTTTAAAGAGTTGATTTATCAGATTTTGATTTTGCTCTTAATGAATGTGTTGTGGTAACCACTCTATAGAAAAAGTTTGAAGAGAATTAATTGTTTTACTACTTAAATGATATTCTTACTATAATGGAAGAACATAATGAAGATTAACTTTCATTAATTTACATTCATACTTTATCAAACAAACATACCTTCTATTTCAAGAAATTAGAACTTGCTAATAATAATTGTTCATACTGCACATCTGGATTGTTTAAATTTGATTTAGCCTCTTTTAAATCCATTAAAATACAAGATCTGATCTGTATCAATAACATAATTAAATACTATGGATGTATAAACTTCTTAAGTGAAATATAAGATTCTCCAACACTTTAAATATTCGGCTCCACTTTTCTATTTAATAGAGGAAGTTAAGGAGTTGCTATTTCATCAAACAAGCCTATAATCATCAACTAGTGCAAAACCATCTAAAATATTGCAACCAATCAAGGAGGAGGGATATATTTAGAACTGAATAGTAATCAATTTAGTATTGAAAATTCTGTGATTATTCAAAATCAAGCAGAAGAAGGAGGAGGACTACACATTACTGGAAACGGCGTTTTGAATTAGCAGAACTTGAATAACACTTATTTGCATTTTAATAATGCATCTGTTTATGCCAATAATTTGGTTGTGAATCCAACACATTTGGCATTGAGTATTAATTCCTAAGAAATGAAAACGTTCAAGGCAGATTCAGGATAAATTTAAGCAGATGTTCTTAGAATTACACCTTATACTACTATATAATAAGAAAATTTAATTGAAACTTCCTATTTAATGATTTCCAGCGGTTAACCTTTTTAAGAATTTTCTCTTTCTATGCCCAAATTATAATAAACATATAAATAGATTTAGACAATAGAAATAATGTTAAAAAATTCGTTAAATGAAATACAAAAAAACATTGTTAACTCAACTTGCTTAATAACAGATAAGATCGTTTTAATAAATGGAGAAACAATAAATGGAAATCTTCAAAATGTCTCATTGCTCTACTAAACCGATAAAAGTACTTTTGATTTAAGTTCAATTACTTTTTATTTTGATCCATATGAAAACGATTACAGATATTTGGAAATATCAATTATATGTTCAAAAGAAGGATAAATTAATCCATTAAAATACATGATCTAAGCCTAGAGTTATAAATGCTAGCTTGGAGAATTCCATATTGAAAAAGGTTGTTAAATTTGCTAATCCAATCAAGGCTTTTACTCTGTAACATACGATGTTATTAAATGCTCTATATTTGATAAGGAGAAATTTTAGGAGATAACATCAAATGCAATAAAGTTACAGGAAGGTTATTGGAGACCAAATTATTTATCAGACTATTCTACGTTATGTTTTAAAAAACCAAGTTTTTGTGTGGGAGGTTGGAAAGTCGGAGATGACCTTTGTAGCAAAGGACATGTAGGAGCTCTGTGTGAAGAGTGTGATATTTATAATATAAGGGGAGAGGGATAATACTTAAAAAATTAATAAAACTCTGAATGTATATCGTGTTTTGGGATATCAGATAGCATACTCCCATTTATCTTAAATTCAATTTGGTAAATTTATTAATATAATTTTAGGGCCATTTTATCCATCATCCTTACAGTTAAAAGCATTGTAAAATCTAATGATTTATTCCTATTTCTCAAAGTTAAAGAAAGATTTAGTTAAATACTCTTTAAATTAAACTAAGGTATAATAATTATGTATTGTAGATCGTGAAAGCATTTTAATAAAAATGTTCTTAAACTATTTATGGACGTTTTCCCTTATATTTACATTCAATATAAGCTTTTCTTTTTAATTTAATTTTGTTGACTCAGCTAGTAATACATCCTTATCAATGGCTAATAATTTAGATTGTTATTTATCACAAATAGTTGGATTTTAGTTAATCTATTCCAAAATCATTTTAATATTATTATTGATATTATGGCAATTCATAATCATCATGATAGGATTATTGGTGATTCCAGACATATTAAACTCAAAATTTAAATTAAGTGTTATATCTAATATTTTACTATGTTTGTACATTTTCAATTATGCTGGATTTATCAAAATGTATTTAATTTATTATAAAACTTAGGCTATGTTCTGCAGTATCATACAGAGAAATATCCAATATTTAATACATCTAGGGTGATTTAACATTAAGATTCAATACAGAAACTCATTATTAATGGGTGTATTTTTTAGTTCTCCCTGGGTTGATAATCTTCGGATGCTTAATCCCTTTGTTATTGTTTTTGCTAATGTATTTTAAAAGAAATGGATTAGACTTTTATATGCTAAGACCTCATATTTGTTATCTTTTTAACGAATATGTAACTAAAAGGTATTACTGGGAATAAATTAAATTGAGTAACAAAGCTTTAATAATCCTCTTTTTAACATATTTTGAGACCAATATACATTTAAAAGCTTCCTTAATTGGTTTGAGTTTGATTTTTTATTAGCAATTTGCAGCAAAGAAAAAGCCTTACATTATTTAAAAATTCAATATTCTAGATTTGGAAATGAGTTAAAAATGTTCAGTCTCTATATTTTTAGCAGCCATAAAGTATGAAAGTGAAATATAAAATAATAAGGTAATTTCACTTGCTCTGTAACTCTGCCTGATACTACTATTTTTTTTAATAACTTTTCCTTTTATTTATCAAATTGGAATAACTAATTATAAGAAATATAAATTACTTGTGTTTTCATCATTCCATTTGGTTTTTAAGTACTTTAAGATCACTAAAGCATCAAAAGTATTTGAGTAGTTTTTGGATGAATAAAGTAAAAAAGATTAAAGACTGAAAGAAAATTTCGCCAAATTACGAAAATTCCTTATCCAATTTTCAAAAGCCTAGATAAAAAACAGACCGTAAGTTATGAAATTAAATTTAGTGCTATTCTATCTAGATTCAGTTCCGGTAAAAATTACTAATAAACTTTATTAACTACAGAAATACAGGCTTAATCTGTCATGTTAACAGCAAATAGATTGGATTGAATTTTTATAAGATATATATAATTACCAAAATATAACTTCAATAGTTAAATGGACGATTAATATCATATTTATAATATCTAATATATTTAGAGACAATATGATTTATCTATGTAATTTTGCAGTAACACATTTATCATAATCCAATATGAGCATCTGCTAAATTAATTAACCATTATTAGGCAAATTAAATTAATCATAAATTTCCTTTATTTACTTTATTACTATTATTATTCATCTTCCAAATCTGTTTTTCCTTATATCCAAAATTATATATTTTTGAAATGGAAAAAATCAGCTTACAAATTTCGTATTCTTTTTTGATATCTACACTAATTCTTTTAGCATGTTCTCGCCTGAGTTGTTGTTGCAATTATAAAACATACAATGATTCATTGATTCCAATTGAACACTCTATTTCTATGTAGACAATCGATTCTCCAATTAATGGAAAATTCATTTACTTTGGATTTTGGAGCTTGTGCATTCCCCAATAGACCTTTAAGAATTACCCTTAAGTTGTCTCGGATTACATATCAACTCTGCCTGAAAATGGGCAATTATTATTTTTAATATAGGGGAAACAAAGAAATTTAGTCTTGGGATATATTTACATGGATCTGATAAGCAGACAGGTGATATACAATATTGTCATATTCGGGGATTCTAAATAGATTTTAGAATTTAGATTTAATCCAGTTGAATTTGAAGAAGAGTGGATTCTAAGTTTATTCACAATTAATTTCGAATCGTCAACATTCACTGTAGAAATGACTGGCTAAATAAAACAAAGTATAAGTCTACAGAGTGATATAAAATATGAAAAAATAATACTAGGAGGACTAGGTTATGTAATTAACAATATTAATTAATTAGATTGGTTAAGGATTCAATCTCAATATTTTCAAAGGAAGATTATCTTAGATATACTTGAGTTATTCGAGGGAAGATGTTCAAAATTCATTTTAATATATGAGTCAGAACTGTCGAATCCCTCTTCCTTAACAAGGATAGGAACCTGTCTATTTTGTTAAAGGATTACAAATTTTTGAAGGAAGTTCATCGTTGTTTTATACAGTGAATTAATTCGGAAATCGATATTGCTTATCTGGATGGGTAAAATATGATGCATCTAGAATCGTAACACTTGCCTAATATAATTTGATAAGAATCAGTCTGTTTAAAAACTATAATTTTTACTAGAAATTTGGAGATGAAATCTTATAAATATTATCATTAATTAATAAGGGAAATCCTAAAATGACTTCCATATCAATAATTACAAATAATAGATATATGCCTATAATGGGTTAAAATGACTATAATATTATAAGACCGATGGTTGAGTTATTTTTTGAATATTCTGATAGATATCACATGGGATTACAATAATGGCATTATATTAAATATGAATATGGGTCAAAAGTCCCCGGGAAAAACAGCTATATTTAAATTTAATTCTCTACTGATTTAGGATTACAAGAAAGAATTTTGAATAATATTGCTGCAATCAATTCTCCATTTTATATCAATATAGGCTCAGATGAATTTTATAGTGATATACTTTATGCCTCCATTTTCGATTTTAAATTTGAATATAATTATAATGAGGATAAATAAATCCTGTTTTAAGGTATGGTTTTATAGTTATCAATAGCTTGTCATTATTCATGTTAGACATGTTAAGGACCGCTTGAAAGCAATTGCATTACATGTGATTCTTAAGCAAATAGATATTTTTTATAAGAAATAAGCACATGCGAGTGTTAATAGGGATATATAAATGTTGCAAATTAGAGCAGCTGTGTAGATTTCTCTTAGATATTTACATTAGTAAAGGTTTAAGAGGTATTTTAAGTTAATGCAGCCTAATGTTAATTTGGTTATTTCATTTTACCAGTTAATGGAGATTCTGCATAATGTGTTAAATGGTATTAATTCATCTTATGAAGTCCTTAATCCAATTCCTATAACCTGCTTTGTGTTGACTGCCTCTATTCTCCATTTACTTGGTACTTAAAACCGATTTGTAAATATGATTTGATCTCAGTTAATGATTCTCCTGACGATGCATTTTCATATGTTGAAAGAAATGAACTCTATTAAGATTTATATCTAATTAATGATTAAGGGGAAATGTTTCAACAGGAAGGTGTCTTAGATTTTTGTGAAATGGAATCTGATTCACCTAGTTGCTTTTAGGCTGCTCATAAACACTTGAATAAAACAATTTTTCTTAAATGCAAGCAAAATTATTTCACACTAAATGGAAATTGCGCGTATGTGAATCCTTATTGTCTATAAGCTTCTGCAGAAGGAAAATGTTTACAATACCAAGCTGGAATGTATTTGAAGGGTGATTAGTTATTTTAATGTCCTAGCAATTGTGAATTATGTGAATATAACGAGGAGACTTAAAGTCTATATTGTTTGTAATGTAAAGAGCAATTTTCCTTAGAAAATGGTTTATGTATTTCTTGCGGGAATTATTGCAAAGCCTGTTAAAAATATTATGATCCAAACACTTAAAATAGTTATTAACGATGTTTAAGGTGTCTAGATGATTCTTAATACTTCATTAGTTTTGATGCAATCAATTGCTAAAAAAACATGATCTAAAATTGTTTATATGCTTTTCAAGCTTTGTCAAACAATTTTCAAATTAATACACTTGATATATACTTTTCTCCTAGAAATGATTGGGATAATATTAAAACGCATTGTGCAAGATGTATTCTTTATTATGGTGTTATTATTGATTAAAATTTATGTTTAAAGATGCATGAAGTCACATGTCTATCTTCAATTGCTCAAAAAGTTTCTAATGTGCCTTTGGACGATAACATCTATTATACAATATTAGAATAAGATTATTATATAACTCCTGAGGGGGAAGAATTGACATTTGCCTTTTTAGAGGATTACAAAATTATATTAACAACATATTAATACTGCATAATATCAGATTATTACTTTCAATAAAAGGATATAGAAGTTGCCTAATTTTAAAAGTATTGTTCAGGATATGTCAAAAATTGTGAAGTTTGTTTAAGAGAGACTCCATATGCCTATGGGATGACTCAAGCTTGTCTTGAATGCGAAAAGGGATATTATGCAGATAGAGTTTCCGGAAAATGTTATGAATGTCCTCCAGAGTTAAACTGTTATAAATGTAAGTCTCAATCAAAAATAAGTAAGGATGGGTGGAAAAGCTAAATTAGAGCCTATTATAAGGTAGTTATTGAAAAGCAAACTGACCATACATTTAAACAATATGCACAAAGTGAAAACTTTGATGATTATGAAATTATTTGCTCAGAGTGTTATTAAGGGGATGAATTAAGAAATGATAGATGCGTTCCTTCTTGTCCTAAATAATGTTTGGAATGTTAGTACATTAATGGTTAAAATTTATGTGTCAAATGTCCAAAAAATTAAAAAGGTAGAATGTAGAGTTTGTCATAAAATTAATGTATTGAGTGTCCTCAGAATTGTGCATTGTGTCGATTAAGATCAAAAGATGAAATTCTAGGTATCAATCCATTATTTGATAATGATGATTATATAACTTACACGCATTAATGCTTAAAGAGCTTTAAAGACGCTGAATACTACTATAATTTAGAGCTAGGTACATTTGTAGAATGTTCTCAACATCAATAATGCAACTATGAATTCATACTTACTTTCAACCTTTATTGTTCGGAGTTAGAATATGAATCTGAATTGAGTTAAATTTCATCATAATATGAACAAAGTATATTTAGATAATAAAACTTATTATTTTAAGATTTGGTTTCAGGAATCAGTTTTAAGGAGGTATATAAAATTTTTGTGATAATTAGTTTGAAAAAGATTTGTTCTATCACTAAGCCAACGAATAGTCAATTAGAACCATTATTCTCAATATATCAAGTGTAAAAGAGTAAGTTTGTAAAATAAAATCTAATGGCATCATAAAATAGATCTTTAGCAACAATATCTTTTCTACAACGTAATTACTCTCTTTATTATTATTTTAGAAACGTGGAGCTAACACTTAATTTCAATAATAATACGATTATTGAATTTGAAAAACCACTAAAATTCTTAAATTTTAATAAAATAACTATATTAGGAGCCATCTTTAATCCAATAAGCAACGAAAAATTAAAATAAATTACATTTGTTAGTTTATATCCTTAAACCATTACTCTTTAAAATATCATTTATTAGTAGATTTCTATAGAAAATGATTAATCAAATATGCTTTTTGTTAATGTTAAAAGTGTATAATTTAACAATTTCAAAATATTGGGATTAGTTTAAAATTAAATAGAAAATTTTATTGAGATTACAGAAACTACGAATTCAAAAACTATCACATTCATAAACTTTTAAATTCTAAATTCATTTTTATAAAACCAATTCACAATATATTGTCATCTTAACTCAGATGATAACATTTATATTGATAATTTAGTTGTAAACTCTAAGTTTAAGAATGCTACTTTGATACAAACAGGAGATTAAGAATAATATGGTGTTCTTTAAATGTATAATGTTGTTTTTTAAATTGATGTACTTTATTGCCTATCTTTTTTAAACATTTATTCTTTAAGATATGTTAACATTAATACTATGACAATCGAATATTCTGAAATTTAAAATTCAACACTAATTCTTTTAAATAATGATAATAATATAGATAATTTTAAGATATAATTCAGTAAATTTAGATAGATTAGCTATGGAATAATGAATTCTGAACTGTTATTGGATAATTTATAAATAAGTTTATCAAATATTTTGCTTGAATCTAATGAATATGATTACTCTACAAAATTTTTATTCTTCTAAAAATACAACAATATTCAAAGTCAAATAAATATCAACGAATTGCATATCCTTAATAATTATATTTCGTAGAATATTCAGGATTTGAATTTGAAGACTCAATATTCTGCCCTTCTTTATCTAGAGCTAGACATTATCTCCATAGTAAATTTAGAAATAGTCAGAGGTTATGGTCTAATGGATCTAAGTATAAGTGATGTACAAAAACTTAAAATTTAATCTATCAGAATATCCTAAGGACAATAGTTTAAATTCTTAGGTCTTCATTAATTTATAGATTGCTAGTTGTAATAAGTCAAAGGGGAATCTTATTTACAATCTCTCTTTATATCTTCAGCAATTAATTTATAGATTGAGGATTTGATAATAAGATCTGCTTAAACATATAACTCTCCCATTTTATATTACAAATCTTCGGAAAAGATCAAATAATCATAATTCGAAACTATTCAACTAAGTAATATTATTATTGAATCAAATTTGATGCTTTTAACAAATTAGAAATTTCAAACAGCAATTCTCTTTTTTGAATCTGTTTAAGAAACAACTCTTTAAATTTAAAACATTACTTTTTATGGAAATGTATTGCATGAATATATACAAAATAACCTTCAAATTTCTGCTTTGCTTTTGAATTTGAATTGTATATTAGGCTAAGTAATAATTCGTGATTCAAGCTTCATTAAGAATATAGTGATTAATAGTACAGATAGCATTATATACATCAAAAGTGAGAAATTAGTTTTCCACAATTGCACATTCTCTGAAAATAATGTCTTTAATTATGCACTTTTATAACCTTATCTATTATGGGGATTCTTAGAGTCTCAACAAGTAAATTCTAAGTAGATAAGTTCAATCTTTAAAATAAAATCGTAGTCTGGAAATGGGAGGTTATTAGTGGAACACCTTGATATTCATATGTGTGACTTTGAATAATCTGTAGGATATTCAGGCGGAGCTTTTTTTATTGAAGCTCAAAAGACAAGCAATATCAGCATTATAAATAGCTCTTTTAGTAATCTTTCAACTGGATTTTAGAAAGAACTGGGATTTGGGGGATCTATATATTTAGATGGTACTTCTTCTTAGTAATTGATCATAACTTTTGAAGATCTTACTATTAAAAATATCTATGCTTAAGAATAAGGTGGGTTCTTATATATTACAGCAGGAACTTCATAGGTTCAAATGTTTTTAAATAGATTAAATATCCAAAATGCTTATGCAAAATAGGGATCTGTAATATATGCAACTTTTTCTTCACTTTAATAATCATCACAGTTGATTGAATTTAATAATATCTTTATCGAAAACACTTAAGATGGTTTTATAAACTATTTGAATTAATATACCTAACTATCCAAATCTGAGGAAATCTTGTTAATTAATAATAGAGTATAATGTTTTATTAATTCGGCATCTAAAGTGAGTTTTTTCAATGTGATTATTGAAAACATTGTTCTTGAATCTGCTATTTTGATCTCTAGCATCACCGAACTCTCAATTAAGATGTTATTTATATCCAATAGTTTGATAAACTCAAACCTAATAAGAATATCTACAAATATATGTAATTAGTATTTAAATATTATTATAGATTAAGATTAAATTATATCACTAAAAAACATCTAAATATAAAACATAACTACAGTTTTTAAGTAGAATAGTTATAACTGTGAATCAAATTAAATAGAATAAAATCCTATTCAGTTTGCTTGCATAAAATAATCAGCTCCTATTGATTTGTTCCAAAAATACAAAGGTAAGACAATGTCTTATGGCGACTGCATATTTTCATTCATAAATAAGAATATGGATTAAATAGTTTTAGATGATCTCAATTCTGGGCTAATTTTATTCTTAGATCTTACTGAACAAACAACAATCAAGCTAAATTAAATAAAATTAGGAAGAATCAATTGTTAATTTTGTTTAAACGGGTTAATTTATTTTAATTTTTAAAAGATTTCCAACTTATTTGATTAATAATATATTTCAGATATTATGATATCTGATTCTAATTGTGGAAGGTAAGGCTGTTTAAATATTGAAAAAAGTAATATTTAAAACAGAAGATTGTTAGAGTCAAATGAGAAATTCATTAAATAATTGGAATAAGAGTTCTCAATAAATAAATACCTTTGTTAATACAACTTTGGAACAAATGGAACGTGTATTTATATTTCGAATGTTAAAGTAAAGATGTAGAATTGTCTATTTTAATTTAATAATGCATAACAATCAGGAGGAGCTGTATATGTTAGAGAAAGTGAGGAAGTATTGATAACCAATAGTTGGATACTGAAGAATTAAGCAAAGATAGGAGGTGGGTTGTATTTGGAAGATTCAAATGATATAGATTATCTTGCACTCCAAACCCAAATCAGCAATAATTCAGCCGAACTTTTCGGTAATAATATTGTTGCAACTCCTTAGAAACTTACAATAGTCTAATTTGATGAAAAGACCTTTTTAGAAACTGTAAAAATTATGGATACAGATAATATTCTAATTGAATAAGTGTAACAATAATTATAGTAGATTAAATTCGATAATGAAATTCGACTTCCAAGTGGACAAAAGATTTCTAGTTATGTTAAATTCGATAAACATTCTAGATCATATTCACCATTATATCTAATATTTAGAGTAATTGCTTAAGGAAGAGATTAATAAATTATTAAAAATCTCAGAAACACATATTGTACATTAGAAAGTAGAATATTGAATAAATCCAATAATGATGATAGTGGTTTCTTCTCAAATAATCTAACAAACATTTAAAAAGTTTTGTTTAATGAAACTACTCAAGACTATAACTTAGATGAATTAATTGTTTATTTTGACAACAAATAGCCTTCAAATATTGTATTATAGCTATAATTCTGGTGTGATTCAATAATTGTGCCCATATATAATAAAGAGTACCCATATAATATATTAAATAAACATTCAAACTATCATTTGAGAGTGAATATCAAAACTTTTGACTGTTAATATGGAGAAACAAAAAATTATACAGACTTTTCATGTATCCCATGCAATAGTGAGCAAGGATTATTTTCTTTAACAATCGATGCTTAGAAATGTGAACTCAAAGATGATATTTCAACAATAAGTGTTTAGTCTGCTTTATTGAATTTAAAAGCTGGGTATTGGAGACCATATTTTGAAACCAATAGAATTAGTAATTGCATAAACAAACCTGAAAATTGCTTAGGAGGATGGATTGAAGGGGATATATCATGTCTCAAAGGCCATATAGGAGCTTTGTGTGAAGAATGCGATTTATATGGAATTAGAGAGGAAACTCATTTTTCAACCAGTTAAAAATACTCTTGTGCTTCATGTTAAGAAACTTCAAGGAATTTCATTTTGATCACTTTCGTGACTATATGGTAATTATTAAATGATTAATTTAAGGACTTTGATATCAATTTTCATATCAGTTTAAAGTAATCTAAAATCTATCAAATAATCAATCAGAGTTACCAGCATCCTTCTTATTAAATTAGCAGCAATTTAGACTAGGAACTAATCAGCAATTTTAATCAAAATATTAACTAACTATCTCCAAATTTTGGCTGTTATTGCTACGTTTAAATTGAAATTGCCAATCTAATTTTAAAGTACTATTGATACTGCAGGATCGCCTGTTTAAACTATGACGTATTCAATGGATTGCTTTTTAGCTACTCTTTTCTCATTCGAAATTCAATATGGCCGAATGATTTGGTAAATCATTTTACCTTTTGTTTATATCAGTTTCTTCTTCACATGCTACTTGATTGCAATTAAATTTAAACTTGCTAGTTATAATAAGAGTGTTATTACAACCACTATTATATACATGTACATCTATTTACAAACGAGTTTAGTTGGAGGATTTGCATAACTTATATCATCTAGAAACATCTCAGGTTACTAGTGGATCTAAGCGAATACTTCCTAAAGATTTGACACTTCCTATCACTATAGGTGGATTCTTTAATTTTGTATTCCTATGCTTACTCTTTTATCTATTATAATCCCATCTTATTTCCTATTTAATTTGCGCAGAAATTCTTAAAATTTGGATAAGAATCATGTAAAATTGTAATGGGGTTATTTGTATAACGAATACAAGTTCAAAGCTTACTTTTGGGAATTAATCAAAATTTCATAAAAATAACTAATGATGATTTGCCTAATTTATTATGATGATAATGTAATCTTAAAAGCCACTATGGTTGCAATCATTATTGTAGTTTATTTAGAATTAAGTAAAAAATACAAGCCTTATAATCGTGATTAACTTAATAAATTAGATTGTCAAACTATGAATACTTGTCTGGCCACAATAATCTTAGCAGCTGGCATTTATATTTCAGAATCCACTAATGTGTCTGAAGTTAAAATTCCGTATTTTTTGTTAATTGCTATATTGAATTTCTTAATATCTTATACTTTGCTATAAAAAATTGTAGTGGAATATTTCAAAAAGGCAGGTTTTACTATGGAAAGAGTAGAAAAATTCAAATAATCTATCAGAAAACTCTTTCCTTTTCTTAATAGAGTTCCATTTATATCAAGATTATTAATGGACCATAGAGAAAAAAGAAAAAGAGTTGCAGAATTATACATGAAATTAAAACAATTTTTAATACCATAAGCTAAAGAGATTATTGCATTCAAGATTTCTTAGTAGAAACTAGACAGTCATAGAAGTTCAGATCAATAAATTCACACAAATCAATTAAGCTTAAGAAGCCTACATCCTGCCAAAGATTAAGAGTATTTAATTAGAGAATCTATAAAATAATCTTCACTAAATTCTCCGAAATATGTCTTGGAATCAAATGTTTTTGATTAAATGTAAATATTAACCTATGATAGAATTTTAAAACAAAATGAATAATTGAAGTCTAAATTTAATACGAAAACATAATTAAGTGGCAACGAGAAATTTAATAGAGATAATAAGGAGGAATGAAGAATTTACCATGCAGTGAATTTAAAAATTTATATAATGTCCATTTATAATTCTCTTTTTAAATAAAGTAATCACAGAAACTTCATTTTTACTTTTACTTTTATTAAAATTTTTAAGGAAATATTCAATAATATTATCTATTTTTATATGTTAATTTAAAATTACGATATTATTTAATTAATTTATATATTTATATTTAGAATGACTTCAATTATAGAATTTTATAAAAATACTAATTTACTTTTTGAAATCAAAAAAGCATCAAAAATTGTATAGCGATATAAAATCGTTAAATAATTTTAATTATTTCTAAATGTTTAAATTTGACCAGCACACTTATTTGGAACACTAATTGGGATTTTAGAGTTTTTATTCTTTACATTAAATTATTGATGAGAGATTCAAATTTTAACTCTTAAAATTTGAATATTATATTCTCAAAAATCTTTAAATGATTTAAAAAATGAAGAACTACTTTGTGGCTTGGAATGTATTAGCAATTGCTTAAATGAGCTTGGAAAATTTCTCATTCAGTAACCTTCAATCCCTAAACACTCCCCTCACTCAGATGTATAAGAAATATAAAATTATATATCCTAAGAAAAACAATCACTATAAACAAAGAAGTTGGAAAACCTTGATAAGATTTTTATTGATTTTAATAGTTCTTATAACGCAAAATGTAGAGAGAAATATTATTAAATAATTAGAAATAAATCTATTTTTATTATCTAATAAGACAAGTTTTGCACTTATTCAAATTTTTTCTTTATAGACCAATAACGGAAGAATACAAAATATGCTTTGAAAACAATGTAGTATCAGGTCCACCAATATCACCATTATTGTTTAAGATTTATCTTGATGAAATTCGAACTAATTTTCTTAGATCTTTCACTATGAATTTGAAGTTTAATAAGCATATGCAGACGATTTAGTATTTTTTGTTAAAGAAAATAATTCAATGAGGATTTCTATATAGGGAAATTAAAATTGAAATCTTATCATTATAGATATATATGCAAAATAGGGTTACAACTATGCGATACTAATTATTTGATATTCAAATGAATGTAAAATTTAAAATAATTTCACATTATCTAATTTAATTCATTTTTTAATTATTTCCATATAGAGTCTCATATACAAAAGGGAATTTAAATTCATAAAGTTGTTACCATAAGAGAGGCATAATAACATCAAAATATTATTAAGATAACAAATGATTTATTTATTTTTATACTTTTAATTTCCACATGATTTCTATTGTAGTTTTGTTTTTTAAAAAGTAGTAGAAAGCATTATTTTACTTAAATTGTAATATCTCTACACAGATTAATGGAAATTTGAGGTGATAATATTGTCTTGTTTTCAATAAATAATTAGTTATTGCATGTTTGTAAATTAGTTTTTGGATTAGAGTTTAAAGTCTTAAATAATTTAGTAATGATATTTCCATCTATTATAGAAAAGTCATCTATAATTCTTATTGTATAATTAGTTATGAATGTAATTTGAAGAAACTAATAAATTATTTATAAAATGTTTGTAAAAGAATAAAAATAGGCGGATGGTAGCCTAATTCTCTTTCCAAAATCAGATCATAAATATTCATTGATTTGGGTAATGAAAAATTTACAATTAGATGCACGGATTGGGGGATACTTCTTATGGTTTCTTAAGTATGTTTCAAAAATAGTAAATTGTCAATCCAGAAACCAAAATACTTCTACTTTAAGCTCCTAAAAGACGAGTTACTATAAATAAAGGGCATGTTAGTTCAAGTTGGTTTGATATAAAAGTAATGGAACCAGATATTGTAAAAAATTCAGATTTGGAATATTTTAAAACTGTAAATCTAATATTCATTATTAGACTGTATCTATAGATGAAATTGAGGAATCAAAAATGATGATCAATTAATATTTAAATGAAGAGGTAGCAAAAGTATCAGCAAAAAATGTATTCATTGGTGGATTTTCATAAGGTTGTTGTATGGCATTAGAAGTTGGTTTGAGTTATTCTTAAACACTTGGAGGTATAGTTGGCTTATCAGGAGATTTATTTACTTCTACAAAATTATAAGAAATTCAAGATAAAACTCCACTTTTGATTATTCATGGAAAAGATGATTAGGTGGTTCCCTGCGAATTTTTATCAAGAAGTCTTGAAAGATTGAAAACAATTAACCGCTTAAATTATGAACATATCATACTACCAAATCTAGAACATGAAGTTAGTTAGTAATGCGTTTAGTTAATGATTCAATTTTTCAAAAAAAATTAGATTTGAGTAATTATATAAAGATAAATATTTAAAAAAAATTATATTTGATTTTAATGTCTGTTTCCTTCATCAAACAATTTTTGAAAATAATATACCTTAATAATTTTAATAAATGTGCTTCAATTTATAAAGTTGATATAATAAATTTTGTGATGCTGATTCTATCAAATTTGTTGAGCCTAAAATTAATTTAATTAATTCTATCTAATTTAAAATTGAACCAGAATTAGTTAGATTAAATTTAGAATTCTTTTAGAAGGAAAATTGGAAATCATTGTGTCGAATTCGCTTTATATTGATACTATTATTGATCACTTTATGTACTAAAACTCTCATTTTAGTAAATTAACAAAATTAGAATAAAGTATGATATTTCTTATAATTCAAGATTATAAATTGATCTATTGAATAAATCAAAAAAATTAATGGATATCATCAAATTGATAAAGTTTAACAAACGTTTATATCTTATTAATACATTAATAAATGAAGTATTAGCTGCAAATATTCAAAAATAATTATTGTATTATTTGTATCATTTAATAATGTAATTTCCCTTTTATTAAATGTTTTTCGGCTTAATTATTCTAGATCCTAAAGGTTTAAAAGTGTTTTTTTTAAAGAATAGCTTCCATCAGATTTGAAAATTTAATTTTTATAAAAAATTAAATCTATTAAAAGAGAGTTACAACTCATCATATTTTTTTTCAGAATTGACCAAAATATGCTCATTTAGTCTTTTAAAAGCTACTTTATATAATTGATAGCAAAAAGGCACAGCGAAAATCAATTTTATTAATATTAATTAATATGATTTCATAGGCAGCAAACCAATCTGAGTTATCAATTTCAAATTTATAGAACTAAATTATAAAGGAATTGGAAGTTGAAAAGTGGGATTATAATAAAACAAGACTTGTAAAGACTAAACTCCAAATCAGAATTACATAAGAAAATAACCTCATCTACACAAAATTAGAAGGTGTTATTTTGAGACAGTATGTGATAAATTATTAAGTTTTTATAGAGAACTTTATTAAGAAAATTCAAGAAATTTAGAAGTCTTAAATAATATGGAATAAATTGCCTATCTTCAATGGCATGGTGAATATGGGAAGAATTAAAGAAAAGTAGGTAAATGGTCAGCCACTTGGGATGGAGAAGCTCTTTAAAATGTTGGAGGATACTACAAAGAAGATTTAAAGGAAGGCTTATGGAAAGAGCCGATTAAGAATTATTGGAGGTATGTAATATTAGGCAATACAAACATAGTTAAGCCAAAGTATTTGAAAGTGGAGAATATTTTCATAATCAAAAGAAAGGAAGGTGGAATATTACAGAATAAGACAAAACCATGTATTATTATTTAACATTAAAGTGTTGGAGGTGGATCATACAATGAGCTATCTTAGAAAATTGGTAAATGGATTGAATTGGATGAAGGGTTTTATGACTAATTAAAAGTAACTTGGGATGGCGAATACAAATAGGATAAAAAAGTGGGTTGTTGGGATATCTTCTATGAAAATATAAAGATGTAACAATTTTAAATAAAAGCTTATGATCATAACAAATTTTAGTGGCGGTGGGACTTTTGGAGATGGTGAAGGAATTAAGTAGGGTAATTGGGTTGAACTAGGGAATGGATTTTCTTATTGTAGCAGGGTGACAGAAAATGGAGAGTATCATAAAGGTAAAAAGGTCGGCAGATGGGATATGTGGTATAAGGACTAAGATAATAAACAAAACTTTCAAATGTAATATAACTACAATATCAATTGTTTATGCTGAAGTGGGGGTGGGTTATATGATGAAGGAGGCCATAAATTAGGCAATTGGGTGGAAATACATGAGTGTTTTTCCGATGATTTTTAAGTTACTTATGTTGGTGAATATAAAAATGGAACAAAAATTGGTGTATGGGATATTTGGTATAAGATTGAGTTTGGTGATGAGCAAAAAGAAAGGATGTAAAAATTTATATCTAATTTGCATATAATAATGAAAATGAATATGTGTTTAGTGGAGGTGGATCGTATGATGAAGGAGGCAATAAGTTTGGAAATTGGGTGGAGATTTCTAATAGTTTTTCCGAAGATTCTTAAGTCACTTATGTTGGTGTATATAAAAATGGAAGCAAATTTGATAGATGGGATATATGGTTTCAAGAGGATGATGAAAAAATTAAAATGTAAGAAATAAAATATTATGTGCTTTTAATAACAATTATATGTGTTACAGTGGAGGCGGATAATATACTGATGGGATTAAATTTGGTTAATGGGTGGAAGAATCCGATGGATTTAGTGATTGTTCTTAAATAACTTGGGAAGGTGAATATCAAAAAGGTAAAAAAATTGGTAAGTGGAATATCCTCTATGAAATGTCAAAGATGTAAAATTATATTATAAAGCGGGCATATTAATAATCTATGCGATTAATGAAGTGGCGGTGGATCATATGATGAAGAAGGCTAAGAAACTAAATTGGGGTGTTGGGTAGAAGTTTCAGAAGAGTTTACATATCTTTCTTAAGTAACTTGGGAAGGCTAATACGAAAAAGGCTAAAAGATTGGCAGTTGGAATATTTGGTATAAGAATGTAGATGATAATTAAATTTCAAAGATGTAAAAATTAATATAAAAGATTAAAAATACTAATTAATATTCTAAAGTGGTGGTGGATCATACGATGAAAGAGGTACAGGGATTAAATCGGGTAATTGGGTAGAAGTGTCAGAAGGGTTTTCATATAATTCTTAAATAACTAAGAGTGGTGAATATAAAAATGGTAAAAATTGTGGTATTTGGTTGATTATGGAAAAAGATACAAAAATAAAAGAAATAAATTATGACAAATGATAATTATAGTATATTTATGTTATAATTGGGATAATAATTTTATGCCTTTTTAACTATTGAGTAAATGTAGCCCTTTTAAAATTTTTTAATTTTTTTAATTTAAATTGTAAATCAATTCAACTTTTTTTCAACAAAATCCCCTTTCTTTAATCCGTTCTAATATTCTCCAATTAATACGCATTGATTCCAGCTTTGATAATTATTAAATATAAAACCAAAAGAAATTATCACACAATTCGATCCACTTTCCATCCTTCATTCCATTTTCATTAAATTAGCCCCCGCCACTTTTTATTATATTAGTGATTTACATGTTTTAAAACTATGATTCGATATTTATCCTTAACATTGTATCCCACTTCTTTTATTTTTAACCATTGCAGTAATAACCTTTATATATAATTTATGAATCGCTATATAGTTATGATGAAAATATACTCCCAAAAATTCTCATCCAAATCAATCCATTCCTCGTTCTTCTGGCCATTTTCATTATAAGCGCCACCACCTCTAAAAATCATAAAATTCATACATAATTTCAGGGTTTTTTTTTGTATCCTGGCAATATTAAGTTTTCCAATAACCTTGTTTTTTGCCAAACTTGTAAACTCCTTCATAATTAATTAAACAGCCACTAAATTATAAATGATTAAAACTCAAAAAAGTTTTTGTGTAATACTATCCAATTTCCTGTTTTATTTCCATTTTCATCATAATTACCGTTACAACTACATATTATACCATTATTTACATTGTCCTGATATCTTATTTATTTTTTGGTTTATACGAAGTTATCCATTTTCCAATTTTTTTCCCTTATTTATATTAACCATTATAAGTAACCTAGCAATTACTATTATCTAATTTAATATCCTACTTTTGATAATTATTATGTAATTCAATCCATTATCCAATCTTTAAACCTAATTCATCATATGTACCACCCCCACTATTTATATACTTATATTTTTACATTATGACTTCCTAAGATTTTTCTTGTTTCTATGATACAAGATTCCATTTTCCGTATTTTAGCCCTTCTCTATAAATTCCAACCCAAAATACTTAGCAATCCCTTTTTTAATATGTATTCTACTTATTATAATTTTCAAAAACTTCAACCCACTTTCCATTCTTCTTTCCATCTTGATCGTATATTCCTTATGCTCTAATATAAAACTAAGTTAATTTACATAATTTTATTCTGATGGACTATGAGCTCAATTCCTTATTTTTTTCCATTTTTATATTCCCCTATTATGTAAACTTAAAATTCACTTAATCTAATATTAAATTACCTTTTAAGATTAGTGTTCAATTCCACCCATTTTCCATCCTTCACATTGGGTAGAATATAATTGCCTCCGCCACTAATATATTTATTTGTAGTTATTTCTTACATGATAAGATTATCTAGTTTTGTAATCCAATTTCCAATTTTTTTACCATCAATATATTCTCCAATGTATAATGCTTTAAATAAACTAGATTTTGATATATGATATATACTCAGAATAATTTTCGTATTATTCTTTCCAAATATCGGTTTTATTTCCTTTATCATCATAAACACCTCCAAAATCAGTAACTTCATTCTTCCAAATAATTGTCCACTTTCCTATTTTCTTGTTAGCTTTATTGTATGACCCTCTCCAGCTTAATTTTTTAATTTATTCGATATTTCTACAAATATCATTATTATTCATTTAAATATCTTGCTTATTGTCCCTTATTAATTTGAAAGTACTTACATTCTCATAATTGCTCCATCTTTTATATATTATATTTTTCCTTAAGCAGTAACTTCAATCTTGAATTTGGTTTTGTATAATCTATTTTTGTATCTGTACCATCCAGTTTCTCTGAAAATTCCATCTTTCCATTTAAAGTGAATTTTATTCTTAATATCTTTTTATATTTTCTACACTTTGTTCTCTATCATCTAATCAATCTTTTAACTAATTATCTGAATTTCAAATACCATGTAGCAATGAAATGTTATATATTCTTATCTAATTAGGAGATTTGGTTTGATAAATTTGAATTGAGTTTTTGAAGTGTTAATAATTTTTATTCTTTTATTTTAAGATGAGTATTTAGCTTAATACCTTCCAAGATGTCAACTAAAATATTGATATCTTGCCAAGATGTATTGCTTAATGCTATATTATCCGTCAAAAATTTGTAGAAAAATTATTCTTAGGACTCAATTTCTTGGTACATTTTTAGAGTTGTTTATCTGATATTTTAAATGAAAACTTTAAATTTCTATTCTAATTCATTAATCATTATTTAAAATCTAAGCCTTTAAGCTTTTAATTCAGACTGATCACTAATTTATAATTCAACTATTTTTGCTTTTAAACGTTCTTTAAATTTTTAGATTGTTAGGGTTTTATCAAAAGGAATTTTGTGAGTGTAAAGACAATCTGAGCACAGCATTCTTTGACATTCATGTTATGAAATACAAATAAATGAAATTTGTTTCTGAGTATGATTTTAACAATAGATTGGAATGGACGCCATTAATTTATAAATACTATTAATTATTTAGTAAATAAAACTTGGGAAAGCAAATCAAAAAATAGGAATTGTTGAGCTTCAAAACATAGCAATTTATTGCTATTCCGATTTTAAGAGGAACCAAATAAATGTTAGAGAAAAGGATGAATTAATTTCAATTAAACTTTGAATTCTTCAATATAATATTATTTTTCCATCAAAAGCCTTTATTGTTTAATACTGAATGATTTCTTTGGAATACCCTCTTTTCAAGGTTCCTATAATAATTTCAGTTATCATTTTTTTTCATAAGGAATTTCAAAACATTTGTAATAATATCAGTATAAATATATACAAGAACAAGAATTTAGAATTTATTTATTTATAATATATGTAGCAAATAAATATTAATTACTGAATATTCTCTAGAGGTTTTACTTTTTAAAAAATCTATTTATATTTTTATTTGAATAATTCAATTGAAGTAGGATATTATTTCTTAATCTAAAGGCATGATTATATAATTTTGTATTCTCGCTAAATTAAACGAAATTAGAATAACTTCCTCCAATTATATAGATATATATATATCTATATAAATTAATAACAATCTAATAGTAATAATTAAAAATTATATACAAATTTATGTTCCCTTAAAATATATATACTATTAAGTATTAAATTATTAAGTTAAAAATTTAATCTCTTGGCCAGATAAAAATTAAATTTAAGAGACTAAATGAAGACCTTACAGTATTAAAGCGATGAAATAAATTTTTCTGCTATATCAGGTACTCTCAATTAACCTTATTCCTAGGGTTAGTAGGTATAAATTTTTGGGTAAAATTAAAGATAGAACTAAAGATATTAAGTTTAAAATGTATGAGCATATAATTAATACTTTCAGGGCTAATATCTAATGTTATTAGAATGAGGGATCAAATCAAAATTTTAGTTGTGTATTTTTTTAATATAATGTTCTAATATATATATTACTGAAATATCCTAATGTTTTAAGCAGATAGAGATGCCTTACAGAACCAAAACCATGCTGATACCAAATAGTTTTATTCTTATTTAAAGACCTTTGGTATTCATTCTAATATGTCGAAATGATTTAAAAAATATTTTTATAACAATATAAGTATGATATTCTTTAAAGCATAAGAAATATCATATTAAAAATTTTTGGTTTTGATATATCAAATTTTATGTCATTTAAACGATTACCATATTCACTTATATCCTCATAATTTGAAACAACAAGTGTTAATTGGAATTCAAACTTTTAATTTTTTTTAATTACGTAATTATATTATAATGATATTTTGATATTGTCATTTCATAATGATCTTCAAATTCAAAAGAAGTATTCAAGGAATTGCAAATTCTATAAGAAGTTCATTTAGGCCTTATTTTTTATGATTCTGGCCCTTGTCATTTAGTGGTTTGCTGTTAGTGATGGAAATATGTGCTAGATGATTAGTTTTGCTCATTCTTTATTTTCCGATTCTCCAGAATTTTCTTTCATAAAAAAGAATTAATCAAAAAACAAAATAATGTGTCTGAATACCAACATTAAATTTTAACAAGTGAACTTCTTTTAGAATTTGTAATACATTGTATACATTTTTTGGTCTTTGATGACCATTATTCCTAACTCCTGCCATTTGATTCAGCACCTCAATCCAATCTTATTTTTAGTTGGTGCAACTAAATTGGTTTAACTGAAAAAATTTTAAAAATATTTATGCTTAATATTGGAATTTATTCACATGATAAACTAGGAATAAAGTAGTAATAATTAAAAGCAATAAAAGTAGATAAATTATAATTTAATCATAGTTGAAGTTATTAGCTTAAAATAGTCTTTTAAATTCATTTAATAAGGGGTTTTTGTACAAGTAGCAAAAATAAGAATCTTTACTTAATTAAATCATTTTAATATTATTTAGAAATAATACAAATAGAAATTAATTAGAAATGCACTGATATAAAATTATTTTAATTATCTTAAGATTAATAAATCAACCCTTTCCAGCAAAGGATGTCATGTTTGCCAATGTAGATTGTAAAATTCTCAATTTTCTTTAACTTGCAGCAATGTCAGTTTCTAAAATGCCGTGTTTAACCATTTTTTTAGCCTAGTACAATTGTAGTTAATTCAGAGTTCTAAATGTTTAAAACTTTTAATTGACTTCCATATTCATCGATTATAATTGACACCCCAGATGCTATTTCCAAATTGCAATCATTGGAGTACTATTATCACCTAAGCCTAATTGATCTAAAATTTTGATTAAGGCTGCTCTCCCCTTTTACATAGCTTAAAAATAAGGGTTAGAAGAATCCAATCCAACTTCCTACTTTGCAAAATCTAAGTCACATCTTCTGGCCATTAAAGCATACATGTAAAGCATGTATTTCATATGAGGATGATTATTATAGTAATAATTTGCTATTTTATTGATTAGCTCTTCTGGAACTCTATCCCAATAAGCTAATTCTGGGTGAGTGAAGGAGCATCTGTCACTATTGCAATAAGCTTGAACAATTGCTCTCTGATTCTTTATGCTTTCAAAAGGTTTAGCAACCTCTCGACTTCCTCCAAAATTGAAAGATTCAACCATAGTTTTGACAACTTAATTTTTCACATACAAGTCATTGTACTCTTTGGTTTTTTACATTGCTCTTTAAGGAACCCCAATTATATTATCTACACTATTACAATCAATTTACCTAATTCAAACAAAAAATCCATGTATTCATAAGAGGGTTCGAAATCATCACTGTAATTAATGTTTGCTAAGCCATTCAACAAAAAAGTGAAGGCAACATCTTCACTAGCAAACTCTGAGGTGAAATAGTGACCTTAGATAGTTCTTATATGTCTTTTTCGTTGTGCTCTCGTTAATGCTTAATACTTAGTATGGATCAAAGTATATGGCCCACCTCCTCTTTCTGGAGTGATACCCTATCCCATATATATATACTTTTCTGGATTCCTTTTGTATTCTCTCATATTTCTGAGTTCAGTTAAGATCAAGCCATCTCTTTATCGTGTGTCACTACTGGCAATCATAGTTATTTTAGAATCAGTATTGTTTGTTGATGAGAAGGTTTCCAACAATGGTACTATTTCTACATTCTACACCTTATACTGGTTAATTAATTCATTAACTAAATCATACTATGATTAAGTTTGGAAATTGGCAATAATAATCATGTCTGCTGCTTGTCCATTGGCATTTAAAAGCGAGAGTTCTTTGAATATATTTTTGATCATTGGTTTGATTTTGTTAAGCTTAATAAGATAAGTATTTATACATCTGTCAAGTCTTCACCAGCCAGTCTAATTTGTCCCAATACTCCTGTTAATCTGAAAATAGAATAAAGTTTCTTCAACTTCAGAGCAATAAAGTATTCTTTAGAATCATCATTTTTAGCCAAGATGTGATCTAGAATTTAATTAATTTAATCTTCTATCTTTTTAATATTGAAAATAGGCATTTATTAATAAAATTCTTCAAGTGAAATCTCCTTCTTGACTCTAAATTTTTCACTTAAATCTCTGATGTCTTTGCTATAATCTAAAGCTGATTAATATAATTCTAATATCTTCTTAAAATCTTCATTCTCCTCCAATTTTGCTTCAGCAATATACTCCTTGTACTATTATAATGTCAAATCAATTGTCAATCCATGTGTATAGGACATAATACCAATTTCCTATGAATATATAATGAGATGCTACCATTCCAGGGTGATTATCAAAATCAAATGTCAACCAAGTACCAGGAGTCTCAAAATAATATTCAGGGTTTTACAAACCAAGTTCATAAGCCTGAGCTACAGCCTTAATTAGATTTGGTAAATATTAGGAATGATAGATTAATGATTCTTCAATGTAAGAGACTTTCTATAAGATATGATGTTGGAGTATTTACATTAAATACTCTTTATTTGTTTGATTGGATAAATAATTTTGCAGCATACTTAAGATACTTGTAGTCATTTTATTCAATCCCTTGGAGCATTCTACTTATAGCAATCAACTATGTTAACGAATTTGGTTGTGTAGGATGAGAAGTAAACACATACTTCACTCTGTTGACTTTTGACTAAAAATTTATACATAATAATATGTTGGTACTTTATCTCGTTGATTAAAAAATTCGATAATCCTAAATTACTCCAGATATTCATAACGAGCATAATGACTGCTCAGTCTATCAAATATCATTAAGCTGTAGATATGCCATAATAATGGTTCTGGAAAATCCTTCTCTTCCCAACTCAAATTCTCCATATCCTTTCCTTAATACGTATTATCAAAATAAATGGATAAGGCATCTTGAAAGAGTTAGGTTTCTTCTTAAGTGAGGTTATCAACGTAGGCATCTAAGAGTTATAGCATAGTCTTCTTTTTTCTGGGATTAATGTGTCTGAAGTAATTATTTCCCAGGTCCATTAATCGAATTGGAGATTATTCTAGTAATGGTTCTTCTTATATGAATTTTTGAATTTCTATAATCGAACATCTTTTATCACTATAGTTTATTGAATTGATGATTACTCTGCATTGGCTGCGATCCAAAGCATATCATTTTCTCTTATTTACTTTTCTTTGACATTCTCAGACAACAAATATTTTGGTAAGTATCTTGAGGCTTAGTAAATGCGAGTTGCATTTTTAATGTGGAATGCAATTGATCGTATCATAGTTTGTAAATTAATTATAATTGTTCGAGAAAAGTGATAAACTATTCTGGTTGTTGATAATATAATTCATAAATCACAGAGCAAGTCTAATTACTTGGTATCTATGGGTTCTTGGAAGTAAAGAATTTGATTTATTTGCATAATGACTTAATACATTGATTTTTTTAAATGATTGGACTAAAAGAAAAATGTAGTTGAATAATTAATTCAAAATGGAGATATCCTGTTGTAAGATTTATACTACCAGACTTAAGGCTTTGCTATTCTTATTAAATATTAGTTACAAATAACTATTATAAATTATTTACATATCAAATTTACTCTTGATTAATGTAAGTATCGAGTTCTACAAATCAATTTAGTTCATTGAATGTCGCCACCTATTTATAAAGGATAGTTATATATATTAATCAGCTCAGGGGTAGTAGCTCATTTAGTAGAGCGCGTGATTTGCATTCACGAGGCGCCGAGAGCGAAGCTCGGCTACTCCAATTTTTTAATTTTTATTTTATATTCATTAAAAAATTATTTTTGTTATAATATTTTACTAGTAATATATTATTTTCTTACTTCATCCATATTTCAAAATTCAAAGTCATTTTTCTGATAAATTATTTTTAATAATGGTTGGATCAGTAGGTTACAAGTATGGTGACAGTATCATTTTGAATTATTGATATATAAATTTATTAATAGGTATATGTTTAACCATTAACACTATAAAACATATGATTATAAATCAAAATTTTCAATAGTCTTTTTAAATCATTATACAATATTATTATAACTTGTCAGAAAAAATTATTTTTCTAACTTAGTTTTTGAAAAAAATAAATAGAAATAATATTGATTAATTATTTAAACAACTTTTTCTCATCATCTTCATGCCTTCTTAAATCATTTTCTCATTTTAAACATAATAATAGAACATCAAAAATTAGAATTTTAAATAATTTCCTTCATGTACATGATCATGTAACTTTAAGCAATTTAATATTATTGATTATAAAGAAATTTAACAGAAATCACACTAAAATTAGTATTCTTAATTTAACTGCTATTATTAGTTCTCACAGTTAACTAAATTGTTTTTGAATTAAAGACTCAAGACTAAGAAGCTTTTTAAAGGTTAACATGTATATATATTCATTTTAAATTACGTACTATCTATTAAGGATAGTTATATATATTAATCAGTGTGGGGTAGTAGCTCATTTAGTAGAGCGCGTGATTTGCATTCACGAGGCGCCGAGAGCGAAGCTCGGCTACTCCAATTTTTTAATTTTTATTTTTATATTTCATTTAATCAAAAATTCATTACTATGATACTGTATTTATACTTTATAATCTAAATTCATCCATCTTAGATACAATAATATGAATTCGATAATAACCAAATTTTAACATATCAATTCTTCAAAATTTATAAGTTAACAATATACATATGTAAATCTTAATTATTTAACCAAAGACAAAGCAGAAAATACATAATTATTTCATGAGATCTTTAAACAAAAAATAGTAAAATTTGTTTAAACTAATATTAGCTTCATAATTATAAGTTCAAATTACATGAAGTTATTTTACTTGAATAATTCAAAATAAATATTTAAATAAACATATACAAATTTAAATGGATATCATTAAATTAGCCTTAAAGCTTCTCATTATTATTTTAAATAATCAAACATTAATGCAAAAAATTAGATGATATCTATTTTTTCTTAAGAGAACTATTTGAATGCCTATTTCAATGGGATTTCCCTTTCCTAAAAAAATGGGAGTATATCATTTAGTTTTAGATATTATTATTAATTTGAAAAGTGTTAGAATGCTTTTGTTAAGTTTTTTTTTGTAATAATTGATCTCTTATCTGTAAATCTAACAATGAGTTCAATGTACTATAATTCTTATTGTGATTTAAAAATTTGATTGACAGCAAATAAAGATTATGATTAATTATATAAATGTTTAAATTACTTTCTAACTAAAGTTGCTAGTTGAAATCGAGTTATTCGTTTTGTATTTTTTAATTAAGCGAGATATTCAAGAGAATTATCACTAAACATTTCAGCCATCATATAAAAAAATATCTGTTAAAGAGGAACTATATTAGTGTTGATATTTTTTTATGGTATATTTAATTAAAAAGAGTTCATTAGCGAAGACTCTAAAATTTCAATCATTGAAATTCTGTTTTNAGAAAAAATTATTTTTCTAACTTAGTTTTTGAAAAAAATAAATAGAAATAATATTGATTAATTATTTAAACAACTTTTTCTCATCATCTTCATGCCTTCTTAAATCATTTTCTCATTTTAAACATAATAATAGAACATCAAAAATTAGAATTTTAAATAATTTCCTTCATGTACATGATCATGTAACTTTAAGCAATTTAATATTATTGATTATAAAGAAATTTAACAGAAATCACACTAAAATTAGTATTCTTAATTTAACTGCTATTATTAGTTCTCACAGTTAACTAAATTGTTTTTGAATTAAAGACTCAAGACTAAGAAGCTTTTTAAAGGTTAACATGTATATATATTCATTTTAAATTACGTACTATCTATTAAGGATAGTTATATATATTAATCAGTGTGGGGTAGTAGCTCATTTAGTAGAGCGCGTGATTTGCATTCACGAGGCGCCGAGAGCGAAGCTCGGCTACTCCAATTTTTTAATTTTTATTTTTATATTTCATTTAATCAAAAATTCATTACTATGATACTGTATTTATACTTTATAATCTAAATTCATCCATCTTAGATACAATAATATGAATTCGATAATAACCAAATTTTAACATATCAATTCTTCAAAATTTATAAGTTAACAATATACATATGTAAATCTTAATTATTTAACCAAAGACAAAGCAGAAAATACATAATTATTTCATGAGATCTTTAAACAAAAAATAGTAAAATTTGTTTAAACTAATATTAGCTTCATAATTATAAGTTCAAATTACATGAAGTTATTTTACTTGAATAATTCAAAATAAATATTTAAATAAACATATACAAATTTAAATGGATATCATTAAATTAGCCTTAAAGCTTCTCATTATTATTTTAAATAATCAAACATTAATGCAAAAAATTAGATGATATCTATTTTTTCTTAAGAGAACTATTTGAATGCCTATTTCAATGGGATTTCCCTTTCCTAAAAAAATGGGAGTATATCATTTAGTTTTAGATATTATTATTAATTTGAAAAGTGTTAGAATGCTTTTGTTAAGTTTTTTTTTGTAATAATTGATCTCTTATCTGTAAATCTAACAATGAGTTCAATGTACTATAATTCTTATTGTGATTTAAAAATTTGATTGACAGCAAATAAAGATTATGATTAATTATATAAATGTTTAAATTACTTTCTAACTAAAGTTGCTAGTTGAAATCGAGTTATTCGTTTTGTATTTTTTAATTAAGCGAGATATTCAAGAGAATTATCACTAAACATTTCAGCCATCATATAAAAAAATATCTGTTAAAGAGGAACTATATTAGTGTTGATATTTTTTTATGGTATATTTAATTAAAAAGAGTTCATTAGCGAAGACTCTAAAATTTCAATCATTGAAATTCTGTTTTGAGGGTTTACTTCAAGCATTTGGTTTAATAAGTCTTAGATTTCACAATGAAATGAATCATTTATGAAAGGAATCTAATTTCTTCTTTCTTAAAGCACATTTTCTTAAAAGTCTCTTAACGAATTTCCAGTAAAAAGCTAAAAGTTATAAACTAATCGAACTCCAATGATTCCTAAAGACCAAATATCATCCTCATAGGTTGGCTCTATCATTTGATGGTCAAGATGTGCTTATAATAATTAAGGACTTGAATATTTGAGCTTTAAGGCAGGTTTTTTATCAGAAATAAAAGTGGAGGATAAATCGACCAATTTTAATTAAATTTTTGAAGATTAATCTACAATCTCAAAGCTTTTTAATGTTAAATTACCATGAACAATATATTTTGAGTGTAAGTATGAGATGACATTTAAAATCTATCTTAAAATAACTTATTTTTGATGAATAGTAATATGTTTTGATTCATTTAATATAAATGATTCTAAGCTTCCTCCATTGCAATAATTCTTAATAATCGTATACTATGAGCAATGGCGATATATTTCAACAAATTCCTATAAATTTTCATGAATTAAGTTTGAAAATCTGTTAATATAATTATTAGTTTTTTCGTTATGGTCTAAAACTTCGGCGATAAAAATTTATCTTGTCAAAATATGCTAAACAATTATAGAATTTTAATTTTGAATGACTTTATCCAGATGTCTAATCTAATTATAATATTTTAAATAATTCTCTTCGATCACATTGGTTGGTTGGATCACCTCATCTGCGTAATTAAAGTCTAGCGTGCAATCTTTTCTTTTCGAGAAAATTAACGTGGGGGATGCAGGACCTTCTGACATCAAGTTATTTTAAAGATTTCCTAGGTTAAGGCATTTTAGTGTGGATTTCTTTGAAGAGCATGCGCCCATATGTTTAAAATAGAACTTAATTAATGTTATAAGATATTAAAATTAGAACTTAATATATTGAAATTTCACAATTTAGTTGTAACATCCTAAAATAATATGTATGTAGATAGTACTCAATTTAAAATGATTTTATTTTAATTAATAGTTCCTCTAATTACGATCATGCCTCCACCTTCTCTATTCTTTTAATTTATCATCAAGAATGAAATGAATAAAATTTATTTCTTCACTTGCTATGCATTTTAATAATTAAAACGACTGAAAAATTATGTAAAATAATAGAACAAACTATTTACGAATCAAATGGCAAGTTAAACAAAGAATGGGTGCTTACATTATTGTCTTAAATATTCATTCTGTATATGAAAGTTGAAGAAGTAAAATGGTTCAGCATTTTTTCGATGTCAAAGTTCAATCAAAGAAGATGTGAAATTTATACTCTTGTAAATTTATCGTTCATTTATGGTTATAGTGACCAAGAAGAAATTCATTTGCTGCTTTCTATAATTAGAATTGATGATGTTAGAATAAGTGTAGAAGTTCTTAGAATATTTTTTTTGTAAACATACAATACTGTGATTCTCATAAAATCTAGTAATATTATAGATATTTAAATTAGAGTAGATAAGAAGATTAATAATGTAATCATTCATTTCTTATTTGAAATGATTTAGTCTTTTAATGGGCTATCCTTCTAAGTGGTTTTTATGTCTCAGAGATCTCCTGCTTATCTTAATTTCCTGTTTCGATATCAATCACAATTAAAGATTTCTTAAACTCCACTTTTTTTCTTTAAAATTTTGTTACTGGTGCCAATATTTTTGAATCTTATCTTTTTAGGAATAGCTTAGTTCGTTTTTAGTGTCTCTCATATTCAACAGGAGATGCGTTTCGCGACTCTTGGGCTATGATAGGAATTTCAGGTAAAGATCTCTAAAATCTCTTTGGTCTGGCTGGGACTATTTTAGGTAAATGGAAATGATAAGGAATTTCAATAAGAGGATCACTTTCAAATTGAGTGTATATTTTATTTCCCACATTTCTTTCTGTAACTTCTCCCTCTGTTTTTAAAGAATAAGGAAGAACATCAAGCTAATTTAAGAAAAGAGATGGTCTCATCGCTCTTGTAGTTGTTGCCTCTTTTTTTGGTGAAACCTCTTTCGAAGCAATAGAAGGAAGATGAAATCTATTTGAGGTTAGATTAGACATAAGGGCTTCAATTTTTATTTTAATAAATGATTTTAGAAATTAATTTATTTAAGTATTATATATTGAAACTAATTAAACTGTTGTTATCTGTAAATTACTTAAAATCTAATACTAATATTATTAATAATAAACTCAATTTAATCACATATTTGAATTAAGGAGCGAAGGAATTTCAAATTGAAATTTTTAGATCAGTTTGCAAAATTGTTAGAAATAAAAGATTATTAATTTTAAAAGTTTTTAACTTTTCTGAATTATTTTAATTATTTAATGAATTGGAATTAATTTGAGGCAATTCACTAAGAGGTTATATAAAATCTAGAAAATAATGGGTTTAATACTCCAACACCTGTATAAGTTGAAGTTCTTAATAATTACCAAAAACATAAGCATATTATCATAGCATCTTAAACAGGATCAGGAAAAACATTGGCATTTGGAATTCCATTAATTTCTGAGATCTTGAAGAATATGGATAAATATCCAGCTAAACAAATCATAGCATTAATCCTTACTCCAACCAGAGAGTTGGCAATGTAAATTTATAAACATTTGAAAGCAATCACAAACTTGTCTATTGGTTGTTTAGTAGGAGGGATGTCTAAAGAGAAATAAAAAAGAATTATAAATGCAGCTCCAGTGATATTAATTGCTACACCAGGTAGATTGTGGGATTTCATTGAAAATGAAGAAAATGACAAAATAAAAAAATTGAATCTCATTAAATTTTTAATTATTGATGAAGCTGACAGAATGGTGGAATTGGGTCATTTTCCATAACTCGATAATATTATGACTAAAATTACAACCCCATCATAAATAACACACGACAAAGATCGTATTCTTTCCATGATGAAAGAACAAAGTGAAGCAGCTTATCTAAACAATTAAAAAATTACATTTGAAGTTGAAAAACCAGTTGAAATGTCTTATGAAGACTTTATTAAATTATAAAATGGTAAAGGTAAAATTTACATTGATAATGATGTAATATAAAATGATATAGAAGAAATAAATAAAGATGATGAAGTAGAATAAGAAGGATAAGAAGAATAAGAAGTAGAAGAAGAATAAGAGTAAGAAGAAGAAGAAGAAGAAGAAGAAGACGATGTGGAAGAAGAGGAAGAGGAAGGAGAAGAGGAAGAGGAAGAGGAAGGAGAAGATGGTGAAGAAGGAGAAGAGGAAGAATAAAATGAAGAAGATATTTAAGAAGAAGAAGAAAATGAAGATGAAGATGAAGAATAAATTTAGGAGGATGAAGATGTAGAAGATGAAAATGATGATGAAGAAGAAAATTAAAAAGGGAACAGAAAGGCAAAGAAAGAGTAAAAATAGAAATAAAAGAAGAAGCCTTAAAACTTCTAATAATAGGAATACTCCTTAAAGACTAGAAATGAATTACGAACATTTTTAGTTTCTGCCACATTAACACATTAATTCAAGACTGGCTCAAAATTCTAATTCTTGAAAACTTAAAAAACTGATTAATAAAACTCAGCAGATAAATTATTAATGAAATAGATGAAAGCTACAGTTCCTAAATTATAATCACTCTTAGGCAAATTGAAGATCAAAGAATAACCCTATATAATTGATTTAACTTAGCAACTAGTATTCCCAGAGAAACTATAATTCTATAAATCATTAATGGAAGAGGATGATAAGCTTTTACACATCTATCATTGGTTTAAAAGCAATGAAGATTAAACATTCATCATCTTCTTGAATTCTATTACATATGCAAACAAAGTGACATCAATGTTGAAAGTTCTTGGAGTAATAATATTATGTGATTATTTTAGCTTCCAGCTGTTACTTTACATTCTTAATAATAATAAAGATAAAGATTAACTAAATTAGATTAGTTCACAGCCAAAAAGAGCAATATCATGGTTTGCACTGATGTAGCTGCAAGAGGTCTAGATATTGTGGGTGTTGAAAATGTTATTCATTATCAAGTTCCCTTTACAGCTGATACATTTGTCCATAGATGTGGTAGAACTGCCAGAATCAATAGAGAAGGAAAGACTTTAGTTTTAATAGGACCAAAAGATATGGCAAGATTTGCTAAATTGGAGAGTGATTTATTAAGCAGCGGAATTAAATTCGAAGATTTCAAATTATCATTTAATTAAGTGAAAAAGACAAGAGACATGATCAAGTAAGCCTAAAGATTGGAAAAGGAGGATCACTCTTTGAAAAAGAAGAAGAATATGAAGGATGCTCTATAGAAGCAATTAAAGAATGATGATTTTGATTTAGATGAAAAAGAATTGAAATAAGAATTGGAAAATGTATTTATATTATTAATAATTATAGATTGAAGAGGAATTAATTAAAAAGAGAAAGAAGTTGGATCATGAGAAGATGCAATACTAATAAATAGTATCATAAAAGAATAAGTTGGATGGTAGATTTGATAGGAGAAGAAATGGATTATTCTTAACTCCTGAAGATACACTGTAATTAGCTGAAAAATTGAAGCATTAGAAAGAGATGCTTCAATAAAAATAATAAAACTAAAAAAACAAAAAGCGTTGATTGATTATTATTAGGTTACAAGAGTTTTATTGTATTTTTTAATTTAATTAAAATAAAAAATAAATTAATTCTGGCATGTAATCATCCAATCCAGCAGGAGCTTAATTGTAATAACAATTGGAAATTTTGTAAAAAGGATTTGAATAACTTGTTCAAAGAGTTCCAGAAACTATCCATTTATCTTGTTTATCCTAAAACAGCAAAGATGTCAATAGATATTCAGATTGTAATTTGTTAAATTAATGCAAGGCATGATGAAAAGAAGTAAGAGAGTAGATAAAGAGATGAGATTATTTGATTTCAAGATGGTCTTCATGGGAAATCAATTTGAAAAATGCATTTAATCAGGCGACACTGATAAATGTGTAGAATCAGCTAAAACAGATGTCTAGAGATATATCAATGAATTCCAAAAAAATATAAATTGATAAAATTATATATTTCATGAATCTAAATGATACTCAAATATTAGAATATCAATTAATACTTCAAAAAAATGTTCTCAACCCCATTTGGTTCTTTTAAGAATTATTTATTGAGTTTATGCTAAAGTAGTATTAGTAATGATCTTAGAAAATTATACACTATTTAGTAATTAAAAAAGTGATATTTCAAGGTTAATTAACTTAGTGTTACATTATGAAACTACTAATCTGTAAATTAATAATTAGTAATATTATCAAATGTGTCTCCAAAATAACAGAGGTTAGATTACCGTGATAAGAAATGATTTTAACATAATTATAGAAGCAATTTTATGAATTTATTATAAAATAATTATTATTTAGGGCTGAGTAGAAATAGTAATTGTTTCTAAAATAATTAATTGTCAACATGTAATCTCTCTAAAGTTACATTTAAAAGGAAACTAATGAATAAAGAGAGAAATTCTATCAAATTTATATGTAAATCCTAAGAAAATTATGATGATTATTCTAATTGTAGTTACAATTCTATTTTTTAAAGGCATTCAATTACTGTAAACTAAGAGAAAATTGGTAGATCGTACATATGAATCAATGGTTAAATATTGGCTATTTTGGACTTATAATTGTTTTGAAAAGGCAGACTCCAATGATTAATTTTTGAATTGTTAGTAACATACAACAGAATCTTTAACCAATTTTTTATACAATTCAATCAATTAATTATAAATTTGAATCATATATATACATGAACACATTATAGATTACTATACTTAGGTCCTAATTGCATTATACGAACATCATTTAGTAAAAGTGTTCCAATTTTAATATGAAGCATTCAAATGAGATCAACCTCAAAGGTTATGAATAATGCCTTTATATTAACTAGTTAATTTTCAAGACTAATTTATTATTATATAATTTATAAATCCAAAACCTAATGCTTATTAGTAAACTACCTCTATTGGAATAAGCAACATCATAAAAGGCACTTTTCAATAAAACAAAAATAAACTACGAAATCTCAAATAGTTTAAGTGTGGAGAAAGCTTACAGATAGACAAATGCGCTTAAATCGAAAAGACAGTTAAGTATAATAAAGCAATCCAATGAGAGCAAAAAACAAATACCAACATAGAATGATGAATCTATTTTAAAAAGAATTTAAGCAACCAAATCATAATCTGATTGCCAGATATTTGAGAAACTACAACAAGAATTTGAACAGAAATATTAGGAACAAGTAAATAGAGATTTTGGTTATTTAGGTTAGGATTTCAGAGGATTTAAAACTAGAAAATGTTAAATTAAAAATGCAGTTAGAGGAGTAGGAATAATAAATAATTTACTTAAAATTGATAAATAGTGATTTACGATACTAAATAGATAACTCTACTTTGGCATAATAACTAAAGAAGTTGGAGTTAGAATATAAGGATACTTACAGAAGAATGGATGATACTTTAAGAAAAGCAATTGATGAAAATTATGAAAGCTAAATAAAAATGAAAAATTTATAAATAAAATCTCAGCAGTTAGAATAATTTACAGTAAGAATTATACTAATGAAATAGTTTTCTTTGAGACAGCAACTTACTTGCAAATTCTGTAGAAAGGAATTGTAGAATACAATAACTGTGATTCCATGTGCACATAATTATTGTTAGCGATGTGTTTCTGGATATGTTGGGAGATGCTTTGCTTGCAACGATGATGTAATATTTTAATATATTGAATTAGAGTGTTGTTTAGGCTACTTATCACAATGAATATATTAGCGATTTAATAAATATGTATAAAATATTTGAGAATATTATGATTATATTAAAAACTTGATGATAATTTATATAAAGTTATTTTTAAGCAACTTAAGATATTAAAATTTATTGATTAAATATATATAAATAGAGTCAGAGGTTGAGTAAACCTTAGTAGTATTCATTATAGACATCATGTAGTTATGATTCAATTCTTTGATGACATCTTTCATATTCTCGATCATTAGTATTTCCTTTGTAACATTCAAGAGCTTGTTTTTCAATGAATAGCATCTTGATGGAGAGGTATTTTGCAAAATTGTCGATTTTACCTTCATGTCTTTCCATACCTAATTATGTTGAATAAGAAATATACATGTGGCAAAGAGTTCGAAGGTTTTTGAATTTCTGAGACAAATTTCCTTCTGTTTTTCGGCCAAGTCTTTTTGTTTAAGCATTTGATCTATCGAGATTGAACCGTCTTCTTTGAAGTTTTTGAAGTCATTTTCATATTACTATTTTCTTTACATTTGTTTTTGTGTATTTAATATTGATTTCTAGAGATAAGATATTGGTTGGTTTTGAATTATGATAATTCATCATTACAGTATATTAATTTCAAAATCAGATGATTCATTATGCAATAACATATTTCGTCATTTATTAAAATCATTTATTTATTTTATATTTATATGATGAAATAATATAACAGGCTAATCATACTTATGTGGGTAATGTATCAAAGTTGGACGTTCTTTACATCTTGAGTATCGCAAATTCCAAGATCACATCAACAGCTATGAGTACGATGAAGGTCATTGTCCAAATGAAGTCAATTTCAAATAGTAATAGAATAGAGATATTTAAGGCTAGAGATAGGATCAGCTATATGATTTAAATCCATTTTCTATTTGACTAAAAGAATCTAAATATCTAGAGTATAATTAAGTCAATGAGTCCAGAAATTGAAAAATGTATATTTAATTAAAATAAACACCCAATTAAAGCTTGTGAAATTATAATTCTAATTAAAACTCTATAAAATATGTATGAATTTTGAGATTTCGATTTATTACTCTGACTTTGTTGTTTGATTTCCCCTAAAAACTTGATATCGCATTGTCTAACAGAGTCAGGTATTTCCTATAATGAAGGATTTGTCTAAAGATTGATAATATTTCTAGATTGTATAATTTGTTAACCTGACTATTTCCTTGTCATGGTTGGCGTTTTAAGCAAATTCTTCATAGGTGAAATGACAGTCATACTATTTCTATTCTAAGTACCTGATTCTGGAACAGTTTAGATGGTTATCGTACCCTTTTTTGATAATGTTCGATGGAGACGGAGAGTATTTTAAAGCGTAAAGTCTGAGGATTACCCTGAATTTCTAGTGGGTCTTTGTTGAGGATTATTCGTAGGAGTTGATTTCTTAAGGGTAAGGTTCGATTGAGTTGTTTATAAGTTTGATTAGTTTATTTAGTTCAGTTAGTTAGTTTTGAAATGCATGTGATAAAATAGATAGAGCAAGATAATGAATACAAAGGCTGCGAAAGATATGTGGATGATGAAGTACATAAATTATAATATATAAATAAAATATTGTTAGTAATCAACAAGAGCTTTTTGAAAGGCAATCTTGAAAATCCTATAAGGATTCATTAAACACTTTAACTGAAACGAAATATAATCAGTTATTGTATCAATAGTTATTATAGTAACACGTATGTAAATATTATATTTTAATCATTCAGCGTAGTGCTACTTGGTTGTTGAGGAAACCAAGGGTTGCCAAATTCTCAATTGGATTCCATCTTATTAAGAATAAGAATAGATGATTTGTAGTTATCTTATCAAACAATATCAGTACCCAAATTACTCTGAAAATACCGTACCAGTACCATTTCTAATGTATTTTTTATGTTTAAAAATAGTAATATGATCTCTGTTTCTCTTAATAATGCTGCTCATTTCAATTCCCAATTCAAAAGTATTTGTAGTTCCTAATCGTATGTGTTGAACTTTACTATCTAATTCAATCATGAAAACATTAACATTCCGAATGTTGTGAAGTTATAAGACTGACTTTTCTAAGCGGCACTAAACATATTCAGTGAAAAGGTAACTTAATGAATATAGTCTACTATAGGGAGACTTTAGAAGAGAACTTAATTAAGATTATCTAAGTTTTCTTAACCATCTTAAGATTATCACCATTCTTGGATTTTTTTGAAGTTTATCTATACAATCCTGCATCCTTATTAAATAAATGACTTTAATTGGCAAAATGAGAATTGCAATTAAGAAAAAGTTTCACAATTCAAAAACATTTTATGTAGTAAAATAAAGTTGGTTGTTGTGATTCCCAGATTGGTGGACATATTCTCCCTAAAGTTTTGTGCTTAGAGTGTATAAATTTAATCATTTCATTAAACAAGTACTATGCATTTTAATATTCACTAATTCCTCCAATACAAATTCTAATCACAATTTTCTATCTTTTTTCTAATTGGTTTGAGTGGATATGTTCATACCGTCATTTAATTTTATTTATATGTTTCTTTTTAATAAACTTTTAGAGGGACTAAGCTACTTTTTGTATTTAATAATAATAAGTTAAATATTTCTGATTGATATTATTACATTTTTAACTACCACTATTGTCTCTTTTCTTATTTAAAATTCTAAACAAATCACTATATATCGTTTATAAATCTCAATAGATGACGCAGTATATTCGATAAAAGGATACAACGTTGAAAATCTATTTCCAACGTCATAAATTAATAGCAAACCAAATAATATGAATCAGCAGATCTAAGTGTTTATGGAAAATTAATAAAATCTTTTATATATCTAAAACAGAAGAAAAATATGAAAAATAGTCAGAAATTAAGTGGCAATCAAAAAATTTAACAAATATACAACTATGAGGAGATGCTTGAATAGGAAGAGATGTCAAAATAACTTAAAAATCAGTTAATAGTTATATTAAACACTTCAAATGAATAGATTTCGGTCAAGGATGCAGTTGAAGCAATTAAATCTGAAAATATTCTAGAAACTCATAAAGCATTAATTTAATTGAGAAAGACCTTGTCTGTATTATTGTTTCAATAATTTAATAAGAATTTTGATTAAGCAGAAATATTTACTAATGAACTTGTACCACTCCTTTTTTATTTAATCGAATTTGGAAGCACATACATTATAAAATTGGAAGCTACATGTTAAATTAATTGTATATATTAGAAATCATCTCCATTTTTGCAGGAGGAAAGAGTGATATTTCAAGAATAATCTTTGAAAATGGAATTGTCTAACTGGCTTTGTCCATTTTGCAAAATGACAATCCAGAATTATCAATGCTGTTAATGGTCATATTGGGCAAATTGGCAGGGGATTCAATCTAATACAGAGATTGCATACTTCAAGCCTGTAATTTGGATAGAATTATATTAAACATGGAACTAAGATACGAAGCAACCTATGTCTGGTGTTTGGCAAATCTGTGTATTGGAAGACCAAGTCCAAAATTTGAAATAATAAGACCAGCTTTTAATATATTCGCTAAAGTGATTATGTACGAACCTACACAAACTAATATCAAGATGATGAATGATGCAATCTGGGCACTTGGTTACATGTTGGATGGGGAACCCTCTCGAATAACAATACTAATAGATCAAGGAATTGTCAGTAGATTGATAGAATTGATGCATCAATGCAACTTTGTTTCCATTTTAAGAATTTTTGAATGTATTTTTCAAGGAAATCAAGAATAAATTCGTTTTTTATTGGAATGTGGCTTCCTATCACAAATTAGAAATATTCTTGACCCCAAGAGTCGAGAAAAGAGTGGCAATATGATTTAAACATTTGCAGCAACAGAAACCTTATTCAAAGTATTGTCTAATCAGAATTTCTTAATATCGTTATTTAATTCTTTATAAGATGAAAATTCAGAACTCAGAGGAGATGCTTTAGAAATGATTGGTAATGCCGTCTAACATGGGACCAATGAGGACGTAAATCAAATGGTTAAGAATAAACTCATTTAGAGTGTTTTGGGAATGTTAGAGTTAGCATAAGTAATAGAATTACCATCCATTCATCTTAAAAAAGGATTAGAAATTTTAATTAAAATACTGCGCAAAGGTGAAATCAGATCAAAAGATAGGTAGAACAATTAGTATTTTACCGTATTCATGTAGATTAATGGAAAAGATGTAATATAAAAGCTATTATCCTATAAATAGGATGACGTTGCGAAATATGCTTACATCTTTAAATAGGAATTCACCTTATGAATACATAAAAATTATAAAATATATCTTTAATTTTCCTTTAAAATTTATCACATTTTTTAATACTGGTTGCGTTAAAACTTCCCTCATTCAAAATGATTGCTTAGTTGTTTAAATGAATATTTTAAAGTATGTCATCCAAATAGTTAAGCAAATATAAAATATAATTCATTCTCCTCCTCAGTCTTATAATTTTGATTGAAAAATGAAACGATTTAAAAATTCTCTCCATTTTTACAATGAATTTTGAAATATAAATCCATCATTTCTTTAGAAATAGGAATCCACTTTGAATATCAAATTAATAGTTGCCTCTCTGTCACTATTCAATATTATAATATCAATTATTTATATTTCTTTAATTGTATATATATTTATATTTTACAGTGTATTCCAAAAAGTCTTATATTCAACAGACTACTCAAAATGGATATTTATTGTAATTGTAAACTATTAGATTCATTTTATATTTTATAATGGATACTCATTTATTTTCTGCATTATTTTTAATTATCACTCCTCATTTCTAATTTTTCTTAACAAATATATTGAATAATTACTTAAAGATCAAGTATAATAAAAATGAATTATATTAATTCATCTTAACATATATGTTACGATGGTCCTACTTTGAGAATTTTAATTCAAAATTATTTGATCATGAAAATCAAGTAATGACAATATTACTAACTTTATTAAAAGAAATATCATAATTTATAATCTCTAGGAGTGTCTAATTCATTAATACCAATATATAAATGTGAAAGATAATTTTTTGATTTTACAATATTAATCTATATCTCCTTATTTCTCCCAAAATTAATTAAAGATTCAGTAGAATAAAGAGTTCATTAAGTGTAAAGAGAATCTATCAGAAAGTATGGTAGAGTAATTATGTGAATAAAAACAATAAAATCATTGATAACTTATGCCCATTTAATAAAATGTTTTTTTCTGATTAGATTCTAATTAAATAATTATTTTTTATATCTTATTTGATAATGCCCCCTAAAAAAGCAACAAAGAAAAAGACACCATCTCCATCACCTCCCCCTGCCAAAAGGTCGACGAGATCAAAAAAAGAAGACAAAGTTGATGATAAGAAAAAGTACAAATTCATACAATAATTTTTAGAGACGTGGTAGCAAAAGTGACAAAAGACTAATCCAAATCGAAAGGAAAAGGTAAAGCTAAATAGAAGACTCCTTCACCTTCACCTCCACCAAAAAAGGCTCCTGCAAGAAAGGATTCAAAGAAAAGTGACAAAAAGTCACCATCACCCCAACCAAAAAAAACAGTAAAGAAATCCCCATCTCCAGCTAAGAAAGATGAGGAATAGAATCTTAAGAAACTTGTATTTACAGGCAAAGCTCCTGTTGATGAATTTGTTAATAATAGAGATAATTATGTAGTATATGAGGATGCTACAAAAGTATATGACTGCATGATGAATCAAACTAATATTATTGGATCAAATAATAATAATAAATTCTACGTTGTGTAATTATTAAAGAGTAAATCATCAAGTATCTTATTCAAATATCTAAATTAGATACATATTTTGTATTTACCAGATGGGGTAGAGTTGGTGCATCTGGGAATCAAGCTTTACAACCTTGTGGAAGCAGTCTTGAAGCAGCCAAAAGTGGATACGAATCCAAGGTTAGAGACAAGAGTGTAAAAGGAGATTATAGAATACTTGAGAAGGATTATAGTGTTGATACAGATCCAAAGAATGCTGAGAAATTAGAAAAATTAAAAGAGTAGAGAGAAAAGGAGTCTTATGATAAGAGCAAGTTACACACAAAAATTAAAGAGTTAGTAAGATTGATCTTCGATATGAAGATGATTAACAATTAAATGAAAGAGTAATATAAATCATATTGTATTTTTTAGAATAGGTTATGATGCGAAGAAAATGCCTTTAGGCAAATTGGCAGCTTCAACTATTAACAAGGGGTTTGATGTCTTAAAGAAAATCTCAGAAGAATTGAATAATAAGTCCCATAATACAACAACTTTACAGACATTGACAAGTGAGTTCTATAGTCAAATTCCTCATGATTTTGGCATGGCGAAAGCTCCCTTGATTAATACTGCTTAATTGGTAAAGTAGAAGTTGGAAATGTTGGAATCTATATAGTAGATCTAAGTAGCAACCAAAATATTGGAAGAATAAAAGGATGATGATACAAATGTTATTGATGAAAATTTCAAGAAACTTGGAATAAATATGCAATATTTAGACCCAACAGAAGAAAAAGTTAAAATCGTCAAAGAGTTTGTTAAGAATACTCATTGTGACACTCATAAGAATTATGATTTAGATGTACTCGACGTCTTTGAATTATAAAAAGATTAAGATGATAATAGATTCAAGAAAGACATTGGAAATAGAATGCTTTTATGGCATGGTTCAAGATTAACCAACTTTGTTGGTATTTTAAGTTAAGGATTGAGAATTGCTCCACCTGAAGCTCCAGTAACTGGATATATGTTCGGAAAGGTATTTTCTAATTTAATCCTTAAAGGGTGTTTATTTTGCAGATATGGTTTCTAAATCAGCCAATTATTGTGCGGTTACAAGAGAGAACAACACAGGATTGATTCTATTATGTGATGTGGCCCTAGGAAACACAAATGAAAAATTCTACTCAGATTATTATGCTAACAATCTACCACCTGGTAAGCACAGTACTTGGGGTAAAGGTAAGACCATGCCACCACCTGCTTAAAATATTCCCTTCCCAGGTATGCCAGAGGTTTAAGTGCCTATTGGTAAAGGAGCTCCTTCAGGAGTTGCTAATGTAAATATTATATGTATAATTAGACCTCTTTGCTTTACAATGAATTTATAGTCTATGATGTTGCTTAAATTAGATTGAAATATTTAATCAAGATGAAGTGGAATTATAAATGATGAATTTAATTCATATAGATAAATATTAAAATTTGATATTAATAATGCTGTTCTATATATGATACATAAATTATGAAGATTTAGAACTTGTAATTGGGATTCAGTTTATATATGTAATTAATTTCATAATTCTATTGCATCTGTTTTTGTAATAACAAAATACAATTCATAAAAACGTAGAATTACCAATAATATAAGAGGACTAGATTCGAAACATTGATGAATGGAGATTTAGAAATTAACTTAAAAATTAAATATTGTTCATATACTACATTAAGTAAAATACTTAATGGGGATTAGAAAACAAATATCTAAATAAATGCGATCAATACGATTTGATGGTTGAAATCAATTGAAGAGCGGTTGCTGGATGTGCTGTAAGCAATCAAGGATAAGATTGAATTAAAGTTCATTTATAAATAATGATTATAGATATTTTTAATAATGAAAAACAAATGTATTCAAACAGATATCAGTTATTTTAGAAGTAAAACTGATTAAACGTAAACAATCGATCATGATTTTGAATAAGCATCGCAATGGTAGAGTTATCCTAGAATGATTTCAATTAAAGAATAATTTTTGCAATTGCAAGACATTTACCCTTATGATATTCATTTGAATTATGAAAAAGAAGATTCAATTCAATTTCAATTACAATTAAAGAGCTTTTTGGATGAGCAATCTACATCATAAATTGTGCTTTTGATCAAAGGTCCCGCATTTTCAATTGATGTATTATTTAATTCAACATTTTTGCAAGATGAGAAATAAGAAATCCTAAATTTGGTTTCTGATTGCTCAAATTAGAATCTCTTGGAAACAATAATCTAATTAGAAACTAAGTTAACTGAAATTGATAAAGAATTTATAAAAAGAAGAGCAGTAAACTAATTTAAATTTGTAAACAATTATTAATAAGTGGAATAATACAATGAACTTTAGATTACAAGGGGTATATCAAACGTATTTGGAAGTGTGAGTGAAGATTTAGACATGAAGTAATCTGTTCTTGGTTTTGACATAATCAAGGATCATCTCGTTGAGAAGTATGACAATCCAGAACCTCAATTCAACCCTGTTTCTACAGTACTTCCAATAGAGCAACTGTCTCAGTTATAAGCGTGTAGTTTCTCAAGATTTTAATAAGACTTTGATGAGATACAACTTATAGGAAGTGGAGGTTTTGGCAAAGTGTTCAAGTCTCGAAACAAATTCGATGGGAACTATTATGCTTTAAAGAGGATAGTCTTGGATTACTCGAATAAGAAATTAACCGAAAAAACTAAGAACGAAGCCGTTTTATTGTCAAGAATCCAACACACGAATATTGTGAGATATTATCAAGCATGGACTGAAGAATACATTAAGGATTAATATGAAAACATTGAAGACGATGAAGAATTTGTGGAAGATTCTGAAGAGGAATCCGAGGAGGATGATCCATAGATGTTGAGGAAGGGTAGCAGCATTAGTTAAGAAGAATATTATGAAGAGGATACATAATTTGAAGATTAAGAAAACAACGATATGGATTTTCAAATAGAGTGGGTTAATTGTGATCCACAAATTCAGGAAGAGTCCATTCAAACTCCAGAAGTCAAACCTCATGAACCAAAATAGAATAGTAATAAACAATTACTCTACATTCAAATGGAGTATTGCACAGGGGATACTTTAAAGAAGAAGATTGATGAACGCAATCTCACTTCAGAACAAAAGAAGAAGATCATTCGACAAATCCTGGATGCATTGTACTATCTACACAGAAACAATATCATTCATCGTGATCTCAAACCTCAAAACATCTTTTTGGATGGAGATCTGAATGTCAAGTTGGGTGACTTTGGTCTGGCTACAGAAATGAAGCAGGAGATCAAATTCATTGATCACAAACTGATGAGGAATTCCTCGACGATATAGAACAATCAAAGTTAAAAGTTGAGTTTGACTTCAGGAGTTGGTACCTTCTTATACTTGGCACCTGAATAGGAACAGAGCCAATATGATTCCAAGGTGGATATATACTCTCTAGGCATCATCTTATTCGAGATGTATTATCCCTTCAAGACGGACATGGAACGAATCAACTACATCACTCAACTAAGAGAATCATGCAAATTTCCAAAGGACTTCGATCAAAAGGTCGGTATGGCAGATAATGAAATTAGAGAGAAGATAACTGCTCTAGTGAACAAGGATCCTTAAAAACGCCCTGCCACTTAGAGTCTCCTTAATGAATACAAAGACAAAAGAGTTTAATAGGTAATTAGATCTATTGCTAATCCTAATTGTCCTGATTTTAATGAGTTAGTTTAAACACTTTTTGAATGTAAACAATTAAAATAATAAAATAATTTCTTTACTTCCTGTCTAGAGGAAGCCATTAGTTAAAGTCCTACCCTATTTTTTAAAAATTTTCAATCTGGGATCATAGAACTATACACAAGAGTTGAAAAGATATTTAAACTCAGAGGAGCATTTTAATTGAATCTTAATCCCCTTATTCCTACACAAAACACCTTGAAGTTTTCATCAATCTTTGGTCAAGTGGAGGAGTATGAAAACTGTCCTCATCAAAATTCAAGTTTCAGATACATCACCCAAGAAGGAGAACTGGTGTAATATTGTCAGAATCTGCTGTAGCCAGTGATTTATTGGTTGAAGTTGCTTCCGATTAACAATTTAAGAAGATACACTTTAGGAGAAGTCTAGCACTCTGATAGGCTTCAACTCTCGAAACACAACTGTGCATCATATGACATAATTTCAGAACAAGATCCAGGACCAGCGAAACTAATTGAATTATTAAGTATCTCCAGACATGTGATTAATTAATTTCATAATGTGAATAATTTCGAATTGAAAATCAGTCACACTTAATTCTTTGAATTAATTCTATTAGAATTAGATTTCAATTCCCAAACGGTAATAAGAATGTTGAGACATTAAACCATTTTACAGAAGATTGTAAAGCTCAATTCCATCATTAATCGTAGTCAACAATACAGAGATTTGGAAAAGGAGATTTTTGTAATCTTGAGTGAAGAGTTCAATTTCACTGATGACAAGGCTGATAAGTTCCTGGGATTCATGAAATTGAAAATACCCTAGATCTATATGAACGAGACGCATCAATAAATGAAAAGTAGTGAAAGTGGTCGGAAAACCCAAGAGCCTAAACAAAAGAGAACTTTGAGAGAATAGTTGAAGGGTTACTTTACAAAACAAGAGGCAAGATTCTAAGAGATCATAAGTGAAATTGAAAAGTTTGAAGAACTCGCTAAGGAAACCAAAGTCTTGTGTGATTTTAAGATAGTGTATGAAGTGTTCTAATTGAACGAATTATGGTATTATTATTCTGGAATTTGTTTTGAGGTATGATATTGAGATAATATAAATTAGTTTGTTGAGATTACGAAAGAGTTAACCAATTTAGGTAAGAATATGCAACTTGAGATTATACATTCAAGATCTGAACCTGTTCCCAAAAACAAGTATATATAATGTTAATTCATTAGTTGTATGAAACGACATTAGAAGGGTAATATTGACAGTTTCATCATCGGGGGCAATTACAGTCATTACATAAATAATAAGGAGAATGGGAAACACGCTTGTGGGATTCAGATATACATGGATTAATTCTATTATCGAAAGTTTGTTAATCATTTGAACAACAATTTGAGTGGGAGAGAATAAAAAACATTTGATCTCTTCAATTGGCCTGATTCTTTAATTAATTTTAAGAGTCTGACCTTGAGTGTGTTGATTGTGGTGGAGGATTTGTCGATGAAACATGCTTTGGATTTGGCTGTTCGTTTTTGGAATCATGGGATAGCTGTAAATCTATATTGTAATTGTGATAGACGATGATTGTGTCCAGTAAGAGCATCAACAATTCGGCTTGGAGTTATAAGAGGTCTGTGGAGATCAAGTTGAGTCTATCCAAGAAATTCAACGAGGTGAAGTGCATAATGAAGAGGTACAGGGAGAAGAAGGAGGAGGAGGTTCCATATCTGGAGATCTTCTAAAAGACCAACAGTTATTTGAGGGAGTATGTGAAGAATGAGAGTGTTGAATATAAAATCAGTAAGAGAGCATAATCAAAATAAAAGTAGTGATTATTATTAACGACGATAATTTAATAAATGCATTTGAATTTTTTTTGGTCATTATTTAATTTTTAATAAAAAATTTGAAAAAAGAAGATTGGCAATGGTTTTAAAAATATTTAAGTCATTATTAGTCAAGAACAGGACCAAAGAATCAAGTGCTATTCGACGGGGAGAAGAGGAACTCAATAAGAACTTACAATGGTATCACTGTTCTTTGAGACAATAGATAATGTGAACAACAGACAGGGATTCAAAATAGGATGGGACGTTGATCAAACAAGAAAGGAGGATTTGAAAATTGCAGGCAAAGTAGGTTAAGATCAGAGAAACAACAATGCTAATGCCGCCTACCAAGCAAATCCATATCAAGCCTAATAAGTAAATATTAACAATATCAGTAAAAGTAGGACGACGATTATATGAAGTAAATGTACTACCAAGAGATGAGCAAGAAGTAAGAATAAGCTGGAATCTAACACAAACAGTCAGAACAGTTTTATTAAGATTCTCTCGACCAATACAATAATGGAAAGCCATATGGAAATTACAACTATAACAACTAAGACAATCTTAATCACGATTACGAACACTAACAACCATAACTATTGTAACAATCCAATAAATACGATCATTATCAATAACCCAATGATGACGAGGCTCTCTATCAAAAAGTATAACAGTTATTTAGAGTATCTAGTACAAGCAAGGAAATAGTGGCAATAAATCATACTCCGCAAAACCACCAGTTGCTCAATACAATCCAATCACTGGAGTCGCCTATGCCAATCAGAATAACTATAATCAAGATGTCACTAATAATTATTAAGGGGCTGCCCATTAAAAAACTAACCCCTATGAACAACCTTAATAAGATGATGCTCTCAGCCAATTTAGTTAATGTATGAGACTCTCTCCTAAAATTATTTAGTACAATAGCATAAAATCACTTCCATTAAAAACAAGAGTTCCAATATCTTTAATGTCGATCTCCAAGAAACTGAGAACATCAACAATACACGATAAAATAGCAGAGTCTTGAATCGAAAGAAAGAATTGGATGATGCATAATACAAGGGCTATGGTAAGTATCTATTATTATGGTAGGACAATTTTATAAGACTCCTGTTGAATAGGCTCCAACTCAATACAAGGAATAGAAATTTGTTAACAGAAACAAAGTTGACAACCACATATTTCCAAAATGATTATTTATAATTATATTAATATTTTATAAATAATTATTACACGTATATTGCAATTATATAACTCAAGTAATATTACCTTGTGATTCAATAATTAAAATAAAATGAGCTAAGAGACTCTCAATGGAATCAATGGCATTTTGTCTGACGTCCAAGGTTTTGGGTAGGAAAGTTATAGATTCCTCAGAAAATGCACCAAACCAGATAAAAGAGGTATCCATTATATTCAATTTAGAATATATCAAAATTGCAACATCATGTGCTATTGGATTCGCAGTAATGGGAGCTGTTGGATACTTCATCAAATTGGTCTTTATTCCAATTAACAATATCATTTTGAGTGCAAATTGAATCAATTTTACATATTAATCTATATATTATTTATATTTATTTAATGAACAAATAATAAAATGATCACCAACATGATGCTTCCTTTAATTATTCAATGGCTTCGTCTACAAAGGAATCGAATTGTTCTTCTTCTTTAAACATATCAATGATTTCATCAATTGAGTAATTTGTTGGGTCTGACAATATTTCACTTATTCTCTTCCAGTGAGCCTCTGTGTCAGTACTAAGTCTAGCCTTAATTCTATAATAAAGCATTTGTCTAAATTGATAGTTGAAATGTCTTACTAGATTTGTCTGAGTTATTCCTCTTGAGGTTTAGCTTTGAATGTTTCCAAATTGGCCAACAAATCTAACAAATCTTATTTTTTATTGAAGGGAACAGCTTGAGGAGCTTGTTTTTGGGCCTCAGGCTATTAAACAGGAGGAGGTATGTTAGGTCTAATAGGCTAAGCGAATCCTGGGATTTGTTGTGGGAATGGTCTTCTCATTCCTGCAGGACCTTGCATTCTCTATTGCATTTGATAGGGAGGGAATGGCATTCTCTAACCAAATGGAGTAGGACCTTAAGGCATAGAATACATTCTTCTATTGGGTGATTGTCTTTGATTATTTCTTCTTTGTCCTCTCTATTAAGATTATTGAGGGAAGAGATGTTAGAAGTATTTGCCTCCTGCAGTTTCAACATTTGGATCAAAGAGCTTTTTGATTTCTTCAAACTTTTCATTTTCCTTGAAATTCTTAACCAACTTGTTGGCATCAGAAGCCTAATCGAACACAATGTACCCAATTCTGATGATCTATTGGAATCCTTATTACATTTTCTCTAATCTAATCTAAAAATCATAGAATCAAAAGGGATTACTGTTTGAATATCTCCATATCCGCATTCTTTGAGAGTAGTTCTGATCATTTCTTCAGTGACATTTCTTGAGAGATGATCAGCATAGATATATTTAGCAAAGACATTATTGTCTCTCTATTGCTTTCTATCTGTCTTGGTCTAAGCCCATCCAACATACATCATTCTGCCAGTGCTCAAGGGATCCCTTTTTTGAGTTGTACCAAGAGTTCTCTAAGCTTCCTTAGCAGCTTGATGCTAATTGAAACTAACGAATGCAAATGGAGCTTTTCTTTCAGTATCAATTTTGACTAAGATTGAAACAATGGATCCATAACCACTGAACCATTCATTTAATTTTTCTCTCATTTCTTTTTCCTAAAAAAATGAACATCAATCTTACCAATTATTCACGAACTTCTGCGTTATCCAAATCAAAATTTTCAAGTGATGTCCAGAAGTTCTTAATGTAAAGGTTATTTCTCTTATCTTCTCTGTCTGTTTGTCCTTTCTTAACAAATCTCTTGATTATGATCTTTGTCTTCTCATTATATGCGATTGTGCCATCTGTACTGTCAGCCAACAAGGCATTAGCTTATTCCTTCTTCTCAAATTACACCCATCCATAACCTAAATGTGAATTTGATACAATACCTCTGCTTTTCTTATTCTCATCTGTAGACAATTTCACACTTACAACTTGACCCCATTTTAAAAAGAATTCTTCAAGTTGCTTTAATGTTACAGTCAATTCGAAGCCTGCAAAGAATAAGTTAGCATCCTTCTCGTATTCTTAGATGTAAGTGATACGCATTGGCTCTCTCAAGAGTTATTTATAATTCATTGCTTCCTTAGCTTTACGAGCCTCTTCTTGAGATGAGAAATAAATGAAAGCATAATGCTTTGATTTCCCAATGAAAGGATACCTATTTTAGGAATTCATATTCATACCTATGCAATTTTACAAAGCTGATTTATCCAAACTTTCTGAATTCCACAAATAATTATTCCTCTGTAATACCTTCCTCTAAGTCAGCAATATGAAGTCCATTTTCTGATTGTTTGTTTTGATCCTAATATCCTGGGAACCTTAACACTAATACAATAACTCAAAGACCTTACTTTGAATCCGATTTAATAAATAAGATTTAAAATTTCTTTAATTTTTTCTTTCTGCTATTCCCGCTTTGCAGAGATTTTATATTTATGCATAAAGACAAGGACTAAAATTTTAAAAAGAAATCCCCCATCCAAATTTTGAATAGTATCCTCACAGATCAATGGAGTCACCAACACCAGATCCACACTCAACAACCAGGCATCAAAGATGCTAATAACTATTAAATTCTTTGAGGGAATTGCATCTCAATTCGAAACCCAATTCAATAACAAGGATGATGTCTAACTGTACATCAAAGAACTGAAATGTAAAGTGTAGAGAGTATCGAGACAAACATTGTAATCAACTTAAAAGATTAAATAAAAAAGTCAAAAGAAACTGCTAATTTTATACAAACAAATCAAAAAGAAGATCAAAATTTCAATTAAGTTTTTCTATAATCTGGCTAAAAATAATCATTAAGAAAAGAGATCATTCTAGAGATCAAAGAATAGAAGGTGAACAAGTACTTCAAAGAAACACCTAATAACCAACAATGAAATCAGCAATATCAAAATATCTTGAATCATAGCATAAGTAATTGTAATTATTTTGTTATTTCACCTTTTAAAATATGTTATTGAGTATTTCGAGAAATAGATGATCAAAAAGTGACAAATTCTTTAATCTAATCAACTCAACCTCTTCATAAGAATTAATTGAAATTTAATGAATTAACAATTATGATTTTCATTTTATTTATGCCTTTAACTTCTGATATTCCTCTTTAAGTTATCTCAATTCATCTGCAATCTCTTACTTTTCCGTTGTCTTCTTACCCAAGTTGATCTCACTTATTGCCAAAGCTGTCTCCAACTCCTTATTCACCTTCTTCTTCTTTATCTCAATCTAGCCATCCAAATCCTCGATTGTCTTCATGAGAGCATCCAAAATGAGATCAGCCTCCTCTATCGTAGACATCTTCTCTATTTTCTGCGACAACAGATCATTCAAGTATTCTTTCACATTAACATCCTCCTCCTTATGTGCTACCTTAATAATTATACTTCCAAATAATTGTAATCAATCTACATACAAGTTTATATATTAAAAATACGAAGTAAATAAATCAATATATATTTAGTAAATACTAAATCCATTACACTGAAGGACAAGCCTTTCTTGTGTGAGGAATTGGTTCCTACACACTTTTTTACAAGGCATTCGAATATTCACTGAGTGTTTCCCTAGTTGCCACACTCCTTAGATCCAACTTCTGGGGAGGGTTCTCAATATCAACTCTAGCTGATCTTGTCTGATTCTCTGGGTAGTTCAACTTCAAAAAGGAATACAGAATCAAATCCAAAAAAATATTGGAGATTTTCAAAATTGTAAATCCAATTAATGCAATATTTGCTTCTTGCTAATTAATTGATATTTGTATAATTACATTCGCACATTCTGCAACGAAGGTACAGCTGACGAATAGTTCACAAAAGATGTAAAACCCCACTATCAGGTGAGCTTCGTCAGCCAATCTTTTTTGAGGATAAACCTAACACACGATACACAAAATCAAAGTGATGGCCTCCATCCCTCCAGAACCTACTATTGAAATTGCTCTGTTGAAGTTGAAATTCCCCAGAATGTAACTACATCTAAATCAAAAAATACTATAAATAAAAAGACATCAAGTCTAAAACAACTGCTACAATATAAATTTGAATTTAAATAACCAGGCCAATCATCTTATTTGGTAATATCATCAATGAACAGATCATCCCAATCGATAGGTATTATAATATCATCAGGATTAAACTGTCCTTTCTAAAATTCGCTATATTTAAATAGAGTGAAATCCCTAGAAACAGAAAAATAAGGCAAATAATGTAGGCTTTATTAATCGCATATCGAGGTCTAGCAAAAGCAAGCCCCAAGATGATCATACTGATTAAAAACTATAAAATTCCAAAGGTTAATGGTAACTACTATTCAGAGTAACTTCGATTAATGTATTTCTTACTTCTCCATCTGCAAAATGAAATTAATGAGGCCAACTAAGCTTGTTAACACATGGAACTAAGGGATAGCTAAAACGCACATGGATTGCATCTTTAAAAAAAATAATATTGGAAAATTATGTTATTATAATATCATAAATATTGTCAATTTTATAACATCATCAATCGTAATAAAACAATATAATAATATTTAATTTTCATATTATTTAATATTAAAAAAACTCTTATTAATATAAAAACTTCATCTAGGTTTGTTAATTAAATTAAACTAATTATATATATTTTCACATTCTTAATTTTAAAAACATTCTCTTGATCATTCTTGCTTCATAAGATACTGTATGCTTTTCATCCATCTATTCTAGAGGATTGATCACCTAATTATATAAATTATTGGAATTACAGAAGGTATGGCCTTGCCAAAGGAATCTGCTGCATCTAGGAAATCCAGGATTTCACTGTAAGAAGTGTCTTTTAATATGATCATATGTTTTGCCAAGACTTCAATAAGTGCAAGAAAACATCGCTTTGCATAATACCAGGTGTCTGTGTTAATCTAATTGGAATATTTCAATTGACTACTTTTTTATTATAAGGTTCCAAGGACTTGATTACTCTAGACACTCCAAACTCGTAATTGTTTTTAGAACAATACAGTGTTCCAATAACTAAATTCACTATGCAAAGATGATAAACAGATTTTTCAGGCTCCTAATATTGTGATTTCTGTTCCTCAGCCTCTAACTTTCGCATCAATTCTTCAGCATCCTCATTTTAATTAACCATAATGTAACTGACACATAAATTAGCAATAACGATAGCTGTTAATGACAGTAAATTATCATTATTTTTCTTAACAATTGGTTCATAATATCTAATTGCCTCTCTATATTTATTATCTTAAACAAAAAAAACATGAGCAACATTCAGTTTCCAAACCTCATGATCTGCACAAAACTCTGCTGATTATCGAAATAGCTTTTCAACTTATTAATAATTATCCTTATCCCAATAGATTTTGGCTTGAGCCATCAAAACAGGAATGTATTTCTCAAGACATTCATCAAATTCCTTTAATGATTTTTTGATACCCTCATTGTCTCTATTGAGTCGAGCATCTTAAATAGATTTTGTAATTCTCCTTAGAGTGTCTATGTGCTTATTAGCCAATATCTAGAATTTCCTGAATGATTCCTCTGGACTACTGGCTGTTAAGATTAGAGCATCAACAAATTCAAAATCGTCTTGACTGATGGTGTTAAATGTGAGATCAGCATTCTCGGCTAAGATGTCTGCAGCCATATCAAAATATCCGTATTTGCAATACAGTAGTAATAAGTTTGAAAAGGTCTCAGGTGGAAATGGGGGATTCTGTAATAAATGATTTAACTTTTTGAATCCTTCAGCTGTTTTCTCTTCTATATTCATCAAGGCTTGATTCATCAATGAGACTGGATCTAATTCATCCTCTTCTCTTGGGGGCATGTCAATTAGAGCTTCTTTGGCAGCTGCATAGTTTTTAATTGAATATTCAATTGCAGCTTTCAAATTAAAAGCTTCAATAAGGGCTGACTCTTTCAATGCCTACGAATTTCCAACACTTTTGACTTCAATTCCTTCTGCATTTGATCCAACACCCAATTGAGGATGTTCTCTGACTCCCCTTTCAATAATTTCTGCAATGAATTTCAATGACTATGCCAATTACTTTTATTTATAATAACAAAGTGCGATGTTGTATGACAATTCACATGAATAACCTGTCAGATTCATGGCATCTTGAAATCTTTGTCTGGCCTCTTCAAATTTATTCTCCTTGTACAGAATGCAAGCCTCATTGATTATTGAATCGGGGTCATCCATGTCATTTTATTTGAGTAAGGTTTTAGCATGTTGGAACTCATTCTTCTCGTATCGAATCAAGGCTTGGAGCTACAAGATTTTACCCTAATATTGAGGATTTTCAACGGAAGCACAAGTTTTGAGTGCTTCGTCATATAAACCTATATTTGAAAATAGCATAATAGATTACTATCTTTGTAATACGCTTGGGCCAAATAGATTTTGTAGTCATCAATTTCTGGGTAATACTTGACTAATTGCTCATAACTAGACGAGATAGTATGATATATACATTGCGACAGCCTGAGAGAAATCTTGATTCATATAATGACAATATGCCAAGAGGGAAAGAGCTCTGCTTTTTGGACAAAATTGTAATTCGTAGTTCAAATAATTGATGGCATCTTTATATTTCTAGTCCTTAATTAGAGTATAGATGGTTCTTGTGCGTTATCCTTCTGCAATAGGTTGGACCGGTTGCATTTTTATATTTGAAATGATAATAATAATATATATAAATAAATAGTAATCACTTTATCATTTGTATTATTTCTTTTTTAAATTGCTTAATAATTGAGTGTTCATTACTATATTAATATGTTTTGTGGATCTTCACCATTCTATTAAAACAATCCAAATTATTAAAAATCATAGGCCCAAAGCATTCATATTGAAACTAGTTCATGTTAGTCAACATATAAGAAACTGTTACTCTATTTGATTCCATTTCACCAGTAAGTGAATTTATCTCCTAATTTTGAAAGATTGATTTTAGAATTCCAATTTATATTCAAAGGATGAGTTGATTCTCTCATAAAGAGAGAGTACAAACGTATAATCGTATATTCCGTTTAAAATAACCTACTTAATTTGCAGAATTTGAATAATTTATAATGGCATATCTCGATTAATTTTTATACTAGAAATGTAAGAATATCTCAAATCAGGAAGGTCTTTGCATTTTGCTTAATAATAAGATGAATTTCTCAATAAAAAATACTCGGAGTTCGATCCAGCATCTTTTCTCAATAACTTTGATGCCATACCCGATAAAAATTTGAGGTTCAAATCTGAAAGCATTTCTCTATTGACAAAATAAACAGATTAGAAAAAAGAAATGCAAAAAATACCTGATACCAAATTTCTAGTCCTCCCTAAAATTAATTCCAAGTTCATTCGAGATGAAGCTGTTGAGGAAGTGTACTTCTTACCTGAAACGAAATAGAAATACTCAAAAGCAAATAGACTAATTTTATCTAATAACATCCTATCCCCCTCTATGTATAGGTTTAGTAAATCCTCCAGAAATCTTGATTAACTATAGGCCAAAAAAAAAAGAGTTGAATTCAATACTGCTTTGGAAATTGTGGATTTTGAAGGAAGAGTTAGTACTGAAATAATATCTCCTGAGTAATAGGCAATTAAAAAATCGGCAAGATTTTCAAGACTCAAAACTCTTGAATGCTGAAATTTGCAAATTATTATATAATTTATTTTTCTTTCATATAATTGATTGGTTGACTCACTTTAACTCAGCATTAGGTATGTCAGTTATAAATTCGATAGAGAAATTACATAAATAGTTTGAATTATCAAGAGTCAGAAGAATCTTCAAATTTTAATGAACTCTTTATTAAATTAAATATTTCATAATCTTAAATAGTTTAATTTTCTTCTAGCAGGTAACAAGATATTTAATATGAATTACTTAAAAATTCAAAATCTAACCAACAATAGTATTTTTCTTTTCTTAAGCTGTTTGTTCTAAAGATTTTGTTGTTTAAAATAATTTGAGTCAATGGCATTATAATGTCTTATTCCATTTATCACAACATTGTGAAACTTAGATTTTTGTTAGATAGAAATGCAAAGACTACTTTTTATTTTAAGATAGTAAGAAATTGGGATATCTAATGTATATGAATATGACAGTCAAAATAGATAACAATAAATGATTAAAATTCAAATTTATATAATTTTAACATATTACAATTTTCAACCGTAACTTGGCCTCTTTTTAGCTTAGGATGAGTTGCTAGGTCCATCTGATTAATTTATGAGAGATTTAACTCTGACATTCATAATACTGAACTATGGTCCAAATAGACCCAAGAATATCGGCAGTAATACTAAACCCTAGAAATAGTTTGATAATAATTTACATTAAAAGCACCCAAAACGACCATCAAAATATACATTCTGAAATAGTAAAGTTTAAAAAGAGTAGATGGAGCAAATCCAAGGACAGCCACTCCGATGAATTTAGTGCAAGCAATGCCTACAAAGACTGAAGTTCCCATAGTTGACATAGCTCCAGTAACTCTGTCCCATCTTTTACCATCACACAATCTGAATTTGATAACAATATGAGCTACAAATTCAACAGCCAGACCTATACAAGTAACCAAGTTAACTACACTCACTGCATTAATTTCAATCTAAAATAAGAATATATTATTACCACAAAACCTCCAAAAATAACATTGGTTAACCAGATAGTTCCAATAAGATTGAAAGCAATCAAAAATACAAACAGAACCACTATGATAGCGCAAACTACATCTTGAACAAGTGTCATAGTGAAGAAGATGGTGGCTAAGGCAAGGAGCACATTTGTAATAGCAACAGCACGGATGTAGGAATATTGATCATAGAAAACATATGGCATAGAATAAGGATAGACCTTCTGATTTTCTTTAAGATTGGCATCTTTAACTACTTTATCAATGACTTGTCTAGTTTATTCTAAGGATAAGATATATCCTGCTGAATTATGAATAGGTCTATGTTAAAATCTGAGTCTGCTAGTTTTGACATAACCTTATTCATTGAGCACGATGTCAGCCTCAAAGGTTTCGCCACATATACCATATCTTTGACAACATGGAGAATTGATTCTGACTCCCAAGAATCTCTTCAACTGAGTGGGTAAGTCATAGAGTGCAATATCCTAGGTTTCACAAGCTTATGTCCATTCTGCTTTCTCTCTTATAAAGAGGTTGAAAGATGCGACCCAACTGTAAATGGGTGGTTGAACTGTTTCATTTAATTAAGACAATGAATTGGACAAATTGGCAACCAACTCTAAGTCATGTTGGTCTTAATAATCTAGATTCTCTAAAATGAGATAAGCCAAAGGTCCAATTTCAATGTACTTCTTCTCCAAAGTCATATAATTGAATAGATTAGATCCTTCAACCATCGATACTTATTCATCTAAACCAACTTCTAATTTGGTTATTCCAACACAACTGATGGCAAATAAGGCTACAAAGATGACTATTGTAGTAATCACACAGACTGGTTTCTATATAAATGGAGAGTAATGTTTTTTGAAGAATGTTTGAATGAGTTTTCTGTCTTCCTTGATTGCATAATTTGGATCCTATTTGCAAATCACTAAATCATATCTTTTATGTTTCTTTCTTTATTCATCCAAGGTGAGGAAGGCAACAAACATTGTGATTTACAACAGATAATCAATAAATACACCGACTGCTGCTTAAATACAGAAGGATTATAGTGCTGGCATCTTGGTTAAAGAACCTACTAAGAAAGCGAGTGTCTCACAAATGGCTGCGATTGTGATACTTGGACCTACTTACTTCAATGTATGACCCATTCTCTCAGGCACTGTTGGATGCTTCTACTTTTTGTAGTTGTGAGTGATGATAAACATGTTGTCAACTCCGATGGCCAAAATAAGGAAAGGTATAACCTTACATTATTATTATTAATTCACTTACTTCTAAACTGATCATAGTCAAACCGATGCTGAAATAGGAAACCATTCCAATACTGCTGATCATTGAGACAGCCACAATGAAGATACCACCCAAACCCAATGTAAATCCATTATAGATCTTACTTGGAAATTGACCAATTGCAAATCCAATATACATAAACATCATAAAGTAAGAAACAACAACAATCCAAGCATTTTGATTAGTCTCATCATCGATTTCATCTGAGACTGATCTCTCTGCCATAAATGCCACTCTATATTAATCTAACAGTTATTCACGAGGAGCAGGCATTAAGGTTTTATCATAGTACTTGTATAGTTTAGCATAATCTCTTTTATTCAAGGCATCCAAAGTATCCATCCAAACTTCCTTCTCCCACAATTCGGCATCTTTCTTAGTAAACTCATCGTTCATCAATAGGTAAGTTACTGACATAGTCTTGGCTTGTATGTAACAATGATCACATGGCTGAGTGTCATTTGCTCTTTCTTCGCAATCTCTAGTTTTGTTTATACATCATTGTATACATTCCACCAAATACTGATTCTAAAATAATGGGAATTCCATTCTTGTCACTGCAAGGGATATTCGTTTGGTTTACATCAATTGATTCCGTGCAAAGTGTTGTGAATTGAATGTCCTCGTCTTTCTATTATAATAATATTATTATCTAACTTCTAATAGGGAAGGATCCTGTAACCATATATCCATTGGACTTGGCACATAGCACCCTTTTGCAGATATTGGTCTGTAGCACAAATCATCCAGAGTCGTATTCTTTCCTCCTATTAGAACCTTTCTGTTTCTTATGATGTTCTGTAAAAAGTAGATCACTTTTAATCCATCCTTTTGAAATACATTCACCCAATCCTCATTTTAATAAGCCAGTATAAATTAATTGGTTCTGTAGAAAGGACCGTAATTTTCTGCAGAACTCTCTTATTCCTAATAGGTTCTGCTGCTTGATGATACCCATAATGCTAAAAAATATTATTAAATATTTTACACTAAGGATCTGTCAACACAGTCAGATTGTATAGTCCCAAGGACATTATGCCTGTCACTGTCATGCAAATCACAAACACTAGACATGGATATTTGGCTCCGAAATACCCTATATTATAGAAGAGGCCAGACATTAAATCTTATTAAAATAATATTATTGAAAATATTATTATTCATAAATTCCAATATTTAAATCTCATTTATTATTCTTAGATATTCCAATTCCCACATTATTAATCAACACATTTACTCACCTAATAATGGATAACTAACACACTGTTACTCTTTTAATTAAATCTTCCTATTTTATTTATTTCTGTGTTAACGAATTTCATTGAATTCAAAAAAATACATTTGAAGAACCCTAGTAATAATTGTAATCTCTACAAGAAACGAATGCCTTGTTGATTCAGATCATTTCTCCAATAATTTGAATCTTAAATTCAAATAGGAAATTTAAGGAAAATTAATCTTATCTTAAATGTTCTGAATTTCTTATATTACATCATGAGTGGAATTCAATTAAAATAATAATTGAAAAATCATGAAAAATCAATATTACATTCACGACATAGTTAGCTAAAAATCAAGGATTCCAAGTCAATTAATAATGTGAAAACTTCATTAAGAACTCACAGATATAAATATATTTACTATAATAATAATTAATAAAAATCATCTTTTAGCCAAAATTAATTAATGTTTTTAATAAAACTCATTTAATTGCACACAAAAGAATTAATAAGAGAATGAATCTTCATCTACCCTAGAGACACCCATAGCGAAATCCATAATATTATTGATCTCCTATATTGATAATTCTGTCAGATCTCGCAGTATTTCAAACAACAATTCCTTACTTATATTACCACACTTTATTTTATCGAAATCTTTGAGTACCAAACAAAGTTGATACACTGCTTTTTCCGATTTCTCATACTCATTCTCCCCTGTTATTTTGAATTGTTAAATTAAATGATACTTCAACTTCTCCAATACTTCCCTGTCATCCAAAGGCTTAATCTGGAAGGCTTTATCAGGATCCCTTACAAACTATCCATCCTTATAATTGAAGGTGGGTTCGAGTTCCTTAAAACTCGGCCCTGGCTTGTCATAAGGAACTAATTGTGGAGCAGGCAATTTAATTTCATCAACGAACCTGGCTCTAAGTTTATCGATGAATTCAGGAAAATAAATCATTCTTAGAGGTTGCTGATATGAAGGTTCCTTATTATGCTCTAGAGATTGAATGATCATAGTCACACTAGCTTGATCTACCAATAGCAGATCCTCGTTGATGATTTTCCTCAATTAGACTTCATCTATCAATTGATCTGCTTGCATCATCTTCTAAGCCTTGTCTTCATACCTTAATAAGATTGATAACATGATTGATTTAAAAAGAGTTTGGTAGGCCTTCTCCAAATCAGTTAATTCTGTTTAGTCATGCTTCTCAAAGTTCTCTTGGACCAAAGTTTGCAAGAACTCCTAAACCTTTAGTAATAGTTGTTATTGCTTGGAAAGTGTAAACAATCCATGATTAGCTAAATAGTACCTAAATTCATTAAAATCTAGTTGGGTGTATCCAATTTCTAAGGATCGAATAACTATCTTCAAGTTTTCTAGAGTGCACAACCCATCAGTTTGGAAGGGCTTGAATGCTTGGGCAAGCATATTTGTAGTATATTTACTTGCCATTTCTTGAAATTCCTTTAAGATCTTGGGTAATTGCATGATTTCAAGATGAGGTTGTTTTGCATCGTACATTTTGATGATTTCCTTGAAATACAGTGGTCTGCACTCCATGATAAAGTGAACAAAGGTCAGAAGATTGAATTCTCCAAAATTGTTTCTCTTCCAAATTAAGTAATACAGCAGAGAAGCTTCATCATATGTCATTTCTACATTATATAATTTGACTTTTATCAGTTATATGAATTGCTCTTTCATTAGAAACGGAAACATTTTTTAATTTCTTCTGATGCCCAAGAAATCAAATAGAGCCATTTCAATTTTCTCAGGAGCTATAAATTAGAAGGCCAATTAAGGTAGAGCTTGAACTGATATCTTTTTGGCTATCAAAATTTGGAAATTCTCCAAAATTATATTATTATTATGTCTAGAGAAGTTAGCCATCTTCTCTTGAACAACGTCATCGAACATTATATTAACTGCATTCGAACTCAACAATTCTAAATCCAATAGATTCAAATTAAAATGTTTGAAATCATAGATGGCTTTACGATCAAAGTAATTTGAAACTTCTTCTTCAAAATGCTTCTGAATTTCTTCCAAGAATAATTTATTTGAAGCAGAATTCTACTTCTATCTAATAATCGCGTTCTTAAACACGTGGAATGAATTCTTGGGTGTTTCACACTCCGTTAAATATTTGTACAATTCCCTGTAATCGATATTCCTATTGGAACTGTAGGGAGCTTCTTTCAATATGCTTGCAATATCAAACTCTGTAAAATAAAATTAACTTTTTGAAACTTCAACCAACACATCTCTCAATACCTTCTCTTGAATAGTACCATCTTTGAATTGATCATATCGAAAACATAATTCAATGAAATCAAACTTACAATAGTAGATGTACTCCCTCAGCACCTACATGCCCTCGCTTAGGAATTCGGGGTGATGCAGTTTGTAATACTTATCCAAGTTATCAGTCATTTTTATTTTATTTAATATTTAATGTTTTTTACCCTTTTATTGATTACGCGTCTAGCACTTTCAATAAACATTAAGGATATTTATCACTCCAATATTGATAACTATTATATACATCAAAATCAATTAAGTCCTATTTTGACTCTCCCAGAGGCGAGAAAAATATCTATAATCTAATTATAGGAACAATCAATATGCAATGCCAAATAAAGAACGTTAGGATTTCATACTGACTTATATTAACAATTTGATGAAAATCAATACTTGCTTGCCTTAATCCAACTTACCCCAAGTTCCTATTTAATATTTTCCTCAAATAATAGTCTCATTTACAGGGACAGTGACACAGCTAATCACCACTATTTTTCAATGGATAGCAGTCAATAAATCTCAATGATAAAATTAGATTAAGATGTTCTCATTCTTTCAAATACTCAAGCCTTCCTTTTGGAACTGGAAACCTTAGCCGCCAGATCAGTAATCTATCGAGAAGTCAAAGATTGGAGATAACGGGCTTATCGGAGATTGACAAAATTGATTCGTATTTAAAATAAATAGTTTTTACTATCCGCCATTGGAGAAGATGGATTAGAACTCTATAGTACGGAGGGCAGAAACATAACATTCATCAAGTAATTCCAGACCTACAAAAACATCGTTGATTTCGCGGAAGTGAATAACAATGTCTACATCCTCGACTCTGAACAAGGCCTAATTTGGTGTTATGTTGAATCCGCCAATCTCACTACTCAAATCACTAAAATCGATAACATGCAGGGTGGAATTGCTGTTGATTCTTACAACGGAGCCAATGTCTTCGTGGCCTATAAGTGGGTACGCTATGCAGTTGTTGAATACATCGTAAATCAGACATCTAAATATTGGTATAAACATAATATGATTTACACAAAAAAGATCTATGACGTAGATGCCCTAGCTGACTTTGCAATCATTTAAGGACAGTATCACCACCTTGTTTTGTTCAATTATCATTTATCTGACGAGAACACCTACCTTAGACACTTTCGACTATCAGACTTCCAGGTGTTTTATCACGAAGATAAAATTTATTTTAGCGGCATAACATCAAAGTCTTATGTATTCTCGGAACTTTACGTTCTGCCTGCCTAAATCATTTGCTTTTCCAATAATACATCAATTAGCTTCTCATACAATTTATAATATATCGAGTAGATTGCTAAAAGTAAATACATAAGACATCATTAAAAGATTTAGGTCAGGGTTGTTGACACCTATTTTTATGAAGATTAAGTAGTTTTTGTAGTCATGGGTTGTTTTTTGTTTCTAATTCTCTTCATCTTGCTTTTAGGTTTTTTGATAAAAAAAAATAAATCTATGTAAGCATAAACCAAGGAGTTAGAAAATATTATTTAAACCAAATATAAATAGGATGTGCTCAAGAAAGATGAGGATCCTCCTTAGAATATACAATCGAACTTAATGAGTGTCAGAGAATCAAAAGATATAGAACATTTGAATATTTAATAATGAATTAATTTTATGAACTTTTTATTGATTTCTTTGATCACCCAATTCACGAGATATTCGTTGGCGTTCACCATAACTGAGGTCGAAGAGCCTCTAACTTCCATTAAAATACATGCGAACGAACATAGAACATTGAATCTAGATGATGCCAGAGATGCAATTCTATTATCATATAATCGTAGCAGAGGTTGTGAAATAACCCCATTGCAACTCCAATTCGAAACTCAAGAATTCAGGATCATTCAACCATATGATTTTACAGAAAAGGATTTTGAATCAGATACTATTCTCAACTTTCGTTAATTTGTGTCAATGGTTCATATAAAAGACGGCATGTTGGCAATCACTTCAGATTCAGTTGCCTACCTACTTAAATTTAATTACAATACTGTTTTTGAACATGATTTTGAAGAGAAGGGTTAAAAGTTTGCAAGAATTTTATGGAAAGCAGATCTTCAGACTATTGCTCCTACCTTGGTTGCTAAGAATGAGTTACCCCAATTATTGTTCGCTCCTTCTTCCAATCTAGCATTTTTACTCTTTAGTGATACTGCTCAGTTGTTTAGCATGGAACAAATGGAATCACAAACCACTTCACTTGATGTCTACTAGGTGACTGATTGGAGAAAGAGAGGATACAGAGGATTAACCAAAGAGATGGATGGATTAGTATTTAGTGCAGTTGGTAGAGATGGCTTAGATGTTTATAAAATTGTGTAAAAGGATCTAAGATTTATTAAGAATCTCAAATTAAAGGATTTTGGGTTGAATTCTACAATTGAAATAGTTGATTTTGCAATTGTTAAGCATGGGATAGCGGATGGATACTACTCAATGTTTTTATTGGATAGGGAATGTGGATTATTGTTGATAGATGTACACAGAGATTAGTATGTGAACTTTGGATTGAGATCTTGGATAAACTATTAATCTGGAGGAATATCAGTAGATACTCGAAATGGTAGAAATGTATTTATGGCCTATTAATCGATGAATCATCATTATGTACTTGAATACAATGTTGATTTAGATAATGGAAATTCGTTTCCGATTAGAAAAAAGAAGGTGGATAATAGAATTATCGATTTGGATGCCACAGATGATTTTGTCATCGTATAAGGTGTCAATTAGCATTTAATTCTATTTTCAAATGGATATGACTATGTTATGAATAACCATTAAGATTAAGTGTTTAAACATTTGGGTTTACGAGATTTTGCTTTCTTTAATCAATCTTACAAATTGGAAGATATGGATGATATCACAAAAGAATACTAATATGATGATTTCTTTTTTGGGATCACTGCTTAGAGTGCCTTTCTGACCAGATTCCAGATCTAGCCTATTAAAATGAAGTGTTTTTATCATTAAGCTGATGGTATAGTAATTGATAATATTAAGTTGGCCAAACCTTTACGTATATTCTGCAATATAATACAACAGTGGACGGTGTTTCAGATCTGGTAGTCAGACACACACAAATGATGAATATCGAGATTATTAAGACGTACTTCTATGAAGCAGAATATTACTTATTGTATTCAGTTTGTTTCTTGTTGGGATCAGTGTTGTTGATGGGATTGGGATATGTGGGCTATTGGTTTTATAGTAACTAAAGGTAACATCAGATTTTGGTGGAGTATATTGAGAAGACAGCTAGGGAGAAGGGCATAAAGTAGATCAATGGATCAACTATGTAAAAGGGAGACGAAACTTCAGTATTTTAATAATAAAATAAATCTATATTACCCTGATAAAATTCAATAACTATATAACTCATTTAATTTAAAATTTAGTTAGGCTTAATAATCCGATGTTTACTTTTTTTCATGTATCAAAGAGAAATCTATATTCGTATTCCCATTTATTATTTTACTTCTAGTTAGACACATCTCCATCATGTAATCTAATAAACTGAACACATCAATCTCTTTGGCATTTTGCAAAACTTGTTTAGAAATGTTGATCACTTTCTCCTTGATTATCTTTTCGACTGAAAATAATTAATTTAAATTTAAATCTCCTCCTTCAATAAATTAAGAAAAGTCAGCAGATAATCGGAGATTGGACAGCAATCCTATGCGATCAAAGTACTGCATTGTGTTTTGATATAATTCCGATGCCAATTGACTTTCCTGTTGCAATTGACTAATAAATCGAATATACTCAGTAGTCCTTTTGTACTGTTCAAATAAGGCAAGAAGATTGGACTAAAGTAATTTAAATGAGTTGGATGTGAATTTTGCAGACAACAAACATAGCATTTCGAAATGCATCTCCTTCTTTTGGTATTAAGCAATGGTTGAAATATGCTAGGTCATTTCCACATTAACAAAATGAGAAAAATTGATTTGCATCCTTTATAAATTATAGTTATTCAACTGACTCAGAAACTAGGAAGAAGCATCACTCTATTGGATTTATTGAGATGAATGTTGAGGTTAGATAAGAAGTTAAGATTAAGATTAAGGTTGATCCAATATGTAACTACCATTCATATTTACATTAAATTGAATAGCTCCTTAATTCTATTCTTATTCAAACATGGCAAATAATTCTGCCCATTCCATACGCTTACTCTCTTCCTTCTCCAAAGCTCTGCTCAAAAAGCCCTTTCCAAAATCGGATAAAGTAGTTTTATCTGGAAATATTAATGGCTGCTTCATCACATTCTTTGTTAAACTCTTCTCATCCACACCTGTCCATGGTGTCTTCCCATATATCATCTCATAATAGATTACTCCCAAAGACCAGATGTCAGATTTCGTCGTATATTTTTCTCTCTTCAATATTTGAGGAGCCATGTATAAGGGTGAGCCAACACAGGTTTTTAACAATTCTCCACTAAAGTTGTCAACTATCTTGGCAAATCCAAAGTCTGCTATCTTTACTACACCCTTATGATTCATTATATTTGCAGGCTTCAAGTCTCGATGTATGATATTTGCTTTTACTAACTCTTTAAAACCACTTGCCAATTAACAGAAAATCTAATTAACTTCAGTTTCTGGTATACGTCTCCCCTTCATTATATTTCTGAGATCACCATCTTCGCAATACTCTGTTACTATATAGATTGACAGATCCGTATTAAATTTGTCTATAAACTTCACAATATTAGGATGATCAAGTTACTTCATGATTTGGACCTCTTAGTCTAAAACATTGTCATTCTACATAGATACTTAATGCATCAGTTAGATATTTATCTTTATTGATCATTGAACTATCTATTTTTTTTATAGCTACATCCTAGTTTGTAGTCACCTTACTTCCTCTATAAACTTTACCGAAAGCCCCTTCTCCCAATAGATATTTGGTGTCAAATTAATAATCTCCCAATCTCCTTAAACTTTATTCTAATTACTGCTACATAGTAAATTATAAATTTATATAATCATTTTTATAAAATTTTCAATTATTTCAATACTTAATCCTCATCACCCTACTTCTTCTTATTCTCAACATACTCACTCAATTGCAATCTCAATTATGACCTGCTCATATACTCACATTAAATATCGAGCAATTCATTCTTTATATTCGCTAATTCTTACACTTTTTGATTGTTTCTCAACTCCAACATTTTAAAATCCTCCTTCACATCTTCAATCTTAGATTAACTGAACTCTGCACTTTACTAGTGATCCTATTTCTTTTAATCTCTTCTAATGAAGAGAGTTTCAGCCAGACTATTTATCCGATCCAACTCTTTATTTATTGGTTATTTGGTTTATAGGAGTGAATGATCCCAACTCAAAGTGTCTATCTTGTTTTACTAATAGTAATCCAATGGATTCCGAGTTTCTATAATTCTATCCTAAGTTTTTGGTTTATAGGTCGACAACCCTTGATATTTACTAAACTAGTTCAATTCACTATTAATCATACTAATAAAACGATCTTATTTAGTTTAAATTAATTAAGATCGATATTATATATTGATAAAATTGAAAGAAATACTAAAAGATCATTCTAAATCAAGGTGTTTTCGAGTTCTTACATTTACTTCGTTGAGTTGAAATGGTATCAAAATATATTGATTTAAATAGAACTAAATCTTATATTACTCGACTATCTAACTTGAACTAATCAAATTAATATAATCTGATATTTATCTTAATGCTTTCTTTACTTTCTCAATCTCAAAATTACCTGAAATGTGCAGCCACCTCTAGTTTTCTTCTTCATTTGTCAAACATATTGAAATTTACAAGCCTTAGGAATTTTCAGCTATTATTAGCAATATCAACAAAAAGATATTTGAAATTGTATTGAAATTACTGTTACCGCTCACAAATGCCTTAATGGATAGGTGAGAATACAAATTGTGTAGAATTTATGCTAAATTATATACATTAATTTCGCTTTCTCGCAATTTCGAGAGTCTTAGATCCTCATACAATTACAAGATCAAGAGTTTTCTTTCGATCAGACGGCATTTAAATGAAGATAGCCTATCAATGTGACCCAAGACTTTAAGAAGAAGTTTAATAAAGTTTCTGTGTCTTTATTCATAGATTGATGTGTCTGGCTTTTTTTCATTCAGGAAATCCCTCATTAGTAGCAGTATAGTAGGCTTATTTCCATAATAAATAGAACATTCAATTCTTATCATTTTTCTGAAGTATTCCACAACCAGGGTCTTGTTAAAAACAGATGCCCTATCCACTCTATATTTCTAGATTTGCATAAACAAGAACTTCTCTAATTTATTGCCCTTGTACATGGCATCTCTGATAAAGTTGGACCCATCAAATAATCTGTTAAAAAATTTATGGCATTGAGCCTCTTGTTTCAGAGCAAACTGCATGTTATCCTCTATAAAGGATAAGACTAAGTATGGTTGCTTAAATGCAATGGAAGTTAAGATTTTTTCCCAATGTGAATCATTCAAAGCCAATAAGAATTGACTGCGCATTGCCTTATGAAAATGGTACAAGTAACGAATTGTGTAAATGATTACTAGCACAGAACTTATGATTGTGGAGTAAAGTAGAAAATTGGTCGAAACTTACACCAAAATAATTTTGATAATTCCAATAGTAATGACTGAGATGGCTGCATCCAGGAACTCACCTGAAATCAGCATCAAAAAGTTTGCTCCCATGACGTTACTTCCCCTGAGGAAACTATTGTAAGAATCATCTACTTCTGATACTTAGAGACTAAAAAACACTGAGATCAAGTGATTCAATAGGATGATGGCAAATCGAATATATTTGGTGTGCTTCTTCATTATACAATATTAAATAATCAAGTAGCATATAAACAAACAGTATTTGTAAATGGTTTGATATTCCTTGAGTAAAATGCTCTCGATGATTTTAGTTATTGCCACAGCCAGAAGTCCCAAAGTCATAATAGTGAGAGTGAATACTCTAAAGTTTTTTTAGGTTATGTTCTAATAACTAGATTCGATCTCTTTGTCTTTGAAATTTAATGTATATTTATTCATGATTGGATAAAATATCAATAAGTGTGTAATATAAGGATTTTAATATTAAGTAATTTTGTAATTGAAATATTAAGAACATATAAAATTACTCATCTTAGTAATTCCATCATTCGAATGAACTGATCTAAAGTTAACTAATATGATAAGAGATACAAATTACTTTTTTCTCTGGCGCCAATTCGTCAAATTGAGCTTCCAATTCCTCATTGATCACATTGAGATACTTGGTAACATTATTAGCGTGAATTTCTGATTTATTATTACTAAGAAGATTAAACGTAGTCTCAAGGTTAGTTTATGTAAGCAACTATCCCCTAGGAGCAGCTAGCGATAAAAAAGTGAACTAAGCCATCTACTCTTCCTTTATTGAATGAGAAACAAAGATTTTATCAATTTAAATCTCTAGATCCTTCAATTTGGTGTATTTTTGAAACATCTTTATTAATTCATCCTTACTAATGATGGTGTCCATATCCCCATCAAATTCACTGAATAATTTCTATAATTGCAGAGCAGTTTCCTGTTCGAACTCTTAGATCATTATTTCAAGGATAGCCTACTGTAAGAGGCAACTATCCTTTTAATTTAACATGTTCGTTAACAATCTTTCCTACAAAGGGATTTCTTGATATTTTTGATCAACTATCCATTTGTTTACTTTTATTTCTTCTAAAGTTTTCCTTTTTTTTGGATTCTTCTCTGTCACCACTGACTGCAATATACTTATAAAGTCTTTTGAAAACTTTTTAATATCTGCTTCCACTTCAAAAGTTGTATGCAACATTAATTATTTTACAGAAGCAGTATCATGTGTTTATTAAGGGGGAATTTTGTAAGGAAGACTCCCTTTCCCTAAGGTATATAGGATAAGCATGACTGCCCATAAGTCTCGTTCTGGTTTGAAATCTTCTTTGTATAATTATTCTGGGGGCATGTAACATATCACATCTAGATCTTCCACTTTTTTGGTCGAGATTGATTTGATGTCAACCAGCTTAATAAATACTTAACCAGATACGAAATAGTATTCCCAACTATTGATGATTAGATTGCCATGATTTATTGACAAATTTTTAAAATAGCTTAGTACTTGAAACATTTGGTCAGCAATATTTGCTAAAACTAATTCTGTAAGATCTTCTGAGTTCTGTAATCGAGATAACTTCCAGCCATCAAAATCTTCCAAGACCAATTAATATGCATTATTGTCTTGGTGGACTTCCAAATTCTTTAGGATGTGTTTATGATCCTATATACATTAATAATAATAATTGTTACTAATTGATTAGATTTTAACCAATAAATGTATTTGATACTATCCTGTTCTTCTTTGGACAACAACTCCAAACGAGCTTTCTTACCATTCTTGTTCCCTTGTATGAATGACAAATCAGGCTAAAAAATATCTAACTTCAATCCTTACATTTCTCTAAGACTCTTTGTTATGCAGGAATGAATATTTTTTTGAAGCATTCGTACTAAAAAATTGAACCCCTGGTTGTATGGAACCTCTCTGTGAAGATGAAGGAGATCCAGGAATGTTCAGGGATCTCAGTGATCCAGATCTAATATTCCTGGAGCTGTTTTATTTTAATGGTTTTTCACCCTATTTAGACAAACCATGTGAGAGCACTGATTTTCGCTTATCCTCAACGACATTCACAGGAGAATGAATGCTTTATTAGCTATTCTGAATGGGAGGAGTATTCTGGGCAGAAGCTTCTCTATTCGATTAATTTTAAACTTATATTTCAGGTTTAGGTTCATCAATAGATTTGTTAGGAAGGATGATTTTTAACTATTGTTTTTATCTTGGATTTTTTTAATTCGAGTTAGATTAAGAAGTGCAGATTCCCATATGTTTATTATTACTTAATATTAGAGTAAAATGATATCAATTTAAAAAGAAGCATTTATAAATATTATACTTCCCGTATTAAATAAATAATTATATCTTGGAAAGAGGAATGGCTGTCTCGAATTACTATAAAGTACAAAGCAACACTTCTGGTAAGCATACTCAATTGCAAAATTACAAGGATATCATTACCAATCCGATTGGAATGATCCCATAACAACCTGAATTCAAACACAACGAATATTAGGCTCAATAGTAAAGTAGATGGGATTAACAAAGAATGAGATCAGTCTCCTCAAAACAAGAGGAAAAAATCAAATACCTTTATCTGCAGGCTGAACCAAATTCTATTAACCAATATAACATTTATAACTCCAACTTTGAGCAAAAATAATAGATGGTGACAAACCAAGACTATAATTCTAATTGGATTAATAACTTCAGAAACAATAATCAATACAACCCCAATAAAGGGTTTTCCTAGAATTCTCAGAAGCGGCCTTTAGGACTTGAAGATCAAATAGACATCGCCTTGAATTAACAAAAATAAAATTCTTAAAGTAAACAAAAGAAAATTGAACTTGATATCGAGAAGAGGTAGAAATTCGATTAAGGTTACTTTGAACTTTTTAATAATGATATCAAGAATCCAAGCCATATGGTCCAATTATAAAATTCAAGGCCTCCTTCAAAATAGTAAGAGTAGAAAAAAGAGGAGGAAGATTCTATGAATTGTACCCAGGTATCATTTATGTAAACTAAAAATTCCAATTGCAATTACTGCTAACAGGATATTTATAAAAACAGAGTCAACTTAGTTTGCTGGCATTCTTATCATATTGAATGTCTTTCTGAAGTTGTAGGTTCTCAAATTCAATTGTCTCACCAATAGAATGTGCTAACATGTTCATGCGGAAACAAAATCAATCATAAAACCATATTTCAGTTACCTAATGGAAAATAACTCATAAAGACTTTGATGTAAAAACAATTGAATGCAATTTTCAGAAAGCATCCCAACTAATTCAAGAAATGTCCTAAATGTGAATTTCGATTTATCTAGGACATTAGATTAAGAAAAGCATGTTATTGCGACAATTGCGGATGGGAATTCAAAATTTAATGATTAATAATATTCTTGATTATATAAATTATACGAAGTTTAATTTGAGAATTAATTATTATTTAATGGTTAAGCGTAGTAAGGAGTAGTTCTTTAAGAAGAAGATGAATACAAAATTTAAAGCTTCCTAAAAGGGCTCAAAGAGTGGAGCCTCTACCAATCCAGATAGAAAATTACCTGAAAAATAATTGAATGCTAAGCACTAGTTCTTCAGATCCAAATAAACTATTTAGAGATTGAACCTGTACAACGAGAAACCCAATAAGTATTGAATCAATTTGAATGCTTAGAGAGGAAATGTGGAAACAGGCAACTCAACCAGCAAGAATTGATCCCAATAGAAAATGGTTTGGAAATATCAGGACCATTGATCAATAATAGCTTGATAAATTAAGATAAGAAATGGCTAATAGAACACACGACCCTAGGAGTGTTCTGATCAAAGCCAAACAATTGCCATTATCTTTATTGGTGGAGGCTTAGAAAAAGAACAAGAATGTACCCCTTTTGGAATTGGAGAGTTATGAAGTACATATATCATTTATAACTCGTAGGACACATATGGACCCAAATCCAAAAGAAAGAGAATTAAGTTGAACGTGGAAACTATGGAAGGGTTAGCAGATCATGCTGAGCAAAAGGAGTAGACATATGTTGTCGAGAAGGATGAGAAATTGAATCCTGTAGAGGCAGTGCAACAGGAGAATAGAGATAAAAGACTCACAGCTGGTTAATCAAAGAGAATTTGGGAAGAACTGTATAAGGTGATTGATTCATCTGATGTGTTGGTTTGTATCCTCGATGCAAGAGATCCTATGGGCACAAGATCATATCATTTAGAGAACCACATCAAGAAGAATTGTCCACATAAGCATTTGGTGTTGCTAATTAACAAATGTGACTTGATACCTACATGGTTGACATCTAGATGGGTTCAATATCTATCAAAGGAGTATCCAACTGTTGCCTATCACGCTAATGTGAATAAGGCTTTTGGTAAGGGTCCTTTCATAAATCTGTTGAGATAATTTGACAAATTCCATAGAGATAAATAAACTATATCAATTGGTTTTGTGGGATATCCAAATGTCGGAAAGAGTTCTGTTATTAACTCATTGAAAAAGAGAAAGGTTTGCAAGGCTGCCCCAGTTCCAGGAGAAACCAGAGTATGGCAGTACGTGGCGTTGACAAAAAGAATTTATTTAATTGATTGTCCAGGAGTTGTGTATTAACATGAGGGAAAAGATGATGTTGAAGTTGTATTGAAGGGTTGTGTTAGAGCTGAGAAGTTGGAAGATCCTGAGTATTACATTCCCGCATTGTTATAAAAGGCAAGGGCTTCAGATTTAAAGAGGATTTACGATGTTGATGATTGGATAGATGAACACGACTTTTTGAAGAAAGTGGCAGTCAAAAAAGGAAAATTGGCAAAGGTAAATAATCTAATTATACATCTATAGGGTGGTGAGGCTGATACGAAGTCTACAGCTAAATTGATCCTAATGGATTGGCAAAGAGGTGAAATCCCTTTCTTGACATACCCTCCTGATTATGTGTAAAAGGAGGCTGTCGAAGAAAATGTAGATATGGAAGTTTTGGAATAGTAATAGATAGAGTTGAATGACTAAAAGTTACAAGAAATACTGAAGCAAAATTGAATTGTGTTGTTGTTTATTAGTTCTAAATATTTGTTTGCCAAAATAAATTCTGTAGTTTATAATATTTTAATAATACTTTGTAATAAGAATGATTTCATCAGAAAGAGAATATCTGAATGTGAAAGGATAATAATATCAAGCTATTCATTCTAAACGTTACAATTCCCCAGGTGAGGTTACACTAAGCATAAGCTAAATGCCTTCTCTTCCGTAACTCAATTTGTAAGCTAAACAAAGCCTATCTAAACCTCTCTCAAAAGATTTCTCCTCTATGAGTTCGATCCATCTAAAACCCTTGATTTGCAAGAATAAATCTTGCATTTACTTGGTTCGGAGTTTGGAAGATAAGATTCTGAAATGCATTTTAAGGATAAAAGAAATAGCCAAAGAAAATAATTTGTTAAGGAAGAGACTGCAAATGGATTAAGTTATCGTCGATTAACTCATACCCTCAACACATAGGTCTTAAAAGTCCATGGATTTCAATCAACTTCCAGATGACTAATCTTAAGTTATCAGATCCAACATTCCGAGTGTACATGAAACATACCAATTTGCTAAGTTTCACAATGAAATTGTTACTACCAAACTTAATAAATAGATCAAGGATATTTTCAACAATTTAAATTATGCTATGCAATAGCCAATTTTAGATTTAAACTGGATTAAGAACAATCAACTAAGCAATTCTTAAATGCAAATTCATAAATGCTTTAAATGTTCGAATAATAGCAACAAACAAATGATTGAGTTAGAGTGCAATCATTTCTATCACAAAACTTGCTTCTGTGAACATGTTGTGTCTTCCTAAAACTAGATTAGCCTTTGGTGTCTTTGTAAACAGAAAATCAATGAATTCGATATGCTTCAATTAGCCAAAACACAGAATACAATCATTTAGGAAATGAAGCATATTCAACAACTGTGTTTGTTGATAAAATCTCCAGATAAACTCTCATTTTATAAATGCGAACTAAATAATTGTGCCTTCATCGTAGTATCGAAATAGGAAAATACATCAGTTATCCAATCTTATTGCTAATCTTGTTTGGAATATAGACAGTTCTATAAATAAGAACAAAATCTTAAATGATTCAGTATTTCTATAAAATATAATAACATTTAATCAAAATTCTAAATTCACAAACAACAAGAGAAAAGAGAGGAACTCATATTTCGTTTCAACATATTGATTATTTCTTAATTTTAAGTTGCCTTCGTTGCTGATCTCAATTCTGTGTTACTGTATCTGTCAGCAGCCAACAACAATCTCACACATTCCAGATGATGCCACCTCGATGAAACCTCTAATGGGCTTTCAGTGAGATCCTCGAAGATGCGACTTCTGATATGAGTATTGCATTCAAGAGACAGCAGAAACTTTATTACTTGAGCATTCCCATTCTTAGATGCAATGTAAAGGGCATTTTGTCCATATTGATTGAGGGAGTTTATAATGTGATTCGGATCCTGGGGATTTGTCAGATTACTGGGAATAATATGGATCAATACCGTTTGGGATCTCTTTGTAGTATCTTTATCATATTTTAAATGTCTTCATTTGAACCTGACATTGAATATTATGTGAAGAGGCATACCAATTTGAATTAATTGAAAAGGTCCATCAATCGCATATCCTGAGAATCCGTAGCTGGATGTACCTGTTTATAAGCATTTTTTGTATTATAATTACGCTGAGTAGATCCAAAATTATCATAAAATTATTCCTAATTGTATTTAGTTCTATATTACTGTGGATGTGATAGGTTCAACTACGTTTTATTATAATCTCCAAAGTCCCAAAAACATGTTTCCAACTGCTTTGAGCTTATTTTTTTAGGGTGGAGTTGCCAAAACAATTAAGTCTGTATTATGAGATTCGTAATTCCTGTCATATTTACAATATAATTGATCATCGTCTTTTTACGCAATTTCAGAATTAGATTTAATATCTCTATTGAATTCGATGAGTTCAGAACCATTCACTAGAATATTTAATGATTTAATACAATTCTGATTAAATTGTAAGATATTATCAACATTAATTTAGAACTCAGATTCTACTTGCTATTGAGTCAAATTAGAGTTCTTACTTAATTCTAAATCAAAGGGTTTGTTAAGTTGCATTCCTTCTTAACGACTTCTACTTGAGTGTGACTATTCCATCTTTCATAGTACCCTTTTGGATTACTTAAGCTATAAGTTCTCATAATATTAGTATCGAAACTGACATTGTTCTATTGAGTTTGGCACTATTCTGATTAAGGAATTTTATGTATTCCATCTTTAGAATGGAAACTATAATGCTCAAATTCAGGATTCATAAAATAATATAATTATTCTTTTCATTTTTTATTCAATTTGGTGTAATACGTAAATATAATCGAATGTTCATTATTTCTAATACTCTTCCCAATACTTGTTATAAGACTGATGGTTCTTGATCAATTCATCATGAGTTCCCTATTCTAGAATTCAATTAAGTTACATATTCATATTGACAATTCTTCCCCAGATACAGAATCTTGTCTGCTACTTTAGTCAAATGCAATCTATGAGTAATAATCAAAACTGTCAGATCTTGAATCTTTAACACTTATTCCAAAGTTTCAATGAAGAATTACTCGTTGTTTTGATCCAGAGCTGATGTAGGTTCATCCAATAATAATATTTTGGCTCCTCTCAATAAACATCTTACAATTTATAACCTCTATTTCTCACCTCCAGAAAATTTATCTAAATACTCTAGCACATCTTACTTGCTTAATCTCCCATCTAAGTGTCATATTGATTTGGCAATGATTCAATCAACTTAGACAATTTCAATTATGCACACAGTCTCTTCATCTCCTCTTCCTTCTACTTGATCATCTCAGGCGTAAGATCATAAATCAAGTCCAGACCATATAAAAGGTTGTTTTTGATGGAATCATTAAAGAAGTACGATTGCTATGCAACTATTCCAAAATATTTTCGAAATGATTCCAACTTCAAACTCTTGATATTCTGACCATCAATCGAAATGTTTCCTTAAGAAGGGTCCAACAGCCTGAACTAAATGTTTAGTCTGAAATACTTACTATTAAATTAAATAATGTGGATTTTCCTATTCCACTTTCACCCACAATGACAATCCATTCTCCCCCTTTAATTTGCAAATTAAAATTCTTAAACAATTATTTATTTTAAGTGTGCTCAAAAGAGATATCCTAGATATTAATTGAACCTGTATTGTATATGAAATCCTTAGCATCGGGTAAATCCTAGATTTTGGGGACTCTCGTCATTATCTACAACAGATCTTTCATGTCAATGGCTGATTCAACCCATTCTCTATGCATTGTTCCTAATAGAAATAAGGGTTGAATCAGTTGAAGCATGAGAGATTAAATAAGAATCAAATCTCCTGGAGTGATTATGCCAGCTTAGACTCCACTCACTCCTAAGACTAAATTCACTGTCAATCCTATAGAAAGTATTAATCTTTAGATGGCATTGAGTGTTGCTAATGTCTTGAAAGTGTCGATTGATGATTGTTGCAATTTCTAAGTTATTTATTTTTATCAGTTACTTCTAGCAAGTTGTTGTATCTTTTTAACTCGTATTTTTCTGCACTAAAATATTTGACTGTGAATAGATTATCCAACGCCTGAGATATTGTAAAATCAGCCAATTTTTCTTGTTTCTTTCTTTGTGATATAATCTTTCTTCTATACTAAATAAATAGATCATCAAAAATCATACATTTGAATAGCGAATTGTGAATGCCGAGTAAGCAACAAATGTGGCCAGAAAGGATGTAAAAAATGGCCAACCAAAATTAAAACAGAGTATGGTAGTTGTTAATGAAATGTCTGCTAAAAGAGGCAAGAAATATTAGTTCAAAGATCTCAAGTTTGATTCAATTCCTTTCTGTGCTTTATAGAGCGAATAGATGTTAGATCTAGAGGATGTGTTTAAATGAAATTCTGCATCCAAATATAATAAATGTTCATATGTTTGCAGAGACATTTCTCTCAGAGCCAAAATGTTGATTTCAGATAAGTTTCTATTCCTCAACCCTTCAAAGTACACATAGGCAGAATAACCTATTTTATAATATAATACTTACAAACTCCATAACCAATGAAAAATATAGGGGAGTACATAATCGTGGCTGGGTTCGAAACCATGTTTATGCCATATTTAATACAAAAGGGTCCTCCGAAGAAGAAGGATTTGTTCATAATCAAGTTAAAGTAGGCCTTCATTTATAATGTCTTAATGGAATCTATATTATGATGTGGATTTATTACTTGATGTTTGAGATGTTGGCAAACAGTACTTTTTATAGAACTGGAGTAGTTTGATTTGGCTATCCTGAATTTGAAGTTTATTTTTGAGAGTCTATATTAATTTATTATTCATAAAATAATCATTGAGTCTAATAATTTAAATTGGAAAAATGGATAAATGAAGAGTTGTATAACTAAACTTTGAGATGATCAAATATGGAATTAATTATATTCATTATTAATTATACAATTTGCAGTAGTAATCATGTTTAAGTTGAACTTTTTGGAGTTGATTCCTGATATTTACATTATCTGCTATCATTAATTATTAATATAATTTGGTCTAACTCTTAAACAGTGAGATCAAATGTGCGCATATTTCTTTGTAACTCATCTAATGATGTTAAGAATGAGGAGATGTAGTAACTCGAACAGGTTTGCGAATTTGCATTAACTCATTTTCCTTGTTTGGTGAGTGCAATCTTAATCGCGGTTTTTGCTCACTTTCATTAAAATCTTGAAATGTACGTTTGAGGTTTATTCATCCTATAAAATGGGGAACACTTGCTTATTCTGGGGTGTTTCTATGCACTAAAACTACTATTGATTGCTAGTTCATCTGCACCAAAGGTAAATCCGGCAATTGAGGTATCCATATGTCTGTTATAAATTATATTAATATAATGAAAGTATTAAAATACTTAATCAAAGAAAGAATGTTGGCATTATATAATCAATATATTTATATTATATAATTTAATTTATGGACGAATAGTATTCTGATTTATGTGAATTGGTCTTGGATCAAAAGTTGGAAGTTAGAAAACAAGCATTGATGTTGGTGCTCCAGTATGCTTAGACTGAGGAAGATAGAAAGAATTTCTTATAGACAAATCTAGTATTTAACTTAACAAAACTTTTGGGCGATGAAGATGTCATGACTTCAGTTCTGTCTGTTATTATTCAATTTGCCATCGATGAATACTATTAAGAGCAATTCCTAAAATTACATACACTCCAAAGAGTGATGGAAATCATAAAAGAAAAGATGCTCAATTTTTATAAGACCAAATAAACAAGCGAATAACTGGAACTCACCATCTAATTAGGACTATTGGCATTACAAAACATCACCTAAAATGAGGAGGCCAAAGAAGCATTATTATAATTATAATTTAATGATATCAACAGATGTTTTTATTTCAAGTTGTTTTGCAACTTCTTTGTAGATGAGAGATCAGTTTTTATGTTTGCAAATTTTAAATAAGTCTTGTTGAATGTCACTTCATCAAGTAATGTAAGATCACAATTAATAAAAGCAGAAATGAAAATGATGGATTTCTTTTGTAAATTACTTGAAACAGGGGAATTGTTCGCCATTCAATTATTTAAAAATATGGTCTTTGAATATGAACAGTAAGAAGCATTGGATCAAATTATTCAATTGCAATTCATTGATAAAGTCATAGATTTCATGGCCAATGATATTGTGATTAATCATGAGTTTTTCGATTTGGAAGAAGGAGAATTGGCATTCTAATTGGCAGTGATGAAATTAAAAAAACAATTCAATAAGACAGAATTCCAGAGCAGAGTGTAAGAGGCAGTTAAATGTTTACTCATTATGACCAACATAGAACCAAATTTAACAAAGAACACTTACAATAAGGCTAGATTGGATCTGATCATTAGATAATTGAGGAAGCTGCAATTTGTTGACAAAGATTAATTAGATGTGATTGATACAGTTTATATTTAAGCTTAATGATTGATTTTATAATATATGATTGCCAAGAATATTCATTCAATTGTGTTGAGATTTTAAGAAATAGTGTCTAACTGTTTAGCATAACTTCGAGCGTATGGTGTGATTAATTAAAATTCACCAAATTTAGTTTCATAGTCTTCCAAGACAGATATTCGGCTCATGGTTCTAAACGATGGCTTTGTTATGAGTCGATTCACATAATTGTACATGTCTTTCTTTCGAGGATGGATTTGATGTTTGATTTATTGTTGCTTGATTACATTCGTTGTATATTGATCCTGTATATTTCTTTGGATTTGCAATAGGTATCCCTCATGTATTCTCTGCATTTCCAAATAGACCTATTCATCGAAGTAGGCCATCCATTGCATGAAGTGAGTTAGTTGTTGCTGAGGACGAAGAGCATATTGATGGGGCATCTGAGAGATCAATTGCAAGGTGCATCTGGAGAGAATGAGATCTTCGCTCATGTATTGGATAGGAACCTTGAACACATCGTGGATTTCTTTGAGATGGACAGTTTGAGCATATATTTTGGTGAGTTGATTTCTGATGTAAGCATCAGTGCGATATCTTCGCATTTCTTTGACATTCTTGCAAATTCTGGATATGTAATAACTCAAAGGATGATGATTCAATTTAAGATTGTTCACTTAAGTTTTTATCTAATCAGTGACTGTATACACAATTTAATATCTTTTGGTGTTGGTTCTAGACTCATCGAGACTAGAGTACCTTACTCTTACAGCTTTATTCATTTATTTATAATAAATATAAAAATCATTTTAGTGATATTTTTTTCTTTAGCAGACTGGACTTCATTTTATTTTTGTGAAACTCTAATTATCTAAGACTCAAAACATCAGACCATCTCTTATAAAACTCCTTTTTGACTACATTTCCATTAATTTCATTTCCTATCATTCTTGTTTTATGATTCTTAGGACTACCTAAATTATGTTATGAAGGTTAAGTATGTTAGGTATGCTAAGTATATTATGTATATTAAGTATTTTAAGTATTTTAGGTAGGTTAAGTAAGTTAAGTAGGTAAAGTATGATTTGTTGGTCTTTTTTTAGTGATTGTTTATTATATTTCTATGTTCAATATTTTCTTCAATTATTCTTTTTTATTAAGTGAGGCAATTTACTATTTTTATTCTTTGATTATAGCTGCAATATTCTTTGTATCAAATCGATTTGATTAAATCAGTTTGAGTAACTACTATAATTGTCTGGAAGTCTATAAATCTGTCAAACCTTGGAGTGCTTTAAATGAGAAATGTTTATCTTCAGGTTCAATAACTAACATTCCCAACTGAAATTTGATTTTATTGTATTTAATTTCTCTTTTCTTCTCATGGTGAGTTTCCAATAAGGACGTTATCTTTTTGATAAAGAACCTGGGAATGTCGGTATGGTATCGATAATATTCTAACAATTGTTTATGCTTCTTCTTGGAATTTTGAACAGTGTAAAAACTAAATAACTAGAGTATATACGATTTGAAATACTCTTCATTTTCTTCATAGCAAACTTAATCTTGGAATTGAATGATAGTTGAACTTCGAAGTTGGAAATTTGGAGTGTTGGATTGATATCTGGAATAAAGAGCCTTACTGTATTTATTTTTAGTCTACCATGTTTAACAATTCTGGCATGTTGGGCTTCTGGTCACAAAACATACATGTTATTTACATATTAAATAATTATCAAGGTAATTTAGATTAATTCAAAATTAAGTTAGAAATTTGAAGAAATTCCAAAACAAATTGAGGCAAACTATTGTCTTCCAAGTCGTCACTGTCAAATGTATAATTGTCAATATTCTAGAGTGAAGGACGAAATGAACTAGCCTTCACAGCAAACTTCTCCAACGTTTATGTGATATTCAGTAACTTGGATTGCTTATGCTACATCCTTGGAGACTCTTGAGAACATTGACTCTATAAATAGAGTGATCGCATCCCTCCTTGTTTAGTTAATTGAGATCCTTCAACTGATATTGATCTATAAACGATATCTGAGAGTAGATTTTGGCTTTTCAAATTCTATAAAACTTCATTTAAGGAACTTCTTTATTTTGGATTCTTCTACAACATGCCCTTTACCAACTGTATGGTTTTTTGACTGACATTAACAAAGCAATACTCACTGAAATCTATTTCGCATTATTTATTAGCTCTGACAACGTTTTCTTAATTGAGTCCCTTAAAAGGAGGTTTACCTGTCAATAATATATAATAAACAACTCCCAAACTAAAGACGTCTCCCAGTTCAGTGTATGGTTTGTGAGTGAAAATTTCTGGAGCCATATAACCTAAAGTACCTTATCCAGATGTCAAGAATTCTCTATTAATTTATTCTGCAAATCCAAAATCAATAATCTTTATTTGATCCTTGTCAATGAGAATATTTTCCAATTTAATGTCCCTATGCACATATCCTAAACTGAATAGATTTACTGTACTTACCTATGAACGGCCTGAAGTCCCAAGGCAACTCTTTGGATAATCCCACTAGCCTCACACTCTTAAATTCTGACTTTTTCTTTTAGTAATTTATACAAGGATCCACTGCGCAATAATTCTGTAATTAAAACTATCAAAATTCTCAGAAAATTTTACTTAATTATTCATCCAATTAGATTATTTCGTACAAGGTTAATATGAATGGAGAGTTGACTTGCTTCAATATTTCACATTCCGCTTTGACCAGTTAGGCTAAACAACTAAGATTTTTCTTTTATGCCAATTCATTTTTATTATAGACCTTTCCGGCATAATATTAGTTCTAAAATGTTTATTTATTCAAAGGACACAACTTGTACACTTTTGAGTATCCACCCTTACCCATCAAATCTTAGATAGTATAAAGCTATTCAAAATTTTAGCAAATGCAAAATGCTGTTAATCGTTTGAAGAAGGTGAAAGTTTACTAACTGAAGAATCATTTTTAAACTTTTACAAATCTGCATTCCAGAAATAGGAATATACTTATTAATTTCTCTTTACTCTAATCACTTTAACCAGATCCTAATCCTTATTCTAGATCTTCAAATCAATTAGCTTAGCACTCATCTAATAATTCAACAACAACCATCTGATGTTATTATTTTTCTAATAGCACAACATCCCTTTTCCTGTCAGGATATAAGTTCTCTCCTTGATTACTTAATTTTTTCTATCTGTCTTACTCAATTATTGGGTTATAAGTATTTCACCATCCAAAACACACTCCCCTCGATTCCAAAACTTATCACATACATCATTTTCCAAGTATACTGGCCATTATACTTATTAGGACATAATAGATAAATAAATTAAAAATTGATGTTCGAATCGAAAAAGTAAATACAAGAAACTCCAAAATTAATTATTGTATTTGTTTTAAAAATATTCATTTAAAATTTCTATTAATATAAAATAATTAATTATAGTGTCTCAGCAAATCAAATTTTGTTAACCAAATAGTCTTTCATCGTTTGAATAAACTGGGATTGGAAGAAGAGTAGACTTCTCAAATTTATCCTCTGTCAAATTAAAACATGCCCTACAAGCAGGCTTATAGCAGTCCTCTCCTCCGATTAATTCAACTTAATAATATTTATATTTTTATACTTTCTTAAGATTAAACTGTTCTTTTGGTGAATGAAGCATTCTCCTTCTTACAAAACCAACACACAGCTGTTAACTTAGTGATGCGTTCAGCCAATGGAATCAAACTCAAGATGTTACGAAAAGGCTTTCTATCAAAGGTACCATCAAGGGCAGCAACTATTACTATTTTCCCCAAATTTGCCATAGCTTCACTAAACTCAACAATCTAATAGAACATTGAAAACTTAAGTTACATCACTAAAGAATTGTCCTTCATCTATTGCCACAACGTCGTGGTCTTTGCATTTCTCAAAAGCATCAAATAATTTGGTCACCTTTATGGCTTTCAAATATTATCTAAATTTAGAACTAGATTATTACTTGTCATGACTAGAAATGCACTGATCATCTGAGTATCTGTTATCATTAGCATAATTAAGAACTACACATTTTCTTTCAGATATTGTAAATCTTTTAACTAATCTCATCAATTCACTTGTTTTACCAGAAAACTACATCAATTTAATTTATTACCATTGGACCATATATTACTGAAATAGTTCCTGTGAACATTATTTTAATTTCAAATTATTTTAATGCGCCGAATTAAGTATTTCAATTTAAGTACCTTTTCATTTCCCGCTTTTTTGAAATTTTAAATACTCCTTGTTTACAGGGGAGAGATGTGCAAAATTAATGAAAAATTATATGTTTGTTCCTAAAAATAGAATTTATCATCGAAAGAAAATATAATTGTTATTTTATAATATTTTTCAGTTTAAGAGAAAGGGATTCAATAAATGCATGTTGCGCTCAATATATTCTACAAAACTACATGTAATATCAACCTGTCTAATTTATCTAAATAATAAGTAGGTTTAATGTTTCAGCTTATAAGTTAGCAATTTTTGTCAGCATGTATATTATGTCAATTATTGATTGATTTAATACAAAGTGAATGACTTGAGACTCTTCGATGAATTTAAATTGGGTTCATAAGTCTTTATTTTTTTATACAAATGGGAATTAGAAAAAGCTATCTTAGATCTTTCTTATTCTCTATGAATTTTCACTATTTTTCTTAACTTTATGATGTCTGCAATTTTACATTTACAAACATCAATTATTCTTGAACTTTACTTCGAAAAATCAAATCTTATTTCAGTAAACTATATCTTATATAAGTTTAGATTATAACCAAACATTTAGATATTGGATGGTATAAATATTGACTACTAGTATCTGGCGTAGTTGAAATCATCAAATTTTGATATATTTATAAGGAACATTGTTTGGGGTAGATGAATCCGATTATAAGATAGAAGTTATCTAACGATTAGAGTGAGTAATGTTTAAACCGTAGCAAAAATGAAAACCCATAGAGTTATTAAATTGATGGTAAAAAAACAAGAAGAGGATATAATTATTTTGCCTCAATACATGTAATAGTTTTATTTTATATAATATCAATTAAAAATCAGTAAGATTGTGATATTAAACTCTAAAATAATGATTTAATGATATTAATTGGTAATAAATGATTGGTTTGATTTATAATTTAAATTTGATAATTGATATAAATAATGGGAGTTTGTGCATCCAAAAGCGAACCAAAGAAAGTAAAGAAACAAAAGCCTTAATCTGTAACCATGCCTCCTCAGTAGACTCTAACTACTAGAGAACACAAAACGACTACAATATAATTTTAAGAGCCCAGTACGATTCAACGAGTTACCTCATCACTTCGTCGCGCTTCACCCAATCAATCAATAACTCCTATCTAAAAAGTATCATAAAATACCGTAACCACTCCTGTTAAACGGGTTTCTCCTTCTAATCATCCAACCCCAAAAACATTGATCATCTAATCAACACAATTACAAGAAAGAAGCAGAAATGGATCTATGTTGAGTATTCCTATGCAAAGATTGAGCACAAAGCCAGGTTCAAAATCCATTCAATCTCCAGCTTCCAGAAACTATTCGGTGGTCTCTAGATAAAATCACAGTAAATAATTTATGTAAGTTTAAAGAAAGCCAAAGCAAAACAGTCATGTAACATAACGAGACTGGACAATTGGTGTTGGTGGAAATGATCAAATTTGAAAATAGAAATCAACAATTTATTGACATGTTAGACGAACTACGATTAGTAATTCTTAATATTAATAATATAAGGATTAAATGCATATAGTCAAAATATTGGATATTCACATGGATTCACATAAAAGAAATCACCAAGTTGTTTATGAACATTGCCAAGGTGGACCCCTTTCTAAGTTTCTAGATTCAAACTAATTGGAATACTAAACCATCGGATCCATATTTTATCAAATGGTAGAAGCCTTAGCATATGTTCATTCATTAGGTTACAGTCACGATGAATTGACTATTGATAGTTTCTCAGTCTTTGATGATTCTTCTACACCCTTCATCAAATTATCAGAAATTAGAAGCATCTATTAATTTATGTATCCTAAGGATTCTATTCTTTATGAACCACCTAATTCCCCAAATCATCATCATCATCACAAAGATCACTCTAAACTTTAAAGTATTTAAACAAAAAATAGAAGCTAATCCAATGATATCTGGGCACTAGCTATTATCATCTTGTAATTGCTTACTCATCAATTTCCTTTTGAAATTGAGGAAATCCATAAATTCAAAGCAGAATAAGTTTATGCTGAACAAGAATAGGATATCTATCCTTTATTAATAGAAATGCTTCACCATAATCCAAATGAGAGAATTACCCTTGATAAATGTTTGCTTCATCCATATCTTATTAAAATGAAATAGGTTCAACCCAAAGATTATATTTTACCATTTTCCAACATCATCAAATCTAAGAATATGACTTATCTACACAAATGTCTATTTCAATATCTACTGTCTTTATATGCAGCAGATCACTTAAAAGTGCTTAATAAGCTATTTACTACTGCAGATCTTAACAAAGATGGTTCATTAAGTGAAGATGAATTACAGCCTCTCCTAAATGAGTAACCACAGGAATATTCTCTTCAAATATCCGACTTTGTTAACATAACTTAAGAGGAATTCCTTTTATTTGCTGCTGATAAACAGTTGGTGCTTACTCAGGATTGCCTTACATTAAGCTTTAAGGCTTTGTCAAAATCCTAAAGCATAATAACTCCGAAGTTGATTTGCAAAGTAATAAACGATTGCAACGAAGAAAAGCTCTAGTAGGATTTCGATACTTATAACTTAAATTATACAGTAAAAATATCATAATATCTTATTAGCTCTAATAAAAAGAATATGAAGAATTTCTAATCAATTACCAATCTCCCTAACCTATTTTATGAAGATAATAACCTAATTTGATTAATTTTATTATTTATTTTATCTCAAATTAAATTAAAATATAAAATATTAACTTGTATATATCACTCAGAAGATGGACAATTATTTTAATAATTGATAATAGTATTCGAAACTGAAGAAGATATTCTTACTCACTTTTAATTATTAATTAATAAAAATATAATTAGTGACGCATATTATGGTTGTAAATATATACTTCAAAGATCAAATATATCCTTCTGTGGTATTTTTTTATCAGTGGTTCTACAGAATGGACAACATTTCTTTTGAACATATTCAAATTCATGTTCATCAATGAAAAAGAATCTTGCACAGTCAGGACATACATGAATTGGTTATGAGGAATCCATATTTTTGTAGTATTTGACATCAATAGTTCTACAATATGGCCTGAGATCAACAATAAGAACTTCTTCAGGTGATAGGGTTTTAATTGTTGCTTCATCTAATTCAACTGCCAAATACTGATCTTGCGAGGTCTGTTATTACTGAATAATTTCATTCATTTTGTCTTAGAAGAGTTATCCTGGTCGTTTGTTTGAAATGACTTTTTCACTATTGAGCAATTTCTCAACATCCTCTCTGGATAAGGAGTTATCAACCTTGAATTCCACTACTAAAAGATTTTAAAAAGTGATGAAGGATGAAAAAAGAGGATGAAGACAAACATTGCATTGAGCACAATTTTAATTTTCATTTAACATAAGATTTGATGTTTGACATCTGGCACAAAAGGGCAATCTGGATTCATCATCTGTATAGGGTTTGGATCTGATAAGCATGGATTTAAGATCTATTTCTTCACTCCATTCAGGTGGTACTTTGAATGACTACAAATTATAGTTATATATGTACATTGAGTTTTTCATAACAAATACGAGCAGTTTTGTAACATCCAAGTTGAGAAGCACATTTTGCAAGAGAATAATAGACATAACTCATTTTAATACCTTGGTAGGTGCTTTTCCACTTAGAGATGATGAATCGAGCTGCATTCATTATTTATAAGAAATAATTCTCTCCAGACAGAGGCTGGAAAGGTTCTCCAATAAAACTATGTATTTTTTGATAAGCAAAATAGACATCAGCTAAATCACTATAGTCTTAATACTATCTGATTGATTTGACATCATCTCCAGAGGGATTATGATAATCACCAATCTGAGTGAGGCAATCAATAGCTAGATTCCAAAGGTATTGACTAGCATCATGATACCTTTATTCTTCAATACAATTCTTAGCCATATCCTTAGTCATCTTCATTGATATGTCAAATCTTCCAGCACTTTTATAGGCTTTGAGTGCATCCTCATATCTATCATTTTGCAATAGATGATTGGCGTAAGGAACTTTGACGATCTCAAGCAATTGTTTATTTGAGCGACCAATTTGAAAGGCTTCTTCCCATTTCTCAAATTCAACATGCAAAGTCATGAGACTCTACAAGTCATTCAATTTAAGATAGGCCTCCTTAGCGCCTCCATGATGTTTGAGCTTCTTAAAGTAATTGGCACATTAGACAATGTTGTCTGTGTTGTCTTATCTGTCCATCATTCTACAAACATTAATTAGTCCATCGATATTTTTATTCTACCCATACAAATCAACGGCTTTCTTGAACTCTCCACATTATACAAATAAATCTGCAGCAGCCTTCCAATCTCCTGACTCCTTCATCCACTCTGCCTCCTCTCGTAATAACATATTCATTTCTATCTTAGGAGCTGCTATGTCTTATGGCTATGGTATCACAGCCTATCCTCTACTAGTGCCTGTTCTCCCTTGTGATGTTGGTGCTCTGACTCCAGTTCCTGTTCTCCCTCCTGATGTCACAGCTCTAAATGCCACATCTCCTTTCTTTGCAAAATCTAATAATGTAACCAAATTTATAAACTTTTTGCTTCATCCCAACGTTTCAACTCTTTGAACAGCTAAACTGCTTTGTCTGCCAAACCGACCTTTATAAGCAGATTGCCTGCATCCATGAATTTCCCTTGATAAGCCAGAGTCTCTGCATTTAATTCATTCAAAGTTTGTGCATCCAAATTCCTTTTTTCATATTTCTACAACAAATCTATATATTGATAATCTTTATTCCTCAAAAAACACTATTTTAATTTAGATGATGTAATACTCGTCTTGCAATATCAAATTCTCCAGCAATCAAAGCTTCTATTCCCAATGCTCTTATATCCTATTCTGTAACTCCCAAACATGCTATTTTCAAAGCATTCTAAAAGTCCTTCTTCTCCAAATACTTTTACATATTTGCAGTTTATTGGATAACAATTGTCTAAGGTTTTGAGCCATCAAATAAAAATATCTTACATCCCTTAAACCCTATAACATTCCCATTTATTTTTTAATTCAATGCTTAAAATGCTATACATTTAATAAACAATAATCCCTTCCCAGAGTAAGCAATCAAATCCTCAAACTCCTCATTGAATGCTACTCCTTCCACACTCATTTCCCCAAACAGTACTTCCTTAGTGATTGTGTCTAGAACTTGGAGATTCGAATTGCCATCTATCAAAGCCAATTTTCTTTTAGTTTGAGACATGGTCAGATATTTGATCTAAGAATTGACTTTATGAATTTGAATCGGAAACGAATTGTCTAAGAACAATTTATAAATTCCCCCGTTCTCTAATCCAACCAACACCAACTCCCTTTTAGGAGGGCCTCCTTACACACTCACAAAAGTAATAGGTGCTTCAAATGACCAAGTTCTATCCATATCCCCATTAAAATTGAAGGCAATCAACTTCTAACCTCCTCCTATCAACACATTAGAGGATGACAATTAGAAGTGGTCGCAATCCACTCTTTTGACAAATTTCTTGAATTGTTTGTACTTCATATAATCTTCTCCCTTTATCACACAGGTATAGATTAGAACCTTAATTCCACAGAGAACTGCCACTTTCTCCTTAAAAATAGCAACTCTCTTGACCAACTCTTTACATTTGATCCTAGCCTATTAATTTGAATTCATTGACACTATTATAGCATCAGTCAGTTGTTCTCTGCTTATAAATTTATCATTATATAATCCAATAACAGTATCAGAAATCAATTCTTAAATGATGATTTATCCATCATTGGTGCCACAACCTATTAAGGTTGATTTGGGCTTAATTTTAGTGCACCAGATCCAATCTTATTGCTAACAAACTTCAAAGAGGAATCCCCCTTCTCTTGTGTACAAATTCACTTTACTATTGTTCCCTGATATTGCCATGTATTCTCCGTTATGCTAAAAATTGATATGCAAAGGATCGAAGGGCAGTTCTATCCTTGCTCCAATCTATTATCCATTCTAATCGAACTGGTATAAAGAATTCATCCAAACTCCCACTGTGAGTTAAGATTATTGGTATTCTGAATTTATTGGAGACCACTCCATACACCAAGCAGGTCCTCCCTTTTGTGTCTATATTTCTTTCAAATTTTGTGCCTGTCTGTCCGTAATTACAATCAAACCTATTTTCAAATAAATTATTCATACCACTTATGGTTCCGAAGGATACATATTATCCGTCTGCACTCCAGGCACAACAAATGATCTTCTCCTTATACTTTTGTCTCTCGATGTTACTCATTCCAGGGATCCAAAGGGAATACTCCTAATTGGACCCTGTGAAGATCTGCTATTGCAATGGACTAATTGCTGCACATTGTATAGCATCACTATGAGAAAACCATTTCTCTGGCTCCAACAATCGATCACTTTTTTTACTGTTGTACATCCAAACCACAACTGTTTTATCTTGACTTCCAGACACCAATTTGGTTCCATCCTTTGATGTGGCCAAACAAGTGATTGTCTCTTTGTGTTGTCCTCTCAGCGGTTAACACAGCATGTCAGATTTGTAGGTATCGAAAAGAAGGAGTGCATTACCCACTGCGGCCACAAAGATGTCACCATCTTGAGAATTCCAATTTTAACATACCTTTCAAAAATGCACATGCGAAAACTTGATTGGTGATGCTGGAATTCGAATCCTTGGGCTAATCTATTGTAGAGGTCCAAAGTTCCTTGCTTTTCATATTTTAAATAATTTATATATCAATGATAATGAATTCTATTTATAATAAATATATTTTGAATTTGAATTCATTAAAATAAATACAAATGGGCAATTATTGCAGCGAGATTTGTAATGAACCTGAAATCTAAGTCTTGAGATTGTCAGATCTGGAATGCACTCCTCAGTCTGTGCGTTCTAGAAAGAGCCAACACCAGAGAGGCTACTTCACTGAGAGCAAAGAACCAGTTCTTCATTTGAATAATAACACTGAGAAGTAGAGACGGCCTCCCTATCGTTACACCACAGGAGGAGTGTATGAGGGAGAATGGGTTGGAAACAAGAGAGAGGGAATTGGAATTATGACTTGGCCAGGTAATTCGATATAATTGACGTATTTGCAAGATGGAGCCAAGTATGAGGGCGAGTGGAAAGATAACAGAGCGAATGGTAACGGTAAATTCTGGCATTTAGATGGCGACACTTGTAGGTTTATTTTATTTTTATTAGACGAAGGAGAATGGAAGGATGATTAGACACATGGCTACGGAATATATGTGCATGTTAATGGAGCCAAGTATGAAGGCTATTGGAAGAATGATGTACAAGATGGATATGGAATTGAAATTTGGGCAGATGGAAGTAAATATGAAGGGTTTTACTTCATGGGCAAAAAGGATGGTTAAGGCAAATACTATTGGCCAGATGGAAGTTCTTACTAAGGAGCTTGGTCAGAAAACAACATCAATGGTCATGGTACATATTAATGGCAAGATGGTCGATAGGTAATTGTGTGTCATAATGTGGCAGTATGTTGGTGATTGGTTAGATAATTGTATGCATGGCAAAGGATGTTATAGATGGAAGGATGGGAGATCGTATTTAGGGGAATTCGTACAGGATAAACGACATGGATTTGGAGTTTATGAATGGGAAGATGGAAGGAAATATGAAGGATTCTGGGATAATGGAAAATAACATGGGGAAGGCAACTATTATGAATCAAACGGCAAGATGAGGAGAGGGTTATGGGAAGATGGCAAAAGGATTAAATGGTTAGATGAGTGATATTATATTAAACTATCTCAAATCAAAGAACTTAGTTAATCTGATGCCTCTTTTAAATGATTCAAGATCAATTACCTACAATCCTCCACTCCGTGTTCACTAAATTAAGCCAAATCTTCCTTTATGTATAATACAAACTCATTTTCAGTTGAATCTGTCAGTTTTTCTGCCACATAGATCAACCATTATTCATCGGATGTATAATTTTTATCTCTAAAATTCACCAATTACTTAATCTTAGTAGTGTATTCAATCTTAGCCTTTTTCTATTAATCCATAAGGATGGCATCATATTTTGATTGCAATTAATCATCCCTGATTGAAAAATAGGAATAGTTTAGAAAATACTCTACTCTCATTTCTTTTAATTCTTATTTGATATAACTTTAGGTAAAGAATTGATCAAAGTTCTCCATAGTCAGTATACGCAAGGCCTCGTCAACTTTTTTTTATAAAGTATCCAATTCATAAACTCCTATGCTTCTTAAACATTTAGAACATGCTGAAACAATTCTTGAAACATCATTATCCTGATCCTTAATTGGCATCCTATAAATAGCTGGCTGATTGTGTATGGCACATTTCTGTTGATAAATGGATTTCCTGTCTTGAATCACATCTAAATCATTGATCAATAATGGTGAAATAGGTGCTTGAGTAAAGGGCACTTAATTTAAAAGAGAGATGGAACTATTGGTAACATTTTATTTGTATTGTCTTATTAAATCAAGTATCCAAGGTAAGGATTTCCTTTGGTTTGGTTCTTTGTTGATCATTCCCATAAGAATGTTTGCAACTATTTGTTTTCTCGGGGGCAAACGACTACCTGAATATTCATGTTTTCTTGGGTAGTAGGGTTCATTCCTGATTTTAATAAAGACCTCGTCCTCTGTATGACCATCAAAAAATGGAGTGCCATGTAACAATTCATCAAACATTAATCCCAAGGCCCAAATATCTACTGTTTTATCATACCCATATAATTCTGCTCTTCCATCAATGATTTCAGGAGCAACATAGTAAGCAGTCCCAAATTTAGAGGTGAGTTTGACATCTCCAATACAACCCAATCCAAAATCTGAGATCTTATAGTAAATCTAGCCATTATAGGTGGTTCTTAAAATATTTTCTGGTTTAATATCCCTATGAACAATATTGATCTTATGCAAATAGTCTAACCCTTGGGCAACTTATTCCAAAATCTCAATGCAATGTTCTTCACCCAAATATTGAGGTTTCTTTTTCATAAAATCAAATAAAGTGCCACTATTACAGAATTCTTAAACTACATATACTTGAGTGCCCTGATCATACACATCAATTATTCTCACAATGGCAGGATGCGAATGTTTGACTAACTCATTAAGAATTTCAATCTCACTCAAGGTCAATTAATTATTTTTGGGCAAAATCTACATAAGTTTAATTCTGTTACTTTGACTGCCACCTATTCCTAAGTGGTTTTCTTCTTTGCTAAATAAACTTATCCAAACACTCCCTGTCCTAATTATTGATTAGAGAACTCGTAAAATAGATCAAATCTCTTCATCTGGTTATATATTGGATAAATTTTAAAATTATTTTAATATATAAATCAATTTTTGGTTAAGTTCAAATAGAAACTAACAAAAGACTTATTATCAAAGACTTTGGACAATAAAGCTGATTGGTGTACATTCTGGATCAGTTCTGTTTCTGACATAAAGGAGCAACTTTTTTTAGAGGTCAAAGTCACTTCCTTTTGTGATTTGATCACGATGCGTAGCTAGATTACTTTAGTAATAGTTTGAATACATCCTCTGGTTTACTCCAGAAAGCAAAAATAGGGAATTGAAATACTGTTTGTGGTTGAACGTAGGAGTTGAGTAAGATTCCACTTTAGATACTCTATTAACTACAAGGCACTTGAGAGGGTTCCACTTTTTCGTCTTTCAAGAATCTACATCACTTTTACTAAAGATACGTTTCAGCAGCATTCTGACTATTGGGAAGGCTTTTGTTATTATTGTTCTTAGTAATCAGATGACGAATGCAGAGCATCTTCTTCACTAAGTCGATCAAGTATTGCTTCTTATGACTCAATACTTGATGCTTCTTGGCTCTCAATTACTGATCTTCCTTAATCTTCTGCCATTTGTCTTTGTTATGGCACCCTATTAAGATCATTAAGTACTTCCCACTCTTGAAAGTCTCCGGCGTTGCAACCAAGAACTTCTTCTTCTTTATAATAACCCCTGCGGCGATCAAGACATTGAGTGCATCATAGACTCGACGCTTCACATTCTATTCCTCCTTCTTTTACTCGCTGTCCTCAGACACCAATTTATCAGCCACGAACCTATAAGTGGTCTGTGACTCCGATTCAATTATTTTTTTCACCTTATAACTCAGATTTCTCAATCCCTTATTCTTAGAACCATGCAGTGAAAAGCTTTTCTTCTTCACTCCTGTAAATGAGCATTATTAGTAAACTGGTTTAGGATACAGGACTCCTTTTGGATTGAAACTAAAACGTGAGACATCTGGAAACTGACTAGCCTCTCCATCGTAATCCATTTAATCAATATTTTATTAATATTATACATTCCCATTTTTGTAATTTGTTAATCAATGTGTATAAATATGATAACAATAATTCATTCCTTATTAAACATAGATAAAGGTTTAAGTACTTCTGAAGTGTCAATCCGAAGAATAGCATTAAATAATTTCAGATTTACCCGAGTTGAATTAGATTAGCCAAAATATTAAAACTTTCTTATTATTTTCTGATCCATTTAAATTCACACATTCTTCATTAATAATTAAAGAATTTAAATTCTTTCTTTATATTTACATACTTAAATTCAAATCTAAAAGTTCTTTTATCAAACCCTCTACATTATACTATTATCCATTTAGTATATTATTATGTACTATTGAATCAGATTAACTTGAGTTGAATTCACATCAATTGTATTTCTTTTTGATTGCTTTACATATTCATTATAGATCTAGTCTAATCCTAGATTAATTTCATAATCATTAATTGGATGACTCATTATTAAGAGTTCTGCAAAGGAATCTGATTACTAAGATATATCTTTATGTTTTTTGTCCTGCTCAGATTGAATATTCTATTATCATGAGTCATTCTTACAACTTATTATGATTAATTATAATAATTTAAAATTGTCGTCATATTATAATATTTTATAAAAATTACAATGACGAATTATACTTTAGTAATAATGGTGAGCTGGGATAAAAAAGTTCGAGTAAATGTAAATGAGCATGCAAATTTTAGATCTATGAATGGACCAGTACATAATTTGTTGCTTGTAGCTAAATGAAATTGGATGCACTTTTTGTAAGGCATTCCCTTAGTAATTGATATGCCTTTGCTAAAACATAGTACTTTTCTGCTGGATGCTTTGAGAATTAAATGGCTTATAGATATTCAATCTATTCTTGAAAAGGCTTAGTCTAAGTCATGTGTTTCTTTGGGATGTCAAAGAAGTCAGGTTTGAGTGATAAATGCGTCATTTTGCCCATCAAATTTGTTATACTATTTTTATGGAGCATTTTCAAGACTTCCATCAATTGGACCGTTAGGGTTTCATTGATAGTCTAAATAGGATTATGAGATGTCTTACCACTGATAGAAAAAAGTTAAAGTAATTTGCTTTATCCTTTAGATACTTGTTCTATGCAATATCAACTTGATCATTTGAAATGTCACCCAAATATTCATTTAAAGCATGAATCAGATAACTCAAGAATTAGTTTGTTGTTACGCCAAATTTGGCAACTTGAGCTTTCAACTAAGACAAATTTTGATTGGATTATTGAAGAACATTTAGATATGCTTTGGCCCATCCCTAAAATTATGTAATCATATAGAAAAAAGGATGTTTGTTAGATTTGATCATCTCGTTTATAATGGTAAACACTAAGTAATACTTTTGAGCCTGAGCATTCTAAGTTTCGTAATCCTGTATCTCCTATTTCTACGAAGATATAGACTGATTCTCGTTGATTTTTGAAACTAAATATTGTGGGAATTTAGATATACAAGAATTGTAACTAGTTGATAATGTCAGATCACTTGATGATGTGCGAATGGCTGTGTCCTCTCTAAGGAACTCATTGTTCTTTCTAAATATTTAAACTATAATAATTAAATATTTACAAGAACTCTTCTGATTGTTACACAATCTTCTTCATTTTGTCTTCCTTCATAGTATCACTCACTTAAATAGTGGTTTACAAAATATTTACAAACTTATTTGATCTCAGATCTAAATAGTTTCTGTTCCTGAGGAGAATGTTTAGCTAAGCATTTGATCATACTCATCACCCACTCCTCCTCTAACCGAGACAATCGATCTTTCATTAATGCCTTCCAATCATTCTGCAACATAATTATAATCATTACATTGACGCCAAGCCAGACTGTTGAAATTAATTTTTCATCATTTTTTTATTAGGAATTGCCCATTTTATATTTAATATTTTAATTAATATCATCATAAGATTGATTCCTTGCAGTATTGCAAACTTTAAGCACATTGCTGACAAAACAGTTCCAGCATATCTAAATCGATAGAATGTATCTTAGCCTCACTGTTTGAAGAAATGTTACCAATACCTTTGACATTAATTACTTAAATGGCCCCAATAATTTAATGGCTCTGCGACTTTAGAGGCATACAAATAATTGGCATATTCGTTTCGATATCAATATTGGGATTGAAAATAGGACTAGTATAGCAGTTGCTCACAGCCACCAATTGCTGATCCTAAATGCATGTTCCCATTATGCCCAACAAAGTATCAGTCTAACAAAGTTTGCCTTCTCTGTTGATATGAGAAAGAACCTAATTATAATAGACTACTTTGGCCTATTCCACATTCATTAATGATCGTAATCTATCCTCTGCGGAGAGAATTAAATCAATAAGATTGTTTTACTTACTTTAAAGTATGATACCGGTTTTAATAATGTGTCTTAATTTATTTTAGATTAGCATCTAAGCATCATGATTCATTGCATTTTTTAATACACTTTTACTGAATTCCCCCATAATCTATAAGAGAGCCTCGTCATCTTTAGTAAAATATCCATTTTATTTGTTGACACATTATAAGACTCCCATGCATTTGTCGCCATCCAAAATAGGTGATACCAATAATGTCTTTGTCTTGTAATTGTTTTTGACATCCTATTAAGTATTGAATCTCTAATCTCTATACGCATCTTCAATATTCAAAATGACTCGATTCTAAGCAACAAAACCTGCCAGTCCTTAGCCAATTTATAGTCTGATTGTTGTTTGAGTGCCTTTGGCTACTCTGGTCCAGAGTTCTTTTTTTGCTTAATCAACTATAAAACAAGAGGCCCTATCACATTCTAAACAGTCAACGCACTTGTCAATGATTGTTTGCAAAGCATCATCTAATAGGACTGAAGAATTCATCTGCAGAGCCCCTGTAACTATTTTTTTGAGTCTTAATACTAAGATAAACAATTATAAATGATCTGACATTATTCTTTTGAATTTGTCATACAGAAATGATAATTTTTATGCTGAGATCGACTGGATTATGTCACAAAAGTTTTCTTCAGATTCCAGAAGAACTTTCATCAAAGAGACTGTGCCATCTCTATTATATTAAGCAGTTGCATCTTCATCAGCTAAAGACTAATTATTTAGGATTACACAATTAGATATTCAAGATTGCATTGGTTCTGAAACAGTCCTCTTGCTGTAAAATATCATAAAAATTAGATGCTCCAGAATTATTCCTATCATTTTTAAAGGTTTCCCCATCATCTGGATGGAATCTCGCTAGAGTGGGATTTCGAAACGTTTATCTCCTGAAAAGTTTTACTGATTGGGTAGTGCCATCTTCTGTGATTTTATTGTTCTTTTTCTCAATGGGCAATAGAGTCTTAGGATTCTTGGATTTTGGATTTGGCTTTGTTCCTTGGTTGAATTGCCTTTCATCTTTTAATATGCTTAATTTGGTTTGATTGGCTTGCATGAGATATTCGTTGATGTGAGTCAAGCGATCAATCTCTTTTTGTTGCAGTTTGATCAAGTCCTGAGATTTTCGTATTTGATCTTCCTTGTTCTCGATGGTTAACAATAATTTGTCTATTTCCTTTTATTGCATCTTGTGGGTGTCAGTTAGTTTCTTTAGTAAATCTTCTTGAGGATCGATTTCCTTGTTTTTGGGAGATGTAATTTAGGAGCTGCGATCAGTTTTGATTTTGAATTTCTTAGCATTGTCAAAAGCATTCAACTCCTATAATTTATTCATTTTTAATATATTTTTATACATATTTGATAAAATTAAATCATCGTATTTTACAAATACTATTGATTCTCAATAGTTGAATATTGATGTGAATTAATTTAATCATTTGCATTTTTTCAGTAAAATGTAGGATATTATACTAAACACAGTTTCTATTCCCAACACAATTAAATAACAAAATGTTTCATATTCATTCGTCATGATAAGATATGTCTCAAGGACAAGAAGGCTATGAAGCAAGATTAGAAGGATCTTTTGGATCAATCTGTATCCAAACTTCTCTTGTATTCTCATCAAAACTCCAGCGAATAGGGAAACTGGAATGAAGATGTAGAAGTTTACATCAAAATACCAAAGCAGCAAGATAAATCCCTATTCGAATCCGATTCGCTCCACATAATAGGTCACGTAGATGATCACGTCCATTTTCTCTAACTAAGTTTTCTGATCTCCGATTAATTCCTGGAACGGATCTCTTTGACTATCAGGGTTTTCCGTATGAGATTTATTTTGAGCAAATTGAACTTGCAACATCGTGCTATTTGGGGATTCAATCTTTATCGATTTCTTCCTTTGCATTTTCTATTCCTTCATAATAGCCTTGATGTAATGATTTGAATTGACGCCCATCGACTAAGAAGGGATTTCCTCAGCGCCCTCCAATTTGATAGTGCTGTTTCTCACTTACTAAAAACTTTTTCTGATCGTTTAACTTATTATCACTGAAGACTTCCTAGAGGCATCCTTTCGCTTAGGCACTGGGGCAAATTGACTTAATTGTTGTGGTCTACTCTATTAAATATTGATACTCCGAGAACACCTGGTTTGAAGCACGACTTCTTCTTCTAATGATATAGAGAAAGAGAACTTGAATCATAAAAAGAAGACCAGAATAAGATAATTGTGCTATTTAGTAATACATCTTAAATAATATATAAAATAATATATTATTTTTGATCCTTAAGAAGCAATTTTCTGGAGTCCACTTTTAAGTAAATAGAATTTAGAATCACTCCAATTAAATAGTCGGATGTATAAATTGTAACAATAATTTCAAGTATTTCATTAATTAAATATTAAATAATATTATGAATCAAATAGAATAAACAGCTAAAAAGAGTATTATCAAAAATTCGGAACCCATCCAAATCTCACACTATCAAATAGATAAGAAGAAATTCTATGGCAAAGGACAATATGGAGCTGTTTATGGTTGCTCAGACATTTAGAATCCAGACTTGTAACTCTGTGCCAAGGTCTTGAAAGTTGAGGATGTCGATTAGTTAATCTTGAAAAGAGAAGTCGAAATTATATAAATGCTTATGCCAATCCAAAGAGAAAACTAGAACCTGATCCAAGTATTTGAAGTATTCAATGAAAAATCACATGGCAGCATCTACATCATCATGGAACTGTGCAAAGATGGAGATCTCAAATAACTTCTGGATAAACGAAAGAAAAACCAACCCTTCACAATAGACGAAGCAATCAACATTGTTGGACAAATAGCCAATGGTTACAAGACACTTTACAAATCCCGCATTATGCACAGAGATATTAAACCAGCCAATATTCTAATTCAAAATGGAGTATTCAAAATTGCTGATCTGGGCATGGGAAGAGTAATTGAAGACATGAATTATGCTCAAAACTTTACTAAAGTAGGCACTCCAGCTTATGCAGCTCCTTAACTATTTTTAGAATCAAAGTTCTCCTCCAGAGCTGATGTCTACTCATTAGGTGTCATATTTTATCAGTTGATCTATGGATAATTACCTATATAGGCCAAAACTTAACCAGAACTATTGTAAAAGTTAAGGACTCTCAAAGCAACACCAATATAGTGTGATGAGCAATGTCCTACAGGGATTGTGCCTTAAAATGTGAGACAATTAATCCAGAAGATGCTTTATTATGATGAACACGAGAGATGCTCCTGGATGGATGTATTTTCATCCGATGTCTTGAATTAGACACTATCTCATACCCTTTCGACATAGACTCCCACTAATACACATTAGGGGTTCCACTAAAACAGATCAGGACCTGTCAATTACTAAATCTACTACAGGGTAAATGAGATATCCGATAATAAAATCCTTCACATCATTCGTATTTTGACCAACAAAAGCGATTAGGCCAATAAATGTCATAAAAATTTGCAAGACTAAAAGTATATTTACTAAATTATCTATTCTTAGGTCTTTATAAACTGCCTTCCCTTTGAAATCAGGAGAACTGATATTACTCTCTTTATCTATCTCAGGATATCGATACAAGTTAATTCAAAATATCTTAGGATTACTACTTAATTAATATCTTCAATTGATTCCTTAATTATAGGCGATTATCACTCCTGAAGAATTATAAGAGAACTTCAAAATTAACGATTTGAATTCTAAGAGTTTGAAGGAATACATATAAAAAATACTCAATGCATCCATACTATTATTCAGAGTTATTATTATTAATATTTCTAGGAAGACGAATGCAGATTCTTTAATTCCTGTTTCAATAGGGATATGTCTTAAGTCAAGGAAATGAAGAAGGTTCTTGAATAGGATGACGACACAAATTACCTATTCTTTGCTCAATCATTCTCATTCTTTTTTGATTCTTTCAAAGAATCCTTTACTAAAAATCTTAACGAACCAACTAATTAGAAGTAAAATTATATCGAACTCTTAGATTATTGGACCTACTAAATAACATGAATGAATTAGAAACTAAGTTTTCTACAGAGAAATCCTTGATTAAACCTCCCTCCGACATTTTGGAATAAACAAATAAAATTATTAGTTGATTCATTAAACATATTCAAATTAATGGATTTATATTTAATATTATTCCTTTTATTGAATAATATCTTATTCTCCTATATTAATTAGGTCTAGATATGAAGTCTCCAATTCAATTATCGAGAAGCCCTACCTTAAAGGATGTATCCTTTCTAATTCCCTTAATCCTCCTCAGACAAAATCTATTGGCTTATTATTGAATGACTCATCTATGATATTATCTAGTAGCTTTATGTTTTATTATTAAAAATATTACTATAATGAAAAAGCATAATAGTGAAAATTTTTAGGATTACTGTGTTTTCTATAAGGATAAGGAACTTCCTGCCATTCATAAGACGGATAAATTTATGAAGGCCTTGATTTTGGATTCAATCAAGGATTAAGAGCATCCACTCAATCAATTAATTGAAAAAAAATAAACTTTTGTGCCATTTATTAATGAAAGAGATAGTATGGGAAGATTGATTTCGAGTGAATCTTATCACAGAAAAAGAAAAAGTGAGGCTTCAAGTCTGTTCAACTCTCCCAAAAATAGTCACGTTTTCATAAGTAAGAACTCCATATCGAATACTTGTAGCATTTATGAAAATTAACTACCTGCTGCAAAATTAAAATTAAAAAATCTTTTAGGAAGCACTCCTGAAAATACTGAATTATTTTAATCCACTTTATTGGGAAGTCAATGCGAATTTAAATAATCATTTTAGTTTAATTCAAAACGCCCTTAGTATACATTAAGAACCCACAAAAAAAATAATAGTTTACAAAACAAGCTCCCCTTATTTGTTAAGGAGCAAAGCAATAAGGAATTTAAATTCTTCAAACAACCTACAACACCATAAGCCACTAGATTTTATAAAAGTAGCTTTGTTATTGAGATGTTCAATCAAAACAAGTAACCACAATTGTTATTTATCTTAGAATTGCTGAAAATAAACTGTAATACATATTGCTGATGGAGAAAGTGTAAAAGTTGTAAACCGAATTGCTAAAAAATTTATCAGTCAACGAAAGAAGGAGAACATTCGTTAAATTGGATGGAAACAGAAGAGTCAAACTCAGTGTATTATTGCTTCTCTCCAGACAATGCATTCAATATCAGATGTTATAATGATTTGTAGATAATTTATATTTGATAATAGAGAAGAAATTTAACATCCTCAATTGACAATTATTGATTACTAAGTTTTTAAATTCAATATCATCCCTTCTGTATGACTAAGAAATTCATCAGTGTATGAATAACGATCTCAAGTTACAATTCTCTTCTGTTTTGATTATTCGTAATGGGACCCTTCCTGTTTTTGAATAAAATATACAATGCACTTTTATGAAATCAAGTCATTATTTCTAATATTCAAATTAATTTTATAGTTATCTTTTATAATTTCTCCAATTTATTATGCACAAACTTAGAGTTTAATTACGAGCAAATAAGATACTAAGTGTTGTTTATCTCGAAAATAATAATTACTAATTTGTAATCTTATAACAATATTAAAAATTTAAATTTAATGTTTTTCAAGTAAGAAATTGTATATAGTTAGCTTTGCTCGTTTTTTCACTTAGCAATAACAATTAGATAGTTGTTTGAACAACCCTGATTGCGATTTGGAAACGATATTATCAACTGATGGAATTTTACAGGAAATAAAAGGTTTAGGAGCTACCAAGTTTGCTGATCAGTATTAATTTAAGCATATTCGTAGTGTCATTAAGCATCCAGAAATGTATTAAAAAATGATCAATTACATTATTTAATTTGAAGATGAACTTATTGATAAGAGAACTCAAATTTAGTAATTTCTTAATTATACTCTTAGATACCCTTTTCTAACAAGTGAGATCTTAGGTAGTTAAAATTAGAAGCTGATTGATTACTTATTCGAATGTCCCGAAGAAGAAATTTAAAATGAAAATTTATAAATACGCCAAGGATTATACAACTAACTCCTGTCTTTCTTAGAAAATGACATCCTGAATGTTACTTCAGCAGGATATTTTGCAAAGGCATTCATAGCAATAATAAAGAAGAGAGGCTTCGACGTATGATATTTTAAATATTTAGGTTTGGGCAACGATCGTCAAAAACAGAGCAATACTCTCAAACCTCATAAAGCACATTGATATCAAGCACATCGCAGAAATAATAGAAAAGTTAATCATTTTGGACACGTCCCAAGAAAATTACGAAGAGAAATTCCTAGAGGAAAGGAAGGAATTATTGGAAAGAATAATTAAATTATTAAAACACAAATCTTATAACACAGAGATAGTGGATAATGTTTGCGACATATTGATTGAGATTACAACGAAGAGCATGAGCTCCTTGTATTATAACAATGGGGAGATCATACCTTTCATCGATATCATCAAGAAACCTGAATTATTCCTGAAAATCGCCTTGTAAACATAGCGTATAGGCCCATATCAATTGCTAATCAATTTGGTAGAGATGTAATCAAAAGAAACCAAAAAGGAAGATGATGATGAAGTTGTTCATAATTTAGAGAAGGATTATTCAATTTTTGAATCGATTCTACCTGAATTGCCTCCAAACCTGTTGAATCAAGATTATCACACCAGCAACTTCATTAATTCTAATAGATCATCCATTCAACCTTTTGGATTAGCAAGAATGCATTTACTCAAACTTATTCAAGTTCTTGTTCAGTATTCAATTTATTCATATATTAAGAACAAATGATTAAAAAATTATCAAGATTCTAATACATTACGGACTAATTGAAGCATTGTAAGCTATCATTCTGAAGTATGAATCAAACAATCAAATACATGCTTGTTGTGATAAAATACTTAGGGCAATTATCGATCTTAATTAAGATGATTTCACTCTAGATGTAAAGTATTTTTAATTCTTTCAATAGGTTTTTGAAAATAATAATCTTCTAAATTACATTGTTTAAAATCACAATCTTGAAAATTCTAAGAAAGGTTTCATTGGATTCTTGACTTCCATCTCTAATTATCTTGAAGATAAGGGCAAATAAAACAGTAAAATTCTAAAGATCCTTCGCATGAGTATAGTTTGATTCAATCATTATAGATGAACAATGGTAGGTATTTGCAGACAACATCTTAAATTCTGTGAATTCCAAAGAGAAACCCTTTTTGTGTAATGCCAATCCAAGACCAAGTTAGGAGCCTGATGTTCTTGATGAACAAGAAACTGACAATATCTTGAACATTTTAAGAGTATGCACATTAATATAACCAATTAGAAATTTAACAATAATTTCTAGAAGAATGACAAACATGTTGGAAGTAATGAGAATGGAGAGGGTGTCTAAAGGAATACCGAAGTGTTGAATGAATTTGAATAGGATTAATAGGAGGAAACTACTGAAGAAGAAGTTGTTTAAGAAGAATTGGAATAATAAAATGATGATGATTAGAATGAAGAAGATGAATAAATTAATTAGGAATATAATTAGAGTAATTACTGGAGATTGGATCCAAGTGAGAAAGAAGCTAAAGAATTGTTGGATAATTTTGAATGATAAATTATCATTTCAATAATGTAATTTTGAATTTTAAATCATAATGCTGAATTCATAAATTCAGGTCAGTATTGAATTTTATTATATCTCAACTCCATTAAAACTTTCCTTTACTTTTGTTTTGGATCACATGAATTTTATTAATCAACTTCAAATCAAAAACTTGAAAATGTCTTAGTAGCTCATATTCATTTTATCAAAATAATTAATACTTTCCTATTATTTTAATAAATTAGAACAAAACAAGAATTCATAATTCAAATTAATTTTAGTTAGACATTCAATAATATTCAATTTATTATATATAGGCTATTTTATAAAAATTCAATTTTATTCCATAAGTTTTTTATAATAGTCTATTGGTTAATTATCTAATATTCTCAAAAATATTAAAGTTTAATCTGCGAAAAGTTCGATTGGGTATATGGAGTCAAGTTTTAAGAAATTTAGTATAAAGCATTGCAATCTACTAAATCAAAGGAAGTTAATACTTAATTGCTTCTAATCGTTAAGTTTATTGAAACCATTCTGGCTAGTAATACAATTTAAAAAAATATGAATATATGTCGTAATTGATTTACTTTTCGGCACCCAATTGCTATTGCAACTTTTCAAATTTAAGATCTTCTTATTTATTCTCTTTAAAATAATTTACTATTTTAGAAAATTCATTTGGAATGGCCTATAGTTGGAAATGATAATTTACATCTTTTAATTTTGCGCAGATCTCAAATATAATTGAAATTTCCTTTCTCAATTTATCAGCGGTATTAGATTTTACATTGGAAAATTGAGCAATTTAATTTAGGTATTCCTTTTCATCTCTAAAGACTTTTTTCAATTGATTCGTCATCCCAGCATAATTATCTTTATTTAAGAAATTTTTCCCTTGCAACAATTAGTAATAATTATAGCATATGACACAGATCCTAGCTATTTTCAGGTTGTATTAATTATTGTTGTCATCAACAAATTTCTTTTAGATTGCCTATTCAAGTAATTGAGACAATTATAAGCACAATTGGCCTCTATAAAGTATGTTTTGCAGAAATAGCTCTGGGCTGAATGAATTAGTTGATAATTCCACTAGTTCAATTGGGTCTGCTTTTTACGTCATTGCCTTAGTTTATTAATAGCAAATTAAATATTATTTTCTATTATTATAACTCAAACATTTTTTCTATTTTGCACAAGGACTTCCAACTGTTGTTTTGTTAAATTTTCATTGAGCACAATCTGCTATGGATCTTGTTCACTGTACTTCTCAAAAGGAAATTCGGTATCAATGTTCAAAAACTTCTCGATTAGAACCAACATTCTACTCTAAATAGTATTGATTACTTGAGATATCCAATATCGTATTGCTTTGATTTATCATAAACCAAAAGTTTTCTTAGATCCTATTTCCAAAAGAATTAAAACCATCTTCCATAGATTTTGAACTCTGTGTTTTCAATGATGGACATGAGCTTTTAGAAGTTTTGGATGTTGTGAGGATAAGTGTTGCTCTTCATGAGTTTGATGATTTGATTTTCAGCATGGATAAAGGCCTTATTCGATAAATTCAAAAATTCGCTAATATTTTCTTTTGTTTGTTCAGTCCATTCAGAATGGTCATTCTAATATTCTTATAAGGTTTATTTTAAGGCTTGATTATCGTACATTTTCCTCATCTCCTCACAAATCACATCCAAACAATTAAAGCAGAAACCAAAGGCATTCATCAAAATCTTATAACGATAGCCAATGATGCAAGTTTGGAGCAACTCAAAATGGTAAACATTGAAATAAGGGAATTATGTTAAGCTATTATAATCACAATTATGTACAGTTATTCTTAAAGGGCTTGGGAAAGATTGAAGGACAGTTCTGCCTTTGCCAAAAATAGAGAAACCAAATGATTAATGCGATCAGCCTTGGTAATTTTGTTTTGATTAGCAAATTTGCAAGCTGCTCTGAATTTAGCCTCGTTGAAGTATTATTGTTAGCCCTACTGCTATTGATACAAAAAGATGGAGTCCAACAATTTCATTTCACCTTGGCAATCAAAATCCTAGGCTTTGGTGGGTGCCTCAACTAAAATATAGGGGGGTACACAATTACATAGTTCACTCTTCAATAGATCGTCCCATCCTGGTCTTGCCTCTTCACTGAATTACATCATTTTATTGATTAGACTTTGGATTGCTTTCTTAGTTTATTAGGGTCCCTCTTGTGTTAGTTCTGGACATTGGAAGGGTTTGACTTTAAGATCTTTGAGGAATTGAGTTAATTCTGGGATTGTTTTGGCGGTGAATGGCAATCTATTATTGAAGGCTAACTGATAGAGGATGACACCCAACTAGTGAATGAGATGACATAGGTTACAGAATAGACGTCGCATTTAGAGGAGTATTGATCTTCCAAGTACAATTGAGGTGCTGCATAGGCTGGAGTACCTACTTTTGTTAATACTTATTTTTTAGTAATATCATCGAGCATTCTTCCCATTCCAAAGTCAGTTAACTAGGTTGATATGAATGATGAGATACTTTCACAACAATCTGGCCCTTTCCATTGTTTTCAATAAGAATATTGGCTGGCTTGATGTCTCTGTGTATAACTTTGATGTCAAATAGGGATTTATATCCCAAGATTATTTGTCTAGCAATATCTTGAATTTGCTCTAGGGTGAATTATTTTTTTTATATTTGGTATTGGTCCATTAACTGCTTCAAATCTCCCCCGGTGCATCTCTCCATAATGATGTATATTTGTCGTTCCTCCTTGATCACTCTATAAATTTTCACTAGATTGGGATTGTCAACTTTATTCAGTTACTCTAAGATTTTGATTTCTCTATCAATCAAGCCCTTCTCAATTTGGGCTTGGAGAACCTATATACAATCCCTATAGATGAATACTTTGGCACATAATTTTTAATCCTTCAATTTCTCTGAATAGCATCCATAAACAACACCATATTGTCCTTTTCCTAGAAACTCTGACTTCTTGATCACAAAATCTTCCACTTTCTAATCTTACTCCATTTATAAAAGATATTAAATTAAGATAGATTTATTTAATAATATATAGCTTTATAATTTATAAGGTGATGTTAAAAACTCACTCTAATGAATGAATTTGCACTCTCTTAAATTCAATTCTACATCCTCAATTTCTCTTCAGCCGGCAAATATCAATGTGAAGTTATTTCAACATTGTAGATTCATTATAGAAATTACAATTACTAATCAATAGGTGCCATAGAATTATGGGTAAATAAACTAAGTTTTAAAGAATGAAGCAAAAAGTATATGTAGATATTTAATAAAAATAATTCAATTTGATTGCTGCTATATAAATTCTAGTATACTCTCACCTGTATCAAAGTTTAAAAATAGATTAAAAAATATCAATGCAATATACAGTATTATCAATAAAATGCTTTATAATGATGAAATTTATTATTCTAGTGAAATACATGAAGACAACTCCTCAACATAATCGGCTTATAGTTGTTGCATTGCCTTTCTGTGTATGCTCTGTGGATATGTGCTCTTGTAAACCAATTCCTACATCGAAGGGTAAATTGATAATTCGAACTAGCAAGTCAAATCCATACTATTATTAATGCACGATGACTTTGCCATTGACTTACTTTTGTGGAGTTGCATTTTTAATTGCAGCAGCCGTGAGATTGGTATTTTTAGTCGTTTTTTGTTTGCAATCTCAAAAACAACAGCCTCATTCCAGTCTCTTTCACAAGAAAGTGAAGCATTCTGAAGTGATGATTGCAATGGCGTAAAGAAATTGACTTAATCAATTTAGATTCTTCTTCTTTGGTTCTTTCATTCTAATGGTGAAAGAACAATGTTACGAGTTGACTGTTGCCCTACTATTTGTATTGATATTAACAGCGTTCATGATTTTATAAATATGTTGTTACGATATGGAGGACGATGAAGTGATTTGTGAAGAAATACTTGATTATTGAAAGACATTATTATAAAACAAATAATGAAATAAGATGACATTCAATCTCCTTAGTTGTGTGACAATTTTCCACCAAGACCTCCCAATCCTAGGAGATCTGCAATCTTCAAATAACAAAATGCCATTAGTCTCACCAAACTAGACACTCGACTCCAAGAAAAGAATGACATGCTTGTTGCATAAATCCAAAAAATTGTCAAACACATGCCTTCCGATGACAAGTAATTCAAAGCAGAAAGGCATATTTACGACGCTTACTATTTGAGAACCATCCGGAACGATATTGACCTTGCAGACAAAGTAATTTTAAAATATCTTTGGATCATTGAAAACAGCAGAATTTGGAGTGGTTTTCTTTTGACATTAACAATCTTCTATCAAATCCTCACTTTCTTTGAAAAACCTTATCCTGAATCTGACTTCTATGAAGCACCCCAAGTTGCCAACATCGAATTGTTCATATTAATATTCCTTAAGATTGACTTCGTAATAACTTTGGTTTTGCTGGCCACTAAAAAGAACGATGGGGGGTTCCAGTTCAACACAAAGAGAATGATGAAAATGCTGTTCTTCTTGGTGTGCGTGACAGATTTCATAAATTGGAAGATTGATTAAACTCAAATTCGATTCAGTAGATTAATTAGACCAGCATTGATGATATTTTATTCCAAAGATCTGAGACGAAATCTTAAGGGAATAGTCAAAGCCAGTAAGGACTTGCTCCTACTACTTTTATTGTATGTGATTATCATATCCACTTTTGCTTTCATCGGAATAAACTTAATTGGACAATTGGAAACCGTCGATGTAGACACACAGGATTATGGGGACTTCTTCAAACTGTTCAATATGCTCTTCATGGCTGCCACTCTGGATTTCTACCCTGACATCATGATTCCAGCCATCTTCTAAGGCACTTTCTACGCTCTCTATTTTGTCATCTACATAATACTCTTCTTATTTCTCTTTTAACCAATCCCCTTGGCTGTTGTCTATGAAGGATTTCGGAAACACAGAATGCAAATTGCAATCTAAGACATCATCAAATAAAAATCAGCCATGATGGCCAGTTTCATCTCACTGGATTCTAATGATGCGGGTTTTTTGACTGAAAATCAATTCAAGAAATTCTTAAAAACCTTCTACCGTGATCAACTAACTGACGACCAAGTTAAAATCATCTTCTCAGAAATTGACAAAGACTTCAAGTAATTCACAATTATCAAATAGTGATAAGATTTAATTCGATGAATTTAATCAGTTGCTCCACGTCTTATAGAATAGCAAGAAAATCTCATTGCCCAGAACAAAACCACTCCAGTGTTGGCAATCTCTAAGGAATTTCCTCAATAAACACGGATTAAAGAAATTCATTGAATCTAATGTAATCATATCATATGATCTCAAAGGTATTTGCTCTATTCATGTTCCTCGTTACCATAGTCAATTGTGGATTAATAATATCCGCATTCTTTATTGAAGATTTGGATGTAATTGCCATATTTGATACTATTGACATAGTGTTTTTAGGCATCTTCATTTTCGAATGCATGATTAAAATAATAGGGTTGGGAATATATGACTTTTTTGTTGATGGTTGGTATTATGTTTGATATTATCTGTAGGAATGTTTTTGATATCTCGTTGATATTACTATAGATACTGTTTGACTATATCTTATTCAGTTTTGTGACTGGAAATATTGTATAATCAATCAAAGCCAATAGGATTTTGAGAATTGCTAAGATCCAGAAGGTATTCAGACTTTTTAGAGCCTTCAGATCGATTAAGTTGGTGGGTTATCTACTGAGAGGATTAGAAATATTCGCTCATGTGAGAAACCTGCTCTACAAGATCATCATTTGTGTTCCTCTTATTCTGAGATTGATCCTGCCAGTGTAGATAGTCTTTTTTACATATTCTTGCATAGGGATTTACATCTATGGGGGAATCTAGAATGATGATCAGAACCCATTCTCAAACAATTCATGCGATCCGAATGAGTTTCGATATTTGTGGGGTTAATGTAAATATGCAGACTTTAATTCAATGGGCGGATCATATTTGATGATGTTACAAGTGTTTACAGCATCCTCCTGGGGACAATTAGTATTTGAACTCTCATTTGACACCAAGAATCTAGTGACTCCAATGATCTTTATTGGGTCGTTTGTTTTCCTCTCCATTTTCTTGTTGGCACTCATCGGAGGGTTAGTTTGGGAAGTATTCACAGTTGTCTCTAAGACTCTATTTGAATAGGAGATGGAGCATTTCAAACCAGAGGAGAGAGTGGCCATTTAACTTAATTTTTAGGATGAAGCTTTACTGGGTAGCAGTTTGGGAACTGAATATGACGTTCGAAATGGAACTTAGTTAAGTAATGCTATTCAGTTACAGAAGAAAACTGCAATTCTCAATGATGATAATCCAGACATCCTCGAGTTTAGACCGAGGAATGTGAATTTTAGAGCGAATCAGAATGAGAAGTTGGAGATTCCTGTTGAGTTGGATATTCAGATTGATACACAAATATACAGTAAGGTACTGAAGGTAGGAATCAATCCAAACCAAGTGACTCGGAATTTGAAACCTTAAGGAGATTTCGCTTAAATTGTTGAGGATGAGTTGCTTGAGATTCAGAAACTGTATTGTGACTACTTTATTGATTATCAAGAATTCTTGGAAATCAAATTCATTAAAGAGTCTCATAACATTTATAATGTTACTTCAGAGTATGTAGTGCACATTAGAAATGAAATTAAGAAGGACGAAATGTTTAAACGGAAACATGTCAACATTTCCAATCATGATTTACTGATCTAATATGCTGTTTTGAGAGACACTAGTGAAATGTACATTAAATAATAGGAGGAACAGTATTTTAAGACTGAATATGGTTAAAAATTCGAATTAATCAAAGAACTCAAATTTCAGAGTAAATTCAAAGTTGAGAGTAAGATACTCTTCTCTTTAATGGGTATTTTGAAGTTTCCAAAGCCCAATATCAAATACTTCTTTTAGATTCTCTATTTGATCGAGAATTACTTCACCTATTAATTGTTACCAGATTGCTCTTTCTTTAAATTAGTGCATCAGATGGATGGAAAATGGTATTTGATTAGTATTGAAGACAAGCAAATCGTATTCACAAAGATCGGAACAGGACCTTGGACTCATGATAATTTGCTGTTTGATCAATGTCAAATGAGAATTTGTGAAAATCTGAAATTCATGAAAGAAATCAAGAATGCTGAAGTGAAAACACACATACGAGAATTCCACACCAGCATGAACAAAATGGCTAAACAGTTCGAACTTGATGTTACCAAAATAGATGTCAGGAGTACCATCATCATCTACCAAATAAAAAATGAACGTTATGCTCCTCCTGATTCTACGACTCCCAGAATTAATGGATACAAACAAATCATCAGTCCCAGATACATGACAATGAGTGTTAAGAATCCACTTGTCAGTCAACTCAATGTGGAGGTGAACTCTTTCAATGAGGATTATAACCCAGAAGAGATATTTCAAATGGGCGATAATGTGGACGAGTGTCATAGACATGTCAGTTAGACTATGATATTCGTTCTCTCCAAAATCTAGGCTCAAGAGAGTAGGATTGTGTATCAGAATCAGGTTATGCTGGCCTAATTTGTCTTAGATTTGGCTGGAGTTATTAAGAACTATTCTGACAATTTCTTTTAGCAATTAGAGGAATTATATTCTTTACGCAGTAAACAAAGGGGAGTAAAATAAAAATGATAATTAATATATGTATAAATTATATTGTGAGTTCTCTGGGTAGCTTGTTGAATTATTTGAAGAATTCAACAGCGACAAATCAAACATCAAACAATTTCCCATTCCTACCCAATTGTTATATCCATGGATGTACAACAAAACCTCAGGAATGATTAAGTGTTCTCCTTAATTTATTCTTTAATTTCCCTTAAATAATATGCAAATTTTATATGGGTTTCCACACTCAATTCAATAACCCCACAAGGTGATTCGTCAGATCAAAGTGAAATATCCTTCATCAAAATTACATATATTAAGTAATTGATTATATAATAAAATTTCATTCATTATGAAAAGGTCAATTAAGTAGCCTGCTTCTTCCTCCTATCAATTTCTCGATAAGTTAGGTGAAGGGTAATTCTAATCATAAAGAAAATAGTGCTTTCGGATACATTTGGAAAGTCAAACACATTTCAAGCGGTCAAATATTTGCTTGTAAGCTTGTCAAAAATTCTATGAGGAAGGAAAAAAAATTACTGCAGAGAGAAATACAAATCTTACAAATCCTTAAGAGCAAAAAAGGTATTTAAATAATAAAGACATCAAGGATTTACATAGTTGTTTGCATCTGGGTCTGATTAGCAAAATACATACTTTGTTATGAATCTAATGGGTGAAAACTTGGAACAGCGTCGCCAAAAGCAAGGAAATTTCAATAGAATCTTACCAATAGGATTGGAGATCATCAAACTTTTGAAAGAACTCCATTCGTTAGGAGTAATTCATCGTGATATCAAACCAGAGAATTTTGTTATGCAAGACGGTAAAATCAATCTGATTGATTTTGGACTTTCGAAAAAATACATTATTGATGGTCATCATATTCATTACAAAGAGAATAAAGGAATGATAGGGACTGCTCGATATGCATCCATAAATGCCTTAAAAGGTATAGAACAATCCAGAAGGGATGACTTAGAATCCTTGGGATATATGCTCATATATTTGCATCAAGGCAATTTACCTTGGTACTCTATTAGTGATCAAGATAAGGAAATCAGATACTTAAAAATCAAAAAAATGAAAAAAGCTCTAAAAATAGATAAATTTTTTGGTTTACCAATTTAATTATCAAGTTTTATGGAATATGTAAAAGGGTTAAAGTTTGACGAAGATCCCAACTATGAGTATTTGATCTCTCTATTCTCTCAAGAGGAAAGCGGAACTCGTCTGGCACTACAATATTTTCAGCCAAAACCTGCTATTAGATTAAAATTCATTTAAATGTAAAGAACCAGTTTTCGCTCACCTCCTAAAGAAATTAATTCCAGCAGAAAGGCCAGCTTTGAAGAATCTTCTTCAGCTGGGTCTGACATCCAAGAAGAACTTCAAGAATCCATAAAATTAAAAAATTTTATTGTAGGAATCAAACAACCAGCTGACAGTCCAATCTATGTTCAATAGAAGTGATTAATTAATATACTTCATTTTTATAATTAATAAATTTCATTAACCTCAGCATATTTCTAATGAATTGTATTAAACATATAAAAATCCATCCTCTTGATTCTTGTTTTTCTCATAGATAATGCCAATCGTGTCTTCTAAAATCAATATTAATAATTTTTACCAAATGATAAAAACTAAGAATTGCAAAATAACATTACTGTCCGATTATATCTCAAACTTAGATGTTATGATATATATGAGAAAAGACTTATGACTTGTACCTTTTTGTTTAAAATAAATAAAAACCTAATGATCTATTAAAAACAACATTACATTTAGTTCTTAGGACCAACAACATCACTAGTTTGATTCTTTTATTTAAGTGGCTCACAAACTACAACTACTTCGGATTAGGCGGTGTATTTCTCAGATAACTCCCTTCTATTTGCAAGAGGTCTATTTTCAAAGTAATTGTAAGGGGTATCATTTTATGATGCATTTTAGCGACTCTTAGCATTATTCCCCATTTTAATTAATTTCTCTAATAGAATATTGAGGAAAGGACTGTTATAATTAATATAATATCACTAGGGAATCAAATTTACAACTAGGAAGTAAGGAAGTATTATGATCGCTTTTTAGCATCTTCGTGGTGTATTATGTATTAAAATGCCTCTCTCAAGGTTCTCACAAATACTGGTTTCTAAACCACATGGAGCATTCCGATTTGAATGCACAAATCCAAAGTTTCTCTATCATCATGAGCAGTGCACCCTATTATTGGGACATAAGCCATTTCTAAATCAATCATCATTTACACTAATAGTTTAGTAGCCTAATTATTAGGTGATAAGATACTTCGATTCCTCCCATGATTGGCATATCCAAATCCATAAGAATCAACAAAATATTCTATTAGTATTCTTAAACCATTTCAATAGCTTATTGTCCATTGAAAGCCTTAAGGAAATGTTAATATCCCATTTATTTCATCATCATGATCAAAGTATCATGATTGAAGGGTTCATCATCCACAATGAGGATTGATTTATCAGCATCAATTACACCTTTATTTATCAATGAAGAACATAACTGCTATTAGTTTTTGTGTTTCCTTGATAATTAAAAAAAATTGATTTTATTGGTAAGTGGTTGATTGGCCTAGGGTTCATCAATCGCATTTAATGAATTTATTTATAAATTTGATTCTTTAGATGTGAATATGGATTTAATGGTTCCACAATTATTTTAAGAGCTTTTCATGTTTTTCAAACTTCTATATCTGAGCATATTTCCAACAGATTATATTTCTTATTAACTTTCCACTGACTTACTCTCTTTGATGTTAAGTTTAAATCTAAACTCCACACCTTATTCAGATTAAGCTACTTCTAAATGTTATTCTTAGGAACTTAAAATATTGATTAGATTATTTGTAATCTTTAATGACATTTTCAACTCCTTTTTAATCACTAAGTGTTTCTTTTTGAATTGAAAATCCCATTATTATTTGATCCATTAATTAATAATTTCAACATCATCCTCACTAAAACAATCTCCACTTCCATCAATAACAAAATTTACTACTGTCCGCTCCTAACTAAAATTGATATTCAAACTAATTTACCCACCTGAGGGTGTATGTCTATAAGAAAAGTTTAAAATATTATATAATACTCTTTCCAATTTGATCACATCTGATATGATGTAAAAACTAGTAAATTAATGATTATTTGTACTTCTCGATTTTTTGCAATGGAACTTATTCAACAAAAACTTGTAATAGAATTCTTTTGTTCTTGCATTAGGATTCAATCAGTTCTGACAATTATAGTAAAAATTATTTCATATATATTTTACTAGATTAAATTGTAATTTGGTCTGGCTGTGTACTTAAAAATTCCAATAAATCAGAAATTTAAAAATATTGCAATTTTGAGTTAATATAGGCAGGTTTAATAAAATTGGATTTTGTTTAACTATCCACATCATTGCTGTTATAGGCTGTAGAAAGGAACCCCAAAGTAGCATTTAAGGGTGTTTTTAGTTTATGAGCAAAAAGATCAGTGAATTGTTTTTAAAATTAATGAAACTTTTTTTTGGTTTATTTTATTATGAAGTTGTCAATCTTTAAAAAGGTTAATATTTATAAATTTCCTGAATCAATTGATTTATGCATAACCTGAAATTATTACTTGATATTCTTTGATGTGTCTACTGAAGAGGCTATGTAATGGTTGTAATCATTGCTGTCGAGCAAATCCTAACCATTAATGAAATTAAGAAAGGAAAGGCAATCCTGAAATACCGGTTATTATGGTTTGTTCGTATTTTAATCAGAACCGCTTGCAAAATCCTAGTCCTAATAACATTTAATGTAGAATTGCTGATGTTTGTCCATTTGTGTATTTTATGTCATTTATACATAAGGATTAATCTCTAATAGCGTTGAGCTACTCGGAGTAATGTCCCTATAATTTGAATCAAATATTTAAATTATTATTTGTTTCTTTAATTCTTGCAGAATTTCATTTTATGCCACCTCAATAATTGAAGGAGAGCCTTCCATATTTTTAATTTAATACAGTAAAAATGCAATACTTTATATGATTGATTAAAATTATGAATAAACTAGGTTACCTTCATATTGGATTGAAAATAGAATGATGCTTATCGTTGCTTATAAGGCTTTACAGTGCCTTTACATTTGCAATTTACTTGTTTAATAAATTTGCAATAGACAAAATGTTAACCAAATTGACTGGGCTCCATAATGGAGAAGCTGAATAATATTATAGCTTATTAGGATGAAGTAAGTCGACTCCTCAAATCTTTTACATTGTAGAATCAATATAAGTTAGGCTAATAATCAACTTAGGCATTCTTACTAATTTGTAGGGTAAGCAATAACGTAGTACATATCAAAATAGAGATTTAATACTCTATTATACCTTTGATTATCTCAGGCAGAATGAGAAATCCTAACAATAATTGGAATTTAATGATTTATAAAATCATTCTGGGTAATAAAAATTAAAATATATTCTGACGAATAAAAATATAAGGATAGCCTTTTTATCCTTTTAATAAGCAAAGCAACTCTTCTATATTTTAAATGCGAAAAGATATTTTAATGGCCTTTAGGTTAATAAAAAATATAAACACACAAATAGAGACTCATAATGTTATCATTTAATACTTGACGAAATTACTTTGGATCCAAAAATAATATTTTAAGATTTAACTTTGACTTCATTAATTCTCAAAAATGTTTCTTACAAACTCCTTATAAATACAGGTTTAGCAATGATACAAATCATTCCTGCCATTAGACATTCCTATTGAGTATCTTTATCATCATGCGCAGTACAAGCAACGATTGGTATATAATCGATTTCACCGTCTTACATCTATTGGATGAGAGCCTTTGTAGCCTAGAGATGGAACTTAAGATGCATATATACTTTAATTCCGCCCATTATAGGCATATCTAGATCCATGAAGATAATTTTGATAGATTTGTAATGTTTGGTTACTAATTCTATACATTATTAGCCATGGTAGGCACTAATAAAATTTTTGAATCCTAAACTCTTGAGCATAAGTTTCAGAGTGTCATGATTGAAGGGCTCATCATCAACTAACATAATGGTTTGATTCATGTCTTGTCTGATGTCTATGGAATCTGTAATACGTTTCACATTGAAAGAGTGATCAAAAGCCATCGAAATAGTTAGTGATTTGTCAATGATTTCCTTTTGAAACATAGATTTGTGAAAAGGAAGGATGCTTTGTTGGAGTGGTTGGTTCTTTAATAGAGTACTTTTTGGAGAGGTTTGAACCATTTAAGTGCTCAATTAAAGCGGTTTATTTGCAAGGGGTTCAGCATCAATCTCATATTCTTCTAAGATTTTATCCCTACATATAATTGTATGATATACGATGTTTGATTCTTATTGCTTGTAAATAATGATATGTGATTTGGTAGATGTTTTTTAAGTGAATTAGACCTATTTCTCTAGAAACTCAAATTCCTCTAACTGATTTCGAATGACTACTACAGAGTTTCTTATTGGCAGTTGAGACTGATAAAAAAGTGATAGCTTGCTCCATCATCCAAATCATGGTTTATTTATAAGGAACACTTAAAATCACTAAGAAAATAAATTAATTTATTCGTGATCTATAGTGTGAGGCTAAACTTGAAGGTAGATCTTTTGGCAATTGAATTGCGAAATCCATTGATGCATTAGTTTTATAGTTTAGCAAAATTGTTGATTTATTCAAATTGTTCTTACTTGAATCCTTAAACATTATCATTAATCTTGAATTAAACTTAATTATTTTCAGTCAATACATCCACTTTTAATTGAATTTTCCCTTTGATTTATGTGTGTCTATATGATTTGTTCAGTAAATTGAATAGGATTCGCTCCAATCTTAACTAATCAGTCGATAAGTATATTGGTCTATCATAAAATGCAGTAATCAAATACCTCTCATTTATATCAAAGGGTTTGGAATTAACTGTAAAGATGACTTGAATCTACTTAGCTCGACATTGCAATTCGATCATGTCGTAAATCAATTGCAAAGTCTTATGTAAATTGACCTTACTCACTTTAAAAGTAACTAGTTTTGCTGAATTAACATAATCTAAAATATCCTAGACTTAATAATATTGGATTTTTGAATTGATAAAGGCAGGCTTCAAAAAATTAGACTTTAATTATTCATCTATTGTGTTGTTATCTTGCACAATGGCTTATAGGAATCCTAGAGTGGTGTTGAGAGGAGTCTTCAATTTGTGTGTAAATATTTTGGACAAACTTAACTTAAACTTATCTATGTATTTATTTTGCTTTGATGGTATTTTATCTTGCAAACTAACAAATGCAACTAGAGTGTAAACTTTTTGAATTTATTTAAATTATTCTATATATAATCTATATTATTGTTTTTGTCCTGTTAGTTCTTCGTATTCAGATGCTAAAATCACATTATCCTTCATCTAATGCTTACACTTTTGGTAGAATTCCAGAAATCCAGCAATAGTATCAAAAACTGAGGGCTTTAAAGTGAGAAGTTGGGATTCCTGAGCCATGTCCAGTTGTTGTTTGGTATAACATTTGATTTTGATATCCTTTCTGATTTGAGATTGCAATTTCTGATTTTCAGAACGAGATGAAAATAATGTGGCATTTGATATTTAGATTTGTTCTGATGGCATTAAGTTGTCTCCGTTAATTTCATTTTACTTTTGGTCGAATGTGTAATACCTTACGTTTTTAATGATCTGTTTTAGCAGTTTATTTTGAGTTTGCTTCTTAAGATTGGTGAAATTGTACTTTTTGTAAAGAAATATGATAATCAGAATCAATTATTCTAAAATTGATTAAAGTATACTAATCTCTGCCATCGGTTGAACTTATGCGCAAGTGAATGCGATTACAATTAGTAAGGTTACAAATTAAACTAGATGTTAGTCCAATGATATCGAAAATATATTAAACCAAATAGCAGGTACTCCTCGTAGAACCAATTGGAAACAGCAATAATACACTACGATGACTTGTTCGAAAATTAGTTGTTTTCTATGACTCTTGTACTTGTATAACAAATAAACTTCAGATAAGCATCAACTTTACTTACTTAAAATCAAACCAAAGAGGATTGCATTAGATATGATTGTGAACATTTCTGACTTCGTTATCCCAAAAATCAAATTGACTGCGGAAATAAAGAACATAGTTTCATTTTAATTTCTAACAGAGCCCTGAGTCATTATATATTATAAGTAAATTTAATAATAACTTTTTGAATGCCAATATTAATCTGTTCTGAGGAAATAAATGCTGTCCCCACCTCCCCCCATCTCAGTATTACAGACTCATTAACATTTAAATATCTCAAATGTAAATTAATATGCTACTGAATCATTTGTACTTCAATTGCCACTCTATCAATAATCAATCAATTGAAGCATGCAAATTAAATTAATATAAACATTTTATTAATGTAACAAGTGGAGCCAATTATAGCTAAGTTGCGAATAGCTGAATTAGACGACTATGAGCCCCTGAAGAAATTCCTACCCAATGTACTCTTAATCCTATATATATTTTACCCATCTAGCCCAATATCAAGTTATCACACATAGCCTTTGCAACATTATTGCTCTCAATATTATGCACCTTGTTGGGCATTGCTCCAAGAGTCGTGACTGGCTTAGTAGGCGCCTTGATCCCCTCCTTTCAAGCAATAAACAAGTACCAAACTACAGGTATAACGCAATTAAGACCTTATTAGGTGAGGTTTACACGTGCCTTCCTTATTTCATCATATTTTCAACCTACTTGACCTTTCAAGGATGGATAATGTGGATCTTCTCATTCATACCATGCTTCGATACCATGTGTTTATTGTTTGTGTTGGCTCTCCATCACCCAGATGTGCAATTATCTAATAAAATTTGGAATTTGTTGTAGAAAGTATTGTGAGCAAGCAAAATTAAATATATAAAATAAATAATAAATGGATCTAAGTCTCTCTGAAATGCTGCAAGTTAAATTAATGACTTTTTAGTTCTTGTTGTTTATTCTGTATTTTTGCCGCAAGGAATTCTATTCATTTACCATTTGAAGAACATTCTATTGTGACTTAGGCACTAAAGGTATTTGATATATCTCTGTGTGAGTATTATTTGAGGTTAAGGAATTAATGAAAAATTGATAAGAGGATTAAAATGAAATAGAAAATAGAAAAAACATAATATAGAATTAATTTAATATTATACTAAAAAGTAGTATGTCTCACTCTCTCGTATTGGATCAAAAATAAACAAGACTCAATCTAAATAATGATTGGAAATACCCTGAGAATACAATTTAATTGAATAGACCACATAAAATTTTAATTATTTCTACATATCAATTGAACTTCTTTTGGAATCCAAAAATATAGGCTGAGGGAATAATTCTTGATAATAATTAAGGCTACTTATTATTTGAGATTGTGATTAAATACTCTTCATAGTTCAGAAATTAAAATAATATATCTAAATAAATTATTATGTAAGATAAGAGAGACGAACACACATACATGGCTCGATTGGCTGAGTAAACTGAAAGATGGGAGGATATGGTAATGTAATTGATTCAATGAGTAGGTTGAGAACATGAAGAAGGTAGCTGAGATCACTAAGGATTTGAATAATGAGGAGAGAAATCTTCTCTCTATTGCATACAAGAACACAGTGGGATAGAGGAGAACCGCCTGGAGAGCGATTACAGCCTACGAGATTAAGGAGAAGTAGAAGGTAACACTAAAGTGGATAAGTGATAGATTGTGAAATATCAGGAGGTGCTCTAATATTACAAGGCAAGAGTGGAAAAGGAATTAGATTATTATTGCAATGAGGTTTTGTAGTTGATTGATCACACTCTTTTGAAGAAGACAGCTAACACTGAGGCTAGAGTATTTTATCACAAAATGAAAGGAGATTACAATCGATACATTGCAGAATATTCTTAATAAAAGGCTCAGGAGAAGGCAATTCAACAAGCTCAGTAGGCTTATCAAACAGCCTTGGAATTAATTGACAAGGACAAGTTTCCAAAAACCAATTTATTAAGATTGGGAGTTACTCTCAATTATTCAGTGTTTTGTTATGAAATCATGAGCGATGTTGCCAAGGCATGTGAATTGGCTAAAACCGTAAAAGATGAAGTATTTATTCCCAATCTTATGTAAGGCAATCAAAGAGTTGGACGATATGGAAGAAGATCAATACAAGGATGTGACAACCATCTTGCAATTGATAAATGACAATCTTACTAATTGGCAAGCTGAGCTACCAGATGAGGGAGGGAAGAAATGAATTCATTTAACATGAATATTAATTATTATTATTAACACAAACGTAATTTTATCATTTAGGTATTTCCAATAATTTCTTCTGATCCTCAGGACTCAATTTTTAAAATATTTCCTGAGTATATACTTTTACTGAATCTAACTATTCAAGGAGCTTAAGTGCACTCACTAATTTAGAATCAACTTATGGTGAAGACCACTTTGATTTATAACAATTAGCAATAACCTTGAGTATCTATGCATATGATATACATATTTACTTATAATGCATTTTCAGGTTTCCCATTTACAAATTGACTACCATCTTAAATTATGAATTCAGCAAATATATTATGCTGAATGAAAGCCTATCGTTTATCATATTGTAAAGGCAATAAATATAGCCAGGTTTCCATGCCCTATATTAAATCTTATCCAAGCGATTTCGGTTGTGACTTGATGATCTTACCCAAAGCAGAAATCGAATTGTCCCTTGCTAATCCAAATTGTTTCTCATTATCCTCTTGATTTATCTGTATTTTCAAAGATTCAACCAAAGATTTCAACAGAGATTGCGAGACTTACAAATACAATTCCTATGGAGTGTTTATAGCCATCACTCCAATTCCATATACAGCGGCCTATCTCACCAAGCACACTCTATCACATGCAAACACACTTAACGCTTATGCCAAATCAATTAATTTGTTTTGTATGTATGGGAATCCTAAATACTCAATCATATAGTCAATTAGACAGAGACCGAATTGATGCATCTTTGGAGATTTTTACTGGTCAAATACTTTAGGTAAGATTTGATTGCAAATAACTTCATAAAGTGGCAAAACAAATTCTTTGTGAGTTTTGAATAAAGAACCAATGCATTCAGCAATTTTTACATGTAGATTTTCTTCAGTTTCTGTTTCTTCCTTAATAGCATTCTACTCATCCTCATCTGCATCATCATCCTTAGCCATATTCTCATTCTCAGCCTTTCTTTTATCTGATTCGAGTAATAACTTAAATACTTTATCCGACAGTTCTGTGACTTCCTCCGTGGTCATAAATGGCTATGAGACTAGTTCAATGATTTCCTTGATGCTGTCAACCTGTTCAATGATGACAACTGGATCGTATTCCTTAAAGGCAGCTTCCAATATAATCCCAAGAAAATATTTAGCCCCATTCATCAATTGCTGGGGATTATTAGTTTCCCTAACATTCTTGACCAAACTGACGAGACACTTGCATGCAGAACTTCTAATGTTTGAATCTGAATTGAATTAGGACAATGGCACTATTATTTTAATGCACTTCTCAACAAAGGGAAAGAAGGACTTTTTGAGTTCTGAGATGAATACGGATAACGTGTGAATGGCAACCTATGCTTCCTCGTTGTCGTAAGTATGTAACTCTTCCTCATTTGTTTATCCTGTTGTATTGAGATTAAAAACTTATTCGATTAATTGAAATAATGAAGGCACTACGTCTCCTAGATAGTTGGTTAATTGTTATGGACAAATCAATGCCAATCTTTGCCACCCTGAAAATACGTAAGACCTCTGAGGATCAACAGCTTCCAAATTGTTTGTCTACACTTGAATTAGAATCTAGACTGTCTATTATAGGTAGGGAAGATACTCTTACTCTCCTACTGCTGAAGCTATTAAAGTGATTGTCTCTATAACCTAACCTTTCAACTATCTATAATGTTTGGTTTGATGAGTTTAAAAGATCTGGAATAAGAGAGGAATCAACTCCTTGGCATAAGGAATGAATAGTCTTTTGCTTGACTCTGCTGTGGCTGCAATAACACTTATAGCGCTCTCTTTCTCAATTGAAATCCCAGCAGTTAAAAACTTGATAGATAACTAGATTAAATTAGGCAAATATGCTTCAATGCCTTTATCGGTACCCTCAACAAAATTCGTGAGGGCAGCCAAAATGTGAGAATTCACTCTGGGCACATCCTCCACAATAAGTCGATTCAAGAATTACGGAACGATCAAATGCAAGTAAGCCTCCTGGAATTTAGGTTTCATATCGTCAGAAATCTAACCGATTGCATGACATACAGCATATCGAATCATAGAATTGCTATTATTAAGCATAGGTAATATTAGATCTATTGTTGTTTTAATATCAGCTACTTAGTCTATGTATTCTCCAACTTATGATAATGCCATTATGGCAGCATGCTAATATCTCCAATCTTGATGTCTTAAAAATTCACTCACTATTGGATTTAATACTGGTAGCATGTCCTTCTTGCCTAATGATTCAATGAGTCTATCTATACTAGACATTCCAAAATTAGTCGTTTCTTAATCTTCATCCTGCTCTAAATTATCATTGAATCCTTCAGGAGGTCTGTTCCATTCATCACTAATCGTGGAACTTATTTAAATCATATGAAAGAATATCATTTCAACCAATTACATCAAGAAGACTTTTTCAAATTTGAACAGCCCTGGAAACTATTCAACCAAACTTAATAGGGTTTCAGTTCCAATCCTTTTTACACCTATGTCTATTTGGGACTCTCTGAAGATTGTTTAAATGCCATTAAAGAAGATATTATATTATTTTCTGAAAAACTTGGGTTTAGATTCCACTAAATCTGAGAACACTTCCATGATTCCTTCTCCCAAGGTTAAATCTGATATTATAATTTCGAGGGCTGACTTCATCATATTTGAAATCAAGTCCTAAAAGATCTTATACTAAGCTGGCAAAGAGTATTTAATATAATTGCCAAGAGCATGCATAGTAGAGGACTTAATTATAATATACGGACTAGCCAGTCCTTGAACAAACAAAGTATGAAGATCTTGTGAATGTTTATCAAATTGATCAATCGAATATGTAAAGAGATTGCCAAGTATTTTAAATCCACATTCTATTATATCATTTTTTGGTGACAAGAACATTTGCCACAAAGTCGGGAGTAAATTTGGCCATTCGTTATGATGATCATCCTCATACAAAGAACCGCCTATTTCTCCTATCGTATCACACAATTAATTTCTGACATTATGACAATTTTCCACTTCAATTAATTAAAACAGACGTAATTTAATTGTTTCTTTGGTTTCTGGTATCAATTTGCTCCAAACATTCTTATGACTCTTAGGAGCAAATTTTGATAGACTGTATCTCAAGTAAACAGGAGCAAATTGCCTAATTTTTTATTCCTCATGTCGACAAAGATTGAGCATCTATATCACAAATTCATTTGGTTATGCTTCCCTAAGTTGAGCCAACAGTTCTTCCACTTGTTTCCTGCCCTAATTATTTTGAGAGAATATTCCTTAAATAATTTACTAAAGTTATTCTTGAAAATTCATAATAATAATAATATCTATTTCACTCTAACTCTTCCAAATAATCCTTTACCTATGACGGTGGCAATATCCTAAACACGTGATCATCTCTGATCACTCCCACTTCAATATTTGTCGCTGTCATCTACCCTTAACATAATATTCTACTCATACCTTCAAACCCCTCCTTCAAAGTCAATAAGGCTGTGTTGATAGCATCTTCAATCTCCATATCCGCATTGTATCTCTTCTCTAAAAATGCCTTTGCATTCTTCGCCTGCTTTCCAATAGCTGTGGCCTTCCAACTATAATAGGCTCCACTTGGATCAAGCTACACTAGATGGGGCCCCTCTTCATCATATCCTGCTATGAGAATCGAGACTCCAAATGGCCTGATACCTCCTCTTTGAGTTGCCACTTATACATCCTAATTTAGAATGTATTTTGTACCTCTGCCAATTCTCTGCTTAATGTTTATACGAATATTTCCTCTTAGTATTTGAGATCATACTTTTTGACTAATTTTCTTGCTTGTTATGACAGGACCCTAAAATCTGGACCCAATCCTGCATATGTAGCTGCGATATTATCTGTTAATAGCGCAACTTTTTGAACACTGGATTCCTCAACCAAAATTGACGATTGCTTCTTTTCAACTACCAAAACAACTCCATTTTTAGCTTTAATTCCGATGGCTGTGTCACCCTTTGCAACAGCATTGAGAGCATATTCGATTTATAATAGTTTTCCCTTACTACTAAATGTAGTCAATGCAAAATCTGTCATACTGGTGTTTGCTATTTTAAATAATTTAATTAAAATAAATATATTTTATGATGAAATCTCACTTGGCTAGTCATTTGACGTTGAGCCTTCAAAAAAGATTACAATTCTCTGATAAATTGTTTATATTAGTATACTATAGATATGTCCAATAAGTATATAATGTTTAATCAGTATGGCATTGGACTTTTTCTAAGAAGATGTCTCTTAGACTTCTATATATTCAACTAAAATCGCATCAAATTAATCCTTGGAGTGTCTCTTTCGACTCTTATAGTGTTTTATTCTAACTGCTTCACAAATTTGGAGGCCAAGTCTTCAAAATTCTTCTGCTCGCTCGAGCTGTAATTCAAATAGGAGGTCTTGTTCATTTTACCCACTTTAGGGAATTTGGCTCTGTCTAAACTGGTCATCATGTAGGGTGATCTATCCATGTCACTAAGGAGTTGAGGAAGATTGGTTGATCGAAATTGTTTTGTAGATGTTTGCTAGAATCTATTAACAGATTAACTAGTTATTTATTTAACATATTCTGCAAATGATTACTATTGACCTTTTTTCTACGCTTACATTATTATATAATTAAATGAATTGTTATAAGAAAGAAATCACAAAAAATTGGTTATACCAAGAGGATAAGTATATCGAAAATGTAGTTGGTGCTTTTTAAGTAATAAAATTACATGAAGAAAGACAAATCTAAGCTGGAAATGCTCGACAAAAGATTACAGAGTAACTTCAGAAGTATATTGATGAAGATCCAGAAGATTTGCCTGCGCATTAAGCTGTGCAACATGTTCTCTCCCTTGATGAATAACTCCTAGATTATCCATGCTACAAGAAAGGCGGCATTTTCGGATCTGTAACGCAAAGATAATGCTAATTATAAAAAACTACTCTTGGATAATCTAAGAAAGGCAATGTTATTATAAAAACCTTTGGTGCCATCAAATCCTTTGTTATCCAGCATCTTGAAGATGCCCATAAGGATTTCAAATGGGATGTCAGTTATCAAAAGTATCCTGTGCGACTCATCTTCAACTTTGTTAAACACAGTCCAGTATGGATTTACTTTAAAGATGACGAGGAAGTTCAGAAATATTATGATTATTTTAAATGCCATATAGCTATGGAAAAGATTCAAAAATTGCCCCTCATTATATAAGAGTCTACCTCACTTGTAAAAGAGAATTATTATTTATTATTTGCCCAGAAAATAGAAACCTACTCAATTCATGTCATTCAATAAAAGAAGAAAGCTGCTAAGTTAGGCAAAGACGAAGCCAAATTCTTAATGGAGATTGATGTCAAAATAATTAGAAATATTTTATAGAAGAAGTGGTTAAGTAAGAGTGTTTAAATGTTCAAAAGAGAGGAAAGAATGAATCAAATGGCAGAAGAAGAGAGAAAGAAATTGGATTAAATTAGATAAGAAGATGAAAATAAGAAAATGAAATGGAGATAATTCCTAGGATCCAAATCAGTTCTCAATTTTGAATTAGCTGAATGGTTAAGACCTATGATGGCAGATTGGCTAGAAAAAAGTGAAGAAATACAAAACACCAAAAACGTCAGGGAATTAGTATTCACCATACTCATCAAATCAGTTAATATTGCTGTTGATATTAATTTAATCAAACCAACCATATTTGTAGAGTTATAATCAGTTGAATAGGATTCTAAATTAACAATGGAAGCCTATTTAGGGTAACAGAAAACAGATCATTTTTATAATTGGCTATTGAGAGAATAAAACTTTGAGAATAAAATCATATCCAAATAATAGGAGAGAAAACCATGCTCATTCATTATTTCAAATATCAATAATCAAGATGTCTTTTAAATCTAATTTAAGGACATGGTCAATGCCTTCTATGATACAGCAACTATACCTTTCAAAATTGTTGTCAAGGAATTGCTTCAATAATCGTAGTAAGGAAGATCCATGTGGATACCTTTAAAATTAGTTTAAACCAACTCATTGAAAACTGAATCCAAGGAAGGTATCATTTATGTAGAAATTGATATTCATGTAAAACCATCAATTATGATGCATAATCCCTAATCTTACGAAGAGGAATTAGAATATATAGTTGAACATAGTCTAGCTTTTTCTGATCCTATTTATTTGAGCACAATACAAATTCCCAAAATGAATAAGGATATCATGAAATTCATTCTCATCACTTTAGAAGAAAGCAACATTTGTATGAAATAGAGCATGTAAATGTTAAGCTATATCCTATTCTTATAATAAAAGAACCCAGAAACTCTCAACAAACAAATGCATTAATTATAAATGGTCTTTATTCGGAAGGTTATTTTGAATTTGTGTCACAATTTTGGATTAATGGAATAATAGATCAAGCAATACGAACTGGTATCATACCGCTTGGAATCTATGAATTTCTATAATATCAAGAATCCCCAAGTACAAGAGTTAGTTAATGGGCTCTTTTTAATGGGGATTCCCTATTATCTAAGAAATAAGTTATGGTTTCAATTATTGTAGATATCCTTTGAACCCTTGAAGACAATTTTGAGTTAAAACTACAAAGTTAGTCTTGATAGAGAAGATGGTATGAATGAAAGTGTTTCTCTCTATTTCAAATTGTCCTAACTTAAACAAAATTTAAAAAAAACTCTACTTTAACAAATTGACCTCTATTTGAGACAAGAAGACAGTCGAAAAGGATTCGGCAATGAGCAATTTTATCATCAATTAAAGAATCTTCTTATTTGTTTCTTGCTGTATCAAGGAAATTAAGGATTGATCCCGAACAATATGTATATTCATCATCTATTCACTTTTGCCAAAAAAATGCTGGTCATGTAAATCTACTATCATGTCAGGTACAATGATTATACTGAATTTGCTAATGAAACAAAATAGACTCCTTCAGATTTAATCAATGAAAGCAGAGCCTTCTGGTTATTAGTTGGTTTTCACAATTAGGTTCTGGCTGATTATCCATTGTATGAAGATTAGACCTTATAAAATCGATTATTCCTAGAACAATGTGCTAAATTAAGAGTGTATCTCAATAAAAAGCATCCTGATCTATTTCACAAAATGTTCTTATATGGGATTGAAGTGGAGAACGAATTGTTTGAGTTGTTCTTCAATCTGTTTTCTGATGTCCTCCCATCCGAAACTCTGTATAGAGCCTGGGATCTCATCATTTATTAGTAACAGCAATCAATAAAAGCCACATCCGAAAGAGGAAATATCATTATCTCGATTACTGCGGCTCTGTTGTTAAGAGTTCATAAGAAAATAAATAATATCTCAAATCACTTGGCTTTTTTGGCTGCAATCAAAGTAGAAGCAATGTTGATTAATGATGTTACCGAATTCTTTACAGAAGTGCTATAAGTTCAAAAGGATTTGAACTTAGCAGTTTAAATCGAATATCAGGAAGAAGGACCACCAAAATTGGAACCTTAAGTAGAATATAAAAGTATTTATATGTTTCAAGTATTCCCTAGTCAAGTCTGATTATAGAATTTTTGATGTCCTAGATGAAAAGTACCCCAAAGGTTCATAATAAATGCAAGTGTATTAATATTTAAATTTTATTGATTTTTGAAACCATACTGAAATTAAGAATTCCAAAAGATACTTTAATATTATTAGTGTCATAGTTTATATTTCAATCAACAAATAATAATATAACATGGGCTTGTAGCACAATTGGTAGTGCGCCTGACTACGGATCAGGCGGTTGCAGTTTCGAGTACTGCCAAGCTCGAATTTTTTTTATTATTTATTTATATATAAAAAAGAATTCATAAAATTCACTTCCTTCTCACCTTGGTTCATATTTTTGATTTAAATATATACAAAATCTTAATTGATAGGCTCCATCTACCCTTATAATATAGTATATTTTAATCCGTTCATACTTAATAATTTAAATTGTTCTTATTTAAATCTATCCTATTTAAAATAAAACTGCTAAGTTTGATCATATTAATAATTAAGTAAGATTTAACAATATCTAAGTTAGAATATGTAAGATTCTCCTCTTAATATTTAAAACAAAAAATAAAATTAGTTCTCAGGGAATGAAATCAAATTTAAAATGCTGATTATAATATTGCATAGATAATCGATTAATAAAAAATGGAATATTCAAAATACCATCTACCTTTTCGAATATTTTCTTTGGTATTCTTATAATGAAGGAATCTTTTTGCATCTTTTTTTTATTTTTGATTTCCATTGTGATCAACATCTTTATTTCTTATTTATGATTTCAAAATTGATTAAACTTAATCATAAACTATAACTCTGGGAATTTAAATAAATCTACTATAACCTATTATCTTTTTAATTATTTTGAATTCATTTTTCTAAAGGATTTTTTTCTAAAAAACCTTTAACAAGTAGTTGGGGGATGCTTATAGAAATCAAATTGTTGGTTTACTCATTTTAAATAATTATTATTAAAAATCAAATTCAATAATTCAACTTCTGCTCTTCTGACCCTTGCATACAATTTAGGTTGATTATTTCCAAGTAATTTCACAAAGAACGGATCATGAGTATCTGCTATGTCGAATAGTTTGATCAACTGTGGTCTCAAAATTTCATAATCAGAATAGAACCTTTCACAATATACAGTATTATCGTCCAAACAAAATTGAATATTCAAATTTTTATGCTCAATGTATTACTACCATTTCACAATACTCTCAAGTGTGTTTAGTGATAAAAGTCTAAAATCATTAATAAATTCTTTTAATTTCTCTAAATCCTTAGGTTAATACTACTTCAATAAACTCTATATCTAATTTAAGCAATTCTCTCGTGCAGTTATTGTAAACATACAATGTAATATGGGAGATAACTTTTAATCCATTAATTTAAGTTCTTCCTCCAATAATGCTAATTTGTCATTTGAAGATGCCAATATCTAATTAAACACATTCTGCATATGTATCATTATATACTTAATGAATTTTGGGAACATTATACAATTTATGTACTTGTCTTACTTATTCTAATTTTGTAGCAAATATTTTTTGCTCACATTCAAAAAGATTATCTAATTCTTGTTAATTCTTATGCATTTGAATGTATTTCTAAACGATGGAGGCTGTTCCCCCATTTATTGATGGCAAGAATATTTTATTTGATTATTCTCTTGGTACAACTCCTAAAATCTATTCAGATGCAATAATCCTATTGTTCCAGCCTTTTTCCTAAAACCCACTATTATGGAGAACTTACTCTTTGAGAAAATAGTTTTTACAGAGAGGAAGACTATGCAATGCTTTTGTGAAAATATTCTTGACTTTGAACTTTACTAACATTTTTCATATTAATTATAATTATTGAATATTAATTATTATTATATATTAAACAATCCCAATATTTAATATTTTCAATTCTAAACACCCAGCAACAAGGTTGATTTAACTTCATAATGGAGTGCCTCATTTTAATTGTCGATTTCATAAAATATCAAATAATTCCCTTTGTCCTGTGATCACAGTAATAGAATTTCTAAGAAGTGAAATTTATAAATTTATAATATAATTGACAAAATATTTGTGTGCTTAATCAAAATAAAAAAAGAGTTGTTTAGTAAAGTAAACTAAATAATTTAATACATTTTAATTTGCTAATGCCACCAAGAAAAACTTAAACAATCAAGGATGTGATGAAAGAGAGCTAGCCAATTATTGATTAAAAATTAGGAGCCACAAGAAGTAAAAAAGTAAAGAAAAATGACTCTGACGAGGAGTCTGATTTTGTTACCACTTCAAGCAAATCTAAACAAAAAAACTCTAGCACCTCTTCAAAAATTAAGTCTTCCTCAAACAAACAGAAAGAATCCATTCATTAATCCAAAGATGATCCTATAGATAAATTGTCGCCTGAGCTAAAGCCCTCCTCTTAACGTCAAAAAGCAAGAACTAAGGCGGAAAAAATGCAAGAGAAGCATAAGTATGATTATTTACATTAACTATCATAGTTCTAAAGCAGAAGAAGTAAAAGCTAAATAATAAAATGAAGAAGGAAATAAAGAATAGGATAATGATAATTAAGATAAAAAAGAACCAAATTAGAAAGTAGATTAGGTAGAAGAAGAAAATAAAGATAACAAAGATAATTCCAAAGATAAGTAAAATGATGAAAGCATTCAATAACATGTAAGATCTAATGAAAAGAACTAAAATGAAAACTAAGAAAATTCTAAAAATTAGGAATAAGAACCCAGTAAGCCAGCGGAATAAGATAAGAATCCTAATGTGTAAGAAAATGAACATAAAGATGTCAATAATAAGGAATTATTAGATAAGAGAGATGATGAAGAATAAAGAAAACCATAAGCAGAGAATAACCAACTATAAAACTAAAATAATAATATTGATGGTTCAGATAAGAAAGCAAGTCAAGAATAATAAGAGGAAAAATAAGATTAATAGCTAAACGAATCTAATTTAAAAATGAACCTAAAAAATAACGTAAATACTGAAAATGTAGGTAAGGATAAAGCTGATTAGTAAGATCTAAGGTAAAGAGAAGAGGAAGCAAAAGAATAGTTAGAAAAATAATTAAAAGTGGTCCACCATCCAGTCTAAAATTAAGAAACAGATATAGACATAGTATTTTGCTGTGATGTCACTCTTTTGGAAGGTCATAATGTTGACTAATTAAAGGTAATATTTTATTTTAATTCAGCATACCATTGAATACATAATTCAGTAGTTAAAATAGAAACAACACTTGAGTTCAAGGATAAAATTTAGTATAGTGGTTTTTAATGATATCATTACAAATTAAAAGGTTCAATAATGCTAAGTGATTGATTTGTGTAATGAAGCAGAAATCTTATCAAGTCTTGAGGAAATCAAATAGGCTGGATAGGCAGAAATAAAGAAAGGATTTTATTATGGTTTAAAATTGGCAACCTTAAATACTAAGTGGAGAAAAGAGAGTAGCAATAAATCATATAGATATATTATTCATATTGCCAATCAGCATTTAGAATTAGACAATAAATCAGAAGAGTTAGAACTGATAATTAAGGAAATGAATACCAAAAACATAAGATATAAATACTTAAGAATTGATAAAAGGATTGATTTAGATTTTGATGGAAAACAATATTTTTAGAAAAACTTGAACAGCTACGAAGAGAGTTTTTTGAAAGAGTTTGGATGTCTTAAGAATGTTGTTAGTAGCATTATATTGAGAGAGCTTACGCAAGAGAATATTAAATGATTGTTTATTTTTAAGCAAATTTATTGATATATCTATTTATCATATTCTTATGAACTTTACTAATCTATCATCTGATGGAGCATAAAGGAAATTGCATTCCATAACTAAATCAGTCTGATCATCTAGTATAACTTTGTAAGTTTTGATAATGAAAATAAGGATGAGTTTAATTTCTATTTTAGCTAGATGTTATCCTAAACAATTTCTTGGACCATATGAGAAAGGGAGGAATGCTTCTGATTCTGATTAATTTAACCATCTTTCTAAGTTAAAATCTAAATGATTTTCAAAATATTAAGGATGAGTCATCATCGGCTATAGTCCTACATCAACATACCAATCTTTTTTTATTAAGTATTATCCTACATAATGATCTTTCACAGCCAATCTTGGGATAATTCCATCACTTGGAGTTTAAGTTCTTAGACATTCATTTACGAATGCATTCAATAATGGTAGAGAATTGATTAGTCTTTAATCTATCTCCTCAAAATTAACCTTAGTTAATTCTTCTCTGAGTCTCTATTAAATTTAAGGATGCTTGCCTAACATATAAATTGACATGCCTGCCTAATGAGATGTTGTATCCATTCCTGCAAAGACGAATGTAATGTATTGATGAATGATTTATTCCCTAACCTCATCAGTCAAAGGTTCTCTCAATAATATTGTAAACACATCCTTTTCTGATCCTTTCTAGTGGTTGTTGATGAGATTATTAATATAATTTCTTACTCCATACACTCTTTGAAGGAATCGCTTCTCATTGGCTGTCATAAAGTAGGACTTCATCGTTGATAGAGACTTGATTCCAAAAAAGCATCTCATTTAATGTATTAGACTACCATATGTAACCTAAATAGATATCTAAATTTACATAGATAAAATATTTAGAGAGATCTTGAAATTCTTCACTTAAATGTTAACCATTTATCTCCTCATCTTTTGTTTGATTAAAAAAACAGATCTGCATAGTTCTCTAAGCTATTCTTGCACATTGTTTTATTATATTCACTCTCTAATTCTCCTTGTATTATAATGTCTCTTAAATTAACATTTTGATGACTGGTATCTTTGAAGACAACTACTCAAAAGTAAAGAAGTTAGATAGTTCGCGCTTTTAATCTTTCCATTATTAGCCCTCTGCATATACTAGACCTTGGCATGCGATAATGTCTCTAAATATCTCATCAGTTCTCTTTTTATAATTTGCATAATTATAGAGCATTTATTTCACTTTTTCTGGTTTGATGAAAATGAAGTATGGCCTACTGAAAATATGAGTCACAATTAATTCTACTTCTGGATGATTATAGGCAACATTTCTTTTGAAATGAATAACATCTTTCTAAAATTTTACGCCGTCCATTCGATATTTGAATTGGCCCAACAAGGGGAAATACACAACATAAACCTTGCTTCCATACTTGAATTTGTAGAAATAGCAGATACATAAGGGGTAAAGGATAATCCATAACAAGGGTAATGATAAAATGATTAGTATCCAAAAAAGCATCGTAATTAATTGAGATTAATATATATTGTCAATTTTAAATTCGCTTTCACAACTCAGAAGATATTTTTAATATAATAAATGATCAACTCTGAATTAATAGTAAACTGTTATTATTATATAATCAATCTTTATTCTAATTTTATTCATCCTCATCTAATAATCTTGTCAGCTCCAACTTTAATATTTTGTGGGCTATTAAGATGGGCCTAACATTTTGGTAATCTGGTTTCTAATTGAGAATCCTTTTTTCTAGAATGAACAATATATTAACCCATTCTTAATAAATTTCAGATGTCACAAATGGTTATAATTGAGTTAGCAAACCCTAAACTTCAAGTTTATATTAGTTCCACGTTTTCACTAATTTATCGAATATCAATTCCATATTAGCTTCCCTACCAATAAAATCATTGAGAGAATTCTCAGTAAAGATTTACTAATTGACACAAACTGAAGTGAAACGATTAAATGATAAATTCTTTTCACCTTAGTGAATAATATCCGCTTCTTCTTCAAATAAATCTAATGCTTCTTAGAAATTAAATTTCTCACATTCTATGTGTCTAAACAAAGTTAAAAACTCATTATGATTGATCTTTCTGTTACCATCCAAATCAGCAGCTTGAAATGCATGAATCACAAATAACTTAGTCCGATGAGTAACATTCCTATACTTATCGATAACCTTTGACATAAATTAATCTAGATCGACAACGCCTGATTTATTTTTTGAATCACTCTCCTTAAGATTATCCAAATCATTCCTAAGTTCTTTAATTTCATCTTCAGTTAACTTATTCTCTAAGTGTATTTTTATATAACTATGCAATAATATATATACATTTACTCTAAAGCTCTCAAATAAGGCACATAAAATTTGGACTCACTATCTCCTTGTACAATATTAACACCCAGACTTGTTTGACTGTGTATGTATTCCAATCCTGAAATCATGAAAGCAGATTCTTCTTAAGTGAAATTCAGATGTTCATCATGTAAAAGACATAACAATCTCGCGAATACATTCACTCGAAAGATTTAACAAAAGTGAATCACAGATAATAAAAATTATAAGTATTTCTTTTCAGCTACATGTTTAAACCCATATTTGTTAAGGAAGAAATTGAAAACGAAGATCTACATATCAGCTTCTCCTCCAAAGGATGTTTTTTCTAAATATATCTGACTTATAGTTCTCAAAACATTCTTAACTGGCCAATACGCAACAACCTTCTTGAACAAATGAGATTGCTCTCTGGCTTTAATTGCTAATAAGACACCAGGATGTGTTAACCTATCTATAGTTGGTAATTATTTCATTTATCTTGTAGCAAAATTCATTCTTAATGCTCTCTGTATTTTTCCTTTCCTTCTTTTCATCGCCTCCTGTTTTTTCTCCTCCTTTTCTTTTTCTTCATCCAAAACATACTCTTCTTCCAAAATTTCCTTGTCATTCTAAATTTTCTTTCTGAATGATTCAAATTCAAATAAGAACTCTTCTGCTATTTAAGTGTGTGTCTTGAATTAAGTTTTTAAGATATGAAGAGTCAATTTTCTGGCAAATAGTAATACCTGTGTTAAGAGTTCATTTGTTTCATTCATTCTAGCTGTAGCATTTTAAGCTTTCTACTTTTGTATCTGATAAAGAAGCATCAACATTGTCGTTTATTACTTTGATAGGTTGGGTTAAATAGAATCAGTTTTTTCATTGACCTCAATTATTTGAGTATTATTCTGAGATGATGATTGTTCATGTTATTTCGATTATTATTAAAGTTACTATGATGCACTCATCTTCTTTTTCTTTTACCCCTATCCCTACTTTTCTTTTTCATTCTTCTTTTCTAGATTTTCATTAGCTGGAAAATATCTTTATGAGCCTAACTGTTAATTACCTTACGATGATTATTGTTGTTGAACTTGTTGCTTTTAGAGTTATTTAGCTGTCTCACTTTTACAAGTATTCGTTAAATTGACTTAAGTATTAGCTTATGGAGATAACTTAATGGCTTTTTATGAAGATTGCTATGAATTCTACTAAGTATTATTAGAACTTGTTCCTTATTGCACTTATTTTATATTTAATAATCTGTCTGAACTTTACTTATCAAATTCTCTAATCAACTTTTCAGATGTTTCCGATCTTTCAATTTACAATCTTCGCTCCAGAATATAATCCTGCTTTCTTTTGTTCATTACATCCGGTGACCCTTCGTCATTTTCTGGCACCTCGTATATTAAATCAATTTTGGTAACTCCTCTAGTTTCATAATCATGAATTGAAGGCTCATCTTGATGCATGTTAAATTAATCGCATAGACCATCCAACCAACTCTATTATTCTAATTGCTGTTTTAGTTCGAATTCTCTAAATGTATTTTCTATTTCCTAAGTGGATAGAAATTTATCATATTAAGGAGACATCAATTATAGATCAGTTTAAGTTTCAAGAACACAAAGACATTTTTAGAATGTTTATACACCAACACTATGACAGACAACAGGCAGTTCTTCAATCACATCTTTAACAATCATATCTTAATTTTATTCAAATTTAGTTTGTTGATTCATCTCCTTAAGTACTTAAGATAAGGATAGATCTTGTTCCTCCATCGCATCATCTGACTTATTAATAGAAGAATGTTTGTTTTGATGCTTTTTGGATAGCTGATGCTTCAATTAATCTATCTCCCTTTATAAATTGCCAATCATATTTGCTGCGCTCTTTGATATGGTTTCTTAGAAGTTAATTTTATTCTATAGTTTTTTGATAGTCTATTAATAACTTATACGTTCTGAATTAATGAGATTTTCTTTATATTTTAATTGATCCAATTCTTGTGTTAAAATACTAATTTAGACTCTTGACCTATTTTCCAACTCCTCCTTTTCTTTGGCTTCAAAAATATCTTTTTCAAATAATTAGAATTTCAATTTTCTTTTTTCTTCTTCTTTTATCATGAAATGCTTGTGAAACACTAAAATATATCCTTTAACTAATGAATGAAGGAGTTGTCCTCTTTCAGCACATTGGTAAGAAACTTATCGGATAATCTCCAACAAACATAGATGTAGAGCTTCTGACAAGGAAGTGAGTTTATCTTTGAAATCCTTATTGGATTGATGGATGGTATCGATGAAGTTTACGAACCATTATTTAAGCACGATTGCATCTCGTCTACCAGTTGGTTAGGCTGAAAAGAAACTACTGGATTATTATTTTAGCGAAGCCAAACTGGGAGTGCAATTGATTGCTTTTTATAATGATTGTTTTAGAGAAGTAAGTATGAGACTACGATCCTTTTCTTAAGACAACCCTTGTGTGATTTGTTCGAAATTAAGTTCTGAGATTTATTCTAACATTGGTAGAATTTCGTTTTCATTGGCTTACTCTGTTAACTGCTCAAGCTTCTCCTCAGTTTTGACTCTCAATTAATTACCAAGATAGGCCTGATTTTATTTTCTAATCCTCTATTGCTAGACATATTATTATAAATGAAGTTCGCCAAGGACTTACTTCTATTTAATTTGTTCTTAGAAACGATGACTGTACTGACTATCAATCAGATGTGATATATCTCTGGTCCTGGTTCTCATCGATGTCATAGTTCTATTATTTAAAGACTTCAACGAAATAGTATGATCTTTCATGAAATAATTAAATATAAATGATAATTTTTAATATCAATTAATTACTTTAGATACTAATCAATTCTTACCATACTTTTGATGGAGAAAATCTTAAATCAATAAAATCATGATTGATTGAGGTGCCACTCTAGAAAAGTAAACTATTAATCCAACCCATAAACCAACTAGTCTCTCTCTATGTATAGTTTTTATAAAACAATCTATCACTCCTTGGTAGGGCATTGAACCATCTGGCAACGATTTCATCTTCTGAAGTTTGGTCTTCACATTGTCAAAAGGCAAAGAAATTATTGAGGATATAATCCCAGCTCCACAAGATGCCCTATATGCTTCATCATTAGATTTACATGATCCTATCGAACGCAGTTTCATTTTTCGAATCTTTGAATTGCATACTCATCTACTTGATCTAATCGTATGTTGTTAGCTATCCAATTGTAATTGCAACAGCTCTTGTCACTGTCGGCATAGATCCTTTCCAAAAAGCAAGAAGTCCCTCCTCTCTATATATTCTTGTCAAGGCCTCAAATGCATTTTTATAATTCCTTCTTTCCTCAATCGGTAGGGATTGATCTGCTTAGAATCGGATCAAACACACATCTGTTGGATTACCTACCAAAGCTCCAATAAATCCAGCTAATGAAGATGCCCCTACTTTTTCTAAAAAAGTCAAATCACCTTAGAAATATGATGGGGTTTGTTACGTTATTGTTATTTCTTAACCTAATCAGTGATTATCCTGAATATACCAAGACGAGTTGTTGTATATGTCAGTTGTCTCAATAATGCCGAACCAAGGCTAAATTTAAAATTCTCTCTACCCCGAATAAAACCCTCTTAATCCTTCCTTTTGGAGCATGTCTCTACTTATTTAAAAGACATTCTTCTTATGACTGACCACTCCAAGACCCAAGCCTTCACTCTAGATTTAGATCCTCACTTTGAGTGTATCAATTGGCATAATTATAGCAGCAGCCGAGCATCCAGAAATCGCTCCAAATAGAAAAGGCTTAAAATAAGAGGAGTTTTTGGATTCAGCCATAAGAGAATGATTATTTTTATTTATTTAATTATACCCAAAATTTGAATATATAATCATCCTACTTTACAAGCAATCTGTCCACCTGCCAAATCCCTTGCTTTCGATTATAAAGTTGATATCCATTTATCTCTGAGTTTTAGTCCCCTAAATTTCAAAAACACTGACATATTACAGAAATCAGTCCCCTCAATTTAATTAATTTCTAATATCTTTGAGTATATCTTATATAAATAAATTCCCCCATCAAACTGGAGGGATAAATAAAGCATAAGCAATAAATAACAAGCAAATAATTGCAAACTAAAAACTCATAGCTGCTTTTTGCTCTAAGTAAAGTCTATTCTTATAGAAATTATATGGCAATAGATGATGGAAGGAAGTTCAAAAATCAATTGTGCCTTCATAACTCCTTATCTTTTAAATATTTAGAGTTGCAGGGTATATGCTAATCCTAGAATAATAGAAAATAAATTTGTTTTAAGCTTAATATTTAATTGACTATATAAATGTAAATAATTACAAAATCTAAAAGTAATTGAAGATAAATATAATGAAAAGTCCTGCTGGAGAAATAGCTAACATAATGTAGCACTAATTTTGAACCATTCAATTTCTCTATATTACAATGGTATTTATATATCTAATTCCTCACTATTATTAGATTCTTTTAAATCGATGTTGCAAAATTACATATTTTTACTCTAATTTATATGCTATTAGTATTCTAATTTTGTACGATTTCAGTGATAATTATTATTGATATTTAAATGCAAATAAATAGATATCTTAGATTCCTGCGAAATTGACTATTAAAAATAAGACTAACGAATATCTAAGTATTTCCATTAATTTTTATATTAAATACAAGACTTATTTTATTATCATTAGTAGAATGTAATTCTACTTAAAAAATGTTTCAATTTTGTTGATTTAACCTTAATTTTATGTTTGTAGTTCATTTTCATATGTGTAGTAGCCTCCTCCTCATTAAGTTCAGAACTAGTATTTTGTTAAAATGTGTATGTTAGTTTAATAAAAATGTTATTTTCAAAATTTTAACTACAACAATAATTACATTTACTTTAATATTAAATAGTATAATTATTTACAATAGTATATATTAATTTGAATGATGAGTCAAACAGAATAAGAATAACTTACGGTATAGAGAATTCGAATACCAGAACACAACATTTCATACCTTAAACCTCTAAAAAAAGATAAATTTATGAACTTCATTAATGAAAATTAAAATTTTCTTTCATAAGAGTGCCTTAATAAAACTGAGGATATATGTGTTTCAATAGATACAAAATAACAGAATGATCATAAATTTTATCCAAATCATCTCGGATATAATAATAGTTGGCTTTCAAAATTTTTTTTTCTGCATTACACTTCCTATGCTTTACTTTTAAGAAGTGAAGTGTTAAACAAAAGACTGAAAATAACAGATAAGCATCTCCCAAAATTATCTCCTGAAGATGATTTAATATAATAGGTTTAAAAAGCATAAAACAAAATTTAAAAACTCAATCTCATAAGTTTTAGAACATTAGTTAAGCTCATCTTTTTTGGCGAATTGAAATGGATAACAGGAAAATGTATCGTTTCCTATGTTATAGAGTCAGTTTCAAAAAATGGAATTTCTTTAATTATGAGTTTTGTCATAGGTAGTGTATCTTAACATGACTATAACAATGCTCATTTTTATGGGATTATTCTAGTAATATTGAATTTCATTTGTTTATTGAGTAGGCATCATGCTGCCAATTATTCAATGGTATTTTCAACCAAAGCACGTCTAAGTTTAATAAATTTAGTGTATATTAAATTGATTGGGTTGAATTCCTACTCCTTTAAGTAAGCAAATATAGGCAAGATCTTAAATATAATATCTGGAGACATTAACACATTAGAATAAATGTTTAGTATGATCTTTCCAAGTAGTGTTGTTATAATTTCAATGCTCTTTGCTTGTTTTATATTATGGAATAGATTTGATGGTATCATTGGTTTATTAGCAGTTCTATTATTATTTCTTGCATACCCTATTTAAATCATTATATAATCATACAATCAAGAAACTTTGAAATAAGCAAAACTAAATTAGGATTAAAGATTACGAATTACCAACCAATTCATAGAAGGAATTAGATTAATTAAAATGTAAGCATGGGAAAAAGCCTTTTAAACAATGATATGTGCTATAAGATAACTTGAATATTTGAATTTACTAAAAATACTCATAAGAACAGCAATAGATAGATTATTTTCTCAAACTTCACATATTTGGACAAGTTTACTATTTTTTATAATGTTATATTACTGTGATTTTAGAAATGGAATGAGGATGGCTGAGATGATTTCTACATTACAACTCTTAAATGTGTTGCGAGTTTCGTGTGTATATATGGTTTCAAATGGAATATAAGCCTTTATTTAAATTAAAGTGACTTTTGAAAGGATTGCAAATGTGTTAAACCTAGAAAATTTTGTGATGAATAAAGTTGATGATGTTATTGAAGTAAATCAAAATGAGCAAGAGAAGAGTAGAATTGAATTAATCAATTTTAGTGCATATTGGACACATTCAGTAGCTGAAAATGATTAAGCAATTTTAAAAAATTTGAATTTAAATTTTAAAGAAGGCGAATTATGGGCTATCATTGGAAGAGTAGGTTGTGGGAAATCAACACTTTTGCATTCATTGTTATGTGAAATTCCAGCCTATAAAGGATTAATGTTGATTGATGGATAAGAACCATAATAAAATACAATAAAAATTGGCTACGTTGAATAAGAACCATTTTTATTTCCAGACACAATAAGAAACAATATTCTATTTGGAAAAGCATATAGTAAAACTTTGTATGAAAGGGTTGCTTAAGTTGCACAATTAGAATCTGATTTTGAATTAATGAAATTTAAAGATTAGACTGAAATTGGAGAAAGAGGTATCACACTTTCTGGAGGATAGAAAGCGAGAATCTCTTTAGCCAGAGCTCTATATTAAATGCCTGATGTATACTTATTTGATGATCCTTTATCTGCTGTTGATGCAAGTGTTGCTTAAAAAATATTCACAGTTGCTATTAAACAATTCATTTTCGATGATCAAATAGCCATTAACACAAACAAACCTAAACCAATTGTCATTTTAGCCACTCATCAAATCTAATATGCAATAAAATGCGATAAAATTGCTATATTAAGTCATGGCGAGTTAGTTGCGCAAGGTTCTTATGAATAAATAAAATCTCATTTAGAAATGATCAATAATGATTTAGCTCAACAATTAGATAAATCTTAGAATGAAATATAGAAATAAGATAATTTAGAATAATAACCTATTAAAGTGACAAAAGATGGATCTGATTTGAGTGATGCTAGGAATTTAACTGTTTCTGAATCAGATACATAATAGATCATTGATTTTTCAGTTTATATTAGATATTTTAAGAATTGGAAATGTTTAGCTTTTATTTTAGTCCTAATTTTAGAGGTAGTATATGAGATATGCAAAATCTATTATTAGAAGATAATCTCATAATTTGAATATTATGAAAAAAATGGAGAGACTAATATCACATTTTTAATGTTATCATGTTTAGTGATTGGATTAATGGTTTGTAGTTTTATAAAGTATCTTATTAATATTAAATAAGTTCAAGCGACAACTCAAAACATTCATAATCAGATGATTGATTCAATTGCATAAGCTCCAATTTCATATTTTGATGTAAATCCATCAGGTAGAATTATAAATAGATTTTCAAATGATTTATCATTGTGTGATAATTCAACAAACTAAGTTTGTTTGGATATTTTAGAAATGATTGGAAATTTCTTTATCGCCTTAATAACTTTGGCCATCTTGCAACCATATTTTACCTTTGTTATTTTCTTTATCATTGCTCTTAACCTTTATCAGTATAATTTTTACAATCAAATTGTAAGTTAATTGAAAGAAAATGAACTAATTCAGAGAAGTCCAATATTTGATTTCATAAAAAAAACGTTAGGAGGATCTATTCAAATAAAAGTGTATAAATAATAGAGTCTATTCAAGAAACAGTTCTTAGATTTATCAAATGTCTATAATTTAAATGCTTTAACTTATTTTTATTAAACAAGATCCTTTTGCTTTAACATAGATTTTATTGGATTTATTGCTTCCTCTATTAGTCTATTCATTTTTCTAAATATGAATTACGATGACGTTGCTGTTTTCTCATAGGGTGTATTATTGTTGACCACTTACAACGATGGATTATCCTTAGGATTAAAATAGTTGATTAATTTTGCAACATAAATGAGTTCATATAATAGAATGTTCTAAATAATAGATGTGATATCAGAGGCACCTTAAGTGAAAGAAGAAGATTTAAAAATACCAAATTTTCCAGAATCAGGTGATATTAAATTCCAAAATGTTTATATGAGATATAGATGTAATTCGGATTTAGTGTTAAAAGGATTGACATTTGATATAAAAAGTGGGTAGAAAATTGGCTGTGTGGGTAGAACAGGAGCTGGGAAATCTTCAATATTGTAAGTGATATTTAGAATGAATGAAATTGAAAATTATGAAGGATCGAAAATTGAAATAGCTGGAGTTAATACCAAAGTATTAGGCTTATAAAAACTGAGAAGTAGCATTGGTATTATTCCATAGTCTCCATTCTTATTTACTGGAAGTCTTAGATAAAATTTAGATCCTTTTGATTTATATGATGATTAAGCTATTTGGCAAGCTTTAGAAGTTGCAGGGTTAAAGGAATATACTAGATCTTTTTCGAATGGTTTATTAACAGATATTAGTGATGTTAATTCTTTATTCTCTGTTGGATAAAAATAATTAATTTGCTTAGCCAGAATTCTATTATATAAAAAGAAGATTATTGTTTTAGATGAAGCAACTGCTAATCTTGATATGAAAACAGATGACTTCATTTAAAATACGCTTAAAAAATAATTAAAGGATTGTACACTTATTACTATTGCTCATAGATTGAACACTATTGCTGATTATGATAAAGTTATGGTCATTGAAAATGGAATTGTTCTAGAATTTGATGAACCATTTAATCTCCTAGCAAAATCTCTAGATTCAACCAATATAGATAAACGAACTTAATTTTCTAAACTCGTATTAAATACTGGATATTCTAATTCTTAAGTTATTTTCGAGATTGCCAAAAATAAATAGACTCGAAAATATCTATGATTTTTATTATTTAATATATGATTTGATCTTTATAAATAAGAATACGTTATAATTTTATTATAAGATAAACTTATTTGAACTATAATCATCACATATTTCATCATCAAAGATTTAATTGTATAGGTTTAATAATAAATTTGGTATAATAATCACATATTCCATATTCATCTGATGGTTTTCCTATTTGTTAATATTCTTAAATTTTAATAACTAAAACTCTAAGAATATAAAACATTTTCTTAAATTTTATTGCACACTAGTATGGAAATATTCATAAATAAATTCATTTACTGCTTGTCTTATTATATAAAAATATTCTTGATTCTATAATATTATAAATCATGTGCTTATCAATGATCTTTTATATCTCCTAAAAATATGCAATTGGTTTGATCTTATGTAGTAATTTTGAGAAGTTTTTTGTTCTTGAATTAATATTTTGCAAAATTCATATATTATTAATTCACTTAAATAAATTATAGATATATTCAATTTTTTCTTTCCCATCTCGCTTTGCATTATTTTAATGTATCTTCAAAGGAAGCATCACACTATACTAACTGCATAATGTTATCTTACAGTTATCGAAGAAAGTATAAATTCTTTCTTAATTCTTCATATTATTATTCTATATGTTAGATTCTCTATCTCTTTTGTAAATCTATTTTACTTGATAATATTGATTTCAACTCATTAGTCAATATATCCATCTGATTTTTATAGTTCTTAATAGAGGCTTCTGCCCCTTGTACTTCTAATTTAATATTTTTTTAGATTCCTTTATTTTAGTCTGAATCATAAGTGTTTTCACTTCTCACAAAACATTTAATCTTCCCTTCTTTCGTATTTAAATGGTTTCTCAATTAGTCATAATAGGTATTTTTATTATAAACTAATAATTCATTGATTCCTTTTTTAATTACTTCTAAATTGGTTTGTAATTGATGTAACAGTATTTATGAACTGTTATCAGAGCGAGTTCTTTGTGAAGAGTAAACAGAATTCCTTTCGCATTATTCTTAAACGCTCTCAAACAATGGTTGATCTTCAATTTTTTAACTTGGAACTTGTTATGATTCTTAAGGTTTGATCTTTACTAGCTATACTATTTACTATTCCACTTGTCCTATCATTCCTAATAAGTCATAAGTGGGATTCATTTGAAATATTGTAAAAAATTACACTGTAGTGATTTATATTTGAGTCTTAATTCTATTACTAAATTCTATTAAAATTGATTCTAGATTTTCAAGAAAAAAATTATAAATCCACGTACATAGACAAGACCATCAGATAATGGCTCAAAAAAAGTTTGGAATCTATTCTAATGGCTTATTTTCTAGAACATATATATATTATTTTAAAATATTATTCTATATTTGACTAATTATGTGAGACCAAATTCTTGTTTTCAACAAGCGATGAATGTTTAATTTATAAGGTTAGTTATAATTGACTAGAACTTGAACTATAATTTTACAATTAACATATACTACTTCATTCATAATTTTTACAAATCACATATACTACTTCATTCATAATTTTATTTTATATTAAGACCAATTAAAAAAGTCCTATAATGTAGGAAAAGTAAGAATTGCAATAAGGATAGAAAAAGCCAGAATTATATATTGGAAAGTTTTTCTGCTAATTTTAATGTAATGGCGACATGAACTGTAAGAATAAATTAAAGGTGAAACTTAAGGTTTTTGACTAACAGAAGAAAGTGAAGCAAATGAAGAAGAAGAAGTTATATGTAGTTAGCAGCGATATTAATCAATCTGAATCTGACAGAATAGTTTGCAAGGTAAGAAAAGGGAAGGAGGTAATTAGGAAAGTATATAATAATCATGGTAAAATTTTGCATTTATATGATGAAATATGGTTCTTTCTCTTGAATGCTGGGTATGTGAAATTAGGGGTGAGGATAATAAAGCCGAACTAGTCAACGGTTGAAGTTGCTGAGGTTTCTGTGTATTTGACATAATTGGCCATAGATGATGATTACGAAATGAAGATAGACAGGTACAACAAAAGGACAGAACAATTAACCCCTGAAGAGGAAAACCAGATGGAGTTGTTAAAATATGCAAGACTCTCTTTGTTGTTGATGTTGGATTTTATGAATGTACCAATAGAGGAGAGTTGCTTAATTAAATAAAACAAATAATTTAAGATCTTCTTTGCTTAATATTGCCAATTCTTTTAGAAATCCAATGCCAATTTTTCAATCAAAAGTTTGCTTAAATCATATCCTCGCCCTATCATAGAGAAGTAACAATTATTTGAGACCTACATTAACAGTAAGAGGTTTAACAACAATTTATTTGAAAAAAGATTGATACAGGACTTAGCTGTCTATTAAACAGGCCCTTAAACTTTTTTGAATCAATACAAGAAAGCATATTATCCAAAAATGGAAGAAATCTACCCAATTAATCATGAGCTATTTCAAAGGATTGGTTTGGAATTTTTTTAATATGTTAAAACATTTATAAAGCGTTCAAAGAATTCGGCTGATAATAAGTTTGCTGAATTGTATGATGATTATGTTTTAAAGTCTGTTTTTTTATGCACTTTTCAGATATCTGAAATAGTTTTGAAAGATTCCATGTATTTGAATTAGCATAAGAATCTGATAAAAGTTCGTAAATAAATTACAGATGCTTTGAGCAGATCGAATCAAGATCAACTCAACTTATTGAGTGATAACAATCTCAAAATTTACTAGTATTCTAAGAATGCGATACTCGATTTATATTTTGTTGATTTCAAGATAAATAGAAAATCTACTCAACAATATTAAGATATTTTAAGTCAATTCTTTTAATAGAGATTCTTTTACTAGAAAACCAATTAAGGATATACTGAGTTTGAGAGACATGTGTAAAAAGAAAAATTTGAGGAGATTAAGGAATAAATTAAATATCAAAAAGCAAATTAGGAGCTTAATAAATAAGATATAAATGACATTTTTCTAATAAATAAACTGATGCTTAAGGAATATGATACTCCAAAATTGATGTTATCTGAGCTTAAGAAACATTAGAAGGAAGCCTTGTTTTGGATGCTCTATAGGGAAGGTCATATCACCGATCACTAATTACAATAAAAGTAATAATTGTCTCCATTATGGTAGGAGTATAAATTATAAGGCGGGGAATCTTTATATGTCAATATGTTCACGGGTAAGGTATCTAAAGAACAGGTTGCACTTCAAGAGACCAAGGGAGGTATTCTGGCTGATGAGATGGGTTTAGGGAAAACCTTAATGGCTCTAGCTTTAATTCTGGAAACCCTTAATCGTGAACACTAGACCTTGATTGTAGTTCCTAAATCAGTAATAAAGCAATGGGAGAAGGAAATAGTTAAGCATTCAAAACCTGAGAGTTTAAAGGTCTTAGTTTACTACTCGAAGAAAGCCAGAAAGAACAAGAAGATAGATTTTAAAAACTTTGATATAATTTTAACTACCTATGCGGTGTTGAGCATTGACTTTTAAATTTGGAATCAAATTAATAATATAAACATTGAGTAGGATGGTAATGTAGCGCAGAATGATAGTTTAGTTGAAAGAGGATAATCTTTAGATGAGATCAGCGATTTATCTAATACTTTGGATATTTATAATAGTAGTTCAGAAGATGATAATTACTAAAGTCAGTCCTATTACAATCCTTTCTACGAGTATTGTCAGGAGAAGAGAAAGAAAGAGAGATAATTTAAATAGCAATTGAGACAGCAAGTGAAGAAGGAAAAGTAAGAGAAATAAAAGAAGAAAAGGTAATTGAGTCCGGAACAATTGGAGATAGCCAAGGAACATAACAATTTATTTAAATAGAAATTTCATAGGGTCATTTTAGATGAAGCTCATAATATCAAAATTCGATAAACATTGTAATCCAAGAGTGCCATAGCTTTGGATGCTGATTTCAGATGGTGTTTAACTGGAACTCCGATGCAAAATAAACATGACGATTTATTTAGTTTGCTGCAATTTCTGAGAGTTGAAACATTTTCTGAATAGTAATCTAATGTAATTAAGTTTTAGTTTTTGGTGGAATACCTACATTAACAAGGAAGAAAATGAAGACGATTAATAGAGAATTTTATCTTAGATTTTGTAGCCTATAATACTGAGGAGGACCAAGAACTCTCAAAGAATGGATGGGCTTAATTAAGTAGAGGAGGAAATCTGTTGGGTTGAGTTTAATGAGAAGGAAAAAATACTGTATTAGAAACTATTAGCTGGTTCTTAAGCTATCTTTAAACATTTCACCATTGGTAAAAATAATAAATCTTATTTGCATATATTTTAAATCATCAATAAATTAAAATTAGCATGCAACCATCCATAATTAGCACTGAAGGAAATTAATTTAGATAAAACACCCATGGAAGAAGTGATAGACAGAATTAATACATTCTTCAGCAACAAATAACAACATGCCAATATGACAGAAGTGTATAAGAAATCATTAGTGGAAAATATAAGAAATGGAGATTTGTAAGAATGTGAAATTTGTACTAGTACTTAAGTTGATACTTTTTGTTTGTCTTCTTGTGGCCATATCTTTTGTAGAAAGTAATCCATTAATTGAATTCTTAGGTGTTTCACATAGGCCATAAATTAATAGCAATTGTGTCCAGTCTGTAGAACAAACTTGTCGATCACTGATTTAATTGAAATCAAAGTGGAAAATGATGATGAATTTGAAGACTTGAAAACTTTGAAGTTCGGTCTAAGTTCCAAGTTAGAAGCTATTTTGAATAAAACTAAGGTTGTGTAACAATAAAAGGAGAAGGTCTTGATATTCACTTAATCCGTTGACATGATATAATTGATTGATAACTTGTTTTAGGAAAACGGCATCATTGCTTTTAGAATTACTGGACAGATGAGTGTTGAGAAGAGAGAGAAAGTGATTAAATAATTCAAAGAATCTTAAGATGCTATTGCACTCTTACTCTCATTACGAGCTACATCCACCGGATTGAATCTCACTATGGCAAACAATGTATTTTTAGTTGACCCTTGGTGGAATGTATTTTTATGAATAAATTAGCAAGCCTGCTATCGAAGATCAAGCCATTGGAAGAGCTGACAGAATTGGATAACAAAATCAAGTTAAAGTTGTTAGATTTTTATGTAGAAATACTATCGAATAATCAATAAATTTGCTGCATTAGAAAAAGAAGTTCTAAATTAAAAGAACCTTTAGTGGTGAAGCTAAAAAGGCATAAGAATTGGAGGACTTCAAATTTGTATTGTTTCAGTAATGATCTAAATATTGTTATTTGTGAATCACCCATTAAGATTTTATAATATTATACAAATTAGGAGTCAATCTACAACATGATTAAAAGTTTTAAATAAATAAAACATAATCGTGATTATATATATTTAATTGTTTTATCATTATGAATGAAAGCTAATTTTTTGAATGCTTTACCAAGAATAATTAAAATACTTCTTTATGAATAAAAAGCAGATAAAATAAGACAAGCTTCTCAAAAAAAAAGTATTGTATTAAGAGTACTGGAAAACTATTTTTATCTAATCCAATAGAGAAAAGGACAAGGCAAAAGATGGAGACACTAGCACAAATATTGTAGAACTTTAATCAAAAGAGAAAACGAGCCAAAATAACCAAAGATTAGAGTAAGATTTTGAAAAGGTATTATCAGAATAGAATCACAATCTTAAATTTCTAAAAGTAAAATTATATAATTAATAGAATGAAAACCCAATTCAAGAAAATAGAATTTTATAATAGAAGACATAAAGTCAGGAACAAAATAAGGCTACTCAAACGAATGGATTAATTTAACCTACTTCAAGCAGTGTGGAGACTTAGACTATCAATCAAAAAAATACTCTTGTTGATGCTAAGGATTCAGGAAAAAAAAGTCACTTATTAGATATCAAAAAGGATCTCAACTCTGATGGCAAACAAATCGAAAGAAATTAAGAATCATCAAACATTCCAATTTTGAACTCTCCTTAAGAGTAGTTGCATTCTAATATTAAAGCTTAGACTAACATTGGAATTAATAAATAATAGCAGAGAACTACTTAAAAAATTGGAAAATCTATAACTGATTGTTAATAAATAAATTCGTAACTCTTACCAGCTTAATAGCAGAATAATAATCAATTCGAAGTGGCTCCCTAAAGGTCTAAATTAATTAAGGAAAGTCATTTTATTCCTTAAAATTAACCTTAAATTAAATAGTCATAGAAGATGAAAAACAATAAAATAGATAAAGAAACTAACAACTGTTTGCAGAAAAATGAATTTGGAACCACCTAGCAATTTGTACTTATTTATTATTGATATCTTAGAAAAATTTAATTAATGATTAAATGTCTTGTCAACCATAGAGTTCATCAGATAGAGAATAATAAATCACTTCAACCATTGATTCAAAAGATAATGCCTTAGGAAATGATAATCAACCATAACAAGTTAACTCTCAAAATGATGACTTAAACTAAGAAAACATCAAGTCATAGTCTGACTAAAAAGATGAAGTTAATTAACAAATTGAATCAGCTTAAAATGTTACTAGAAATTAACTAAAAGCTGTTCATAAGGTTATGAGAACTTTGAATGAAAAAGTAAAGATATTATTTACAGAAGCTCCATTAAGATGATATGAAAATTTAAGTTATCTGGGATGAAGTATTGGCTTAATCATCTGACTTGGTACCTAATTTCGAGAAATTTATTTAATGCATTCAATTCTTGCATAAATTAGAAAAGGCACATTTTGATTAATAAAAATTGACTGCTTAATTATTGTGATATCAATTATGAAACATTACAATATATATTTTATTGGATATAAATATAATATTTATTTCAAATTTCTCGAATTAGTGATTGTTGTCATTGGTATTTATTCAGGTAAATATACACAATTATTTGTTATTAATCCAAAATAAGTTTAAATTCACCTATGATATATTCTAAGTTCTTATTCTCTGACTTATACATTATGTAATAAATTGTTAATTGTAAAGACATTGATGTTATTTTTTCATTAATATCTAGTAATAAATCTTCAATTATTGGTGTCACATTAAGTACTTCATATATTTCTTTAAACATTTATATGTAAGTAATCATGCAGGCTAAATATTTTAAGCATAGTAGAAGCGATCCCAAATGTATTGATTCTTCTTGTAATTCGATTATGATTAATTTAACGCTTGAAATTTAAACTTGGATAAGGTTAACAATGTCACAGATAGAGACAAAATATGATGATATTTAGGCAATTCTAATTATTACCAATGAGATTATTTCATAATCTTAGTTTAGAATTAATTTTGACTTCCAGTTGGAGTTTAAATTTCATATTTGATTTATTTAATAGTTAAGTTAAAGTTTTCATTATATAGGTTTAATTTAGATGCTCATAAATGTTATTAATGAGTATTTAAGTTAGCATAGTAATCAAACATCTTATTCTCCCAAAAATAAAATATTTCTTTTCTAATTTTAAACATTGTAAACTATCTGATTTAAAAATCTACACAAAAAATTTGATTATTCAATATTCCTCTCTTTTTAATAAAGTAAAATATCAGAGATTTAGATTTATTTTTTTCTATAAGCAAGTATTTTAACTCTTTTATTTAAGTCCCATACTATCAGTTTGAAAAAAAATAAAATGGTAATAAAATTAATTGGAATATTCGAGAATGGTTAATTTTCTTATTTATAAATGTATGACAAATATTTATGCGTTATGGCTTGTTTGCTTAAGAAATAGTATGGAGATTTTGTTAAATCAGCAGCCACTTTGATCTATTTTATTTAAATATAATATACCACTAATAATTAATTTGTCTTTTATAATAATGATAGAGTCCACCTATTTGATTCTTTGATCTACGATTTCACTTAACTAGGTTATATTTAATTAATATTTGTTTCAATCTGAAATTTTGTGTAATTCATATGTTATGAAAGTTTAATAAACATTAATCAGGTTTGCATTCAAATTTTTATGATTTTTTTATTCCAAGTAATTCTCCTTTACCTCTAATTTGCAAATTGTGAATGGCTATAATTAGGATAATACCTTACCGCTGTTAGGACTTTTAGCAGTTTAGATACAGATGGATTTATATAAATGAATGGAGACATTAGCATTTCCTCTTAATATATTAGTTGTGGTTAAAATGGCAGCTACATTGTATTAAATCAAACTCAAAGCAATGTTTAAAACAATATCATATTTTATTGGGGTTATTAAATGTATTTTGTCACTTTTGAGTTAATATTTTATAATGCTTGGGCGACCAATGATTATGTAAATTATTCATTTGGATCTAATACATTTAGTTTTGATAACAATTCTATTTCTCTTCCAAAATATTATAATTGGCAATGCACAAATAAACAAAGTTTTTAGTAAGTCTTAAATGCAACTGTCAATACTACTTAAGTGTCTGGATATCATAGCTTTAATATTTCAACAAGTTAAGGAAGTTTAGCCATAAAAAATCTGATTATTACAGGATTAAGATGTCACCCATATTGTAGGACTTGCTCCGGTGTATCTGCTGATGAATGTTTATAATGTGCTATTGAGGGTAAAACACCTCCAAATTGCCAATAATATGAATGTCCCATTGAAACTCCTTATTTAATTAGGAATTAAGGATGTTTTAAGCAGTGCCTGATTGATTATATACTATATTTCAAAGGTTCATGTGTTCCATATCCAAGTATTCTATATATTCATTATAGTCACTTATTTTATGAATCTATACATATCTCAAAATAAAACTTCGTTATAATATAGATGGTAACCCATTTAAGATGGAGAAAACCCTGGAGCAGAACTGCTAAATAACACAGCATTTGAAAATTATTATTTTTATGGAATATTTCAACACAAATAAGGTTATTTGAGTACACTTAATTTGTTGGCTAATTAAGGGATATACTTGATTGGAATAAGAATTGAATTAATACTTTTTAATGCAATGCCAGTCAATAGTAGTATTTCTTTATAAATAAATGAAACGTACAAAGCACATATATATAATATTGGAAGTGGGGAGAAATTCGATTAATTTATAGTTCAATATCAAGTTTCAAAGCCTAATTTTACATATTCTGGTATTAACTACAATAGCAACAAGTATTATACATTATATACGTATGTAAATGTTTCAAACAATTTTATAATCAAATTAGTCGGCAATTATCCTGCGTAAAAGCAATATATTTATTATTTAGATCATCTTCTGCAGGTTGGGGAATTCGGAGTATACAAATTTCATCAGGATAATGTCCACAATATTGTGAAAAATGCGATTCTTAATTTAAATGTTCAACATGCTCACTGAATTTTTTGATATCTAAATCTGGAATCTGCAGTCGATGTTTAGAGAATTACTAAAAAATAATTAATGCTACTCATTGTTTAGAATTAGACGATTAAACTCCATGTAAATCAATTAATAAAGTATTTAGATTCTGAATATCTTGTGAAAGAGTTCACAGATTTATCCATAAATCCTGAAACATACAAACATTATGAGTTATTATAATCGTAAGGATCTAACTTTTTCAAAGGTGAAGGAATATTTTATTCTATTTGGAATCAGAAATATCGAATGTTTGGAGGACCATAGATTTGGGCATAAGCAAAGTTTTAAAGGAAATATGAAATAAATACTCCTCATCATAGTGTGACATTTGCCTTTATTATTATATTTGGTCCATCTTTTCCAGAAGATGGATCGTTCATCTTTTACTTAGAAAATTAAATTTAATTTGAGATTACTTCTACAAGCCAAGAAATAACTTTTGAATATCTGTATCTACACACAGCAAATACTTTAAATGTTCAATGGGAATGCAAGGGTCCAAATAATGAACCATTTAATGCATATTGTGGATTTTATAAATATTATCTTGCTGTTCATTATTGTTAACCTGAATGTTAATAATGTACTAATGCAAGTGATTGTATTCCAGCTAAAACATTTGAGGCCTGCTCAAATGGTCAGTATTTAGATATCTATAAAAATAAATGTAAGTAATGTTCAAAGAACTGTAAAAGATGTACTTCATTGTAGAATTGCCAAGAATGTTTGGATGGTTATATAGATCCTTCTTTAGGCTGCATTTGTGGTATAAAAAAATTCGAAGATAGTAATGGATGTTCAGATTGTAGTTAAGATTGCAATTAATGTATAAATCAAACATTCTGTTTGGAATGTAGGCATGATAGTTTGAAAGTGCTGATAAATAACGAATGTGTATGTTAAGATGGCTACTTTGATAATTCTACAGCATGCGCTTAATGTTAAGCAAATTGCAAGAGGTGCACAAATAGTTCAGATTGCAGTGAATGCTTTGAAGGATTTTAGATAACAAATTCAGTTTAATGTGCAATAGTTTCTAATAATTATTATTCTACTCTCCTTAAACAATCGTTTCCTTGCCCTACTACTGATGTATGCAATCCTTGTTCATCATCAATGAGTAATTGTTCTTGTGGGGATAAAATAATAGGCCCTAATGAATACTGTGATGATGGTAATTCAGAATAATATGATGGTTGTCATAATTGCTAATTTTCAGTTTAAATACAGTGTACGATGTAGATTAATGGAAAATGTCGTGAATGTGCAACTTAAGGATGGTATTTGGATTAAACTACTTCAACTTGTAAGGAATAATGTAGGGATGGATTAAAAGTAGGGAAAGAAAAATGCGATGATGGCTTGGATAATTCAAATTGTTTAAATTGTGATTTTTTTTGTAGAAATGATTGTCAAATGTGTGATATGAACTAAGGTGTCTGTACAAAATGCAGAGTCGGTTTGAAACAAGAAAAAAATTATTGTATAAATATCTGTGGAGATGGTATCATTGTGTCAGCTCCAGACATTGATTATTACGAAGAATGTGATGATTCTAATAACTAGGATGATGATGGTTGTAGTAAACTATGCAAGTTTTAATGTTAAAATGATAAAGTTTGTCAAATGTGTGTGAATGAGTTATGCTAATAGTGTTAACATGGATATTTCCTAAATAAGATCATGAATAAATGCGAATGTGGATTATCTTGCCTTACTTGTGATTATTCCTCTGGAAAAGGATGTAGTAACTGTTAACATGGGTATGAATTAAGGAATAAGATCTGCTATCCAATTTGCGGTGACTCTTACGTTACTTTTCATGAATAATGTGATGACGGTAATTTGAATATTGATGATGGATGTCATTAATGTTAGTACACTTGTGAATAAACTTGTGAATTATGTCTGTTTGGAGAATGTCTATCATGCTATGAGAATTATTAACTCTAAAATGAAAGATGCACACTAATAATTCTTCCTTATTCAAGTGAAACAGATATAGAGAAAGGTACTCTATCTCATGAAGAGCAACTCAATCCAATGAAGGATTAGTATTTCGATGTTGATTTATTTGAGAATCGAATCCAAAACAATAACATGAAATATATATCCTATCTGGATTCATTGTATTTGTTTCATAGAATAAGAGTTGAAATTCAAGGAATTGAAGTAACAGAAAATTACATTGAAAAATATGAACAAACTTGTCCAATCAATTGTTTATCCTGTTTTCGTGGTGTGTGTATCACCTGCACACTAGGATACCATTTAAATTTAGACAATAACACTTGTAATCCTGTTTGTGGTGATCAATTAATCGCAATTGAAGAGTTATGTGATGATGGAGATAATATCATTTATGATGGTTGTTTTAATTGTAAATACCAATGTTAAGAGGAGTGCACCAATTGCCAATATGGAAAATGCAAAGCATGCATTGAATCCTACTTTTTTGACATCAAGAAAGGTCGATGTTTGGAAAGAACAATTTGCATTGAATCATAAGGATATTATTATGATGACAAATAAAATATTTGCTATTCCAAATGTGGGGATTCTATTAAAGCAGGAAAAGAACAATGCGATGATGGGAATGATGCTCCCTACGATGGATGCTATCAGTGTCAATATTAATGCGAATTGTTATGTTAGACTTGTTAACAAGGGAGATGTGTAGATTGTTAAATTGGTTATAAATTATCAATAGACAAATGTGTAGCAGATTGTGGAGATGGATTGATACTTGGTTCTGAGTAGTGTGATGATGCTAATGCCATACCAAGAGATGGGTGCACTAATTGTCTTATTGACCCTGGATTCAATTGCATAACATTAGATAAAAAAAGCTATTGTTACACATGTAAATCTAATTGTAGTAAATGCGAGTACATTAATGGTCAGATAAATTGTCTCAATTGTTAAAAAGGGTTCTTCTTAGCAAGTAATGAGTGTATTAAATGCTCAGATTAATGTGAAGAATGTCTAAGTAGTCCTAATAATTGCACTAACTGTAAAATAGAAAATTGTTAAAAATGTGATAATAAAGAAGGATTCTATAGTGACTTTAAACTCAAAAAATGTATTACCAAATGCGGTGATATGATAGTCGCTGGTCAAGAATAATGCGATGATGGCAATATAATAAATAATGATGGATGCAATTCTTAATGCGAATTTGAAAAAGGATTCACATGTTACAATAATCTCTGTTAAAAAATTCAATAGAAAACTATAGAATTTAATTATTCGAATAACACTACTACTAACTGTTTGCACTTGAAGGGAGATATAGATTTTAAATCTATTTGTCCCAAAATCACAAGTGAAATTGATTTATTTGCAACTCATGAATTCAACTACACACTAACTCCTTTTGAGATTAATTAAACATAAATCCAGTATGGATGTGAAATCTTGTTTCAATTCTTCAAAACCATTACAGAAACCAACTTAATCCATTTGATAATCCCATTAAGTGTTGATGGATAAAGACTCCTGGATGAATACAGAATTACCATCATTCCAAGAAAATAGATCTATTACAGTTAAGAACAAAAGTAATAGGCTGAGAGCGTTGTTGCCACATCTAATAAATTCTAACTCCTACTCTAATGTACTGGCCCTTTGTCAATCCTCCTTGGGGGGATCAGCTTTTTTTGGACTATCCTTGAAATCCTTACTTGGATTAATAATTTCTATTTTCTCAACATCGAGTATCCTTTGAATGTTAAGATATTCTTTTAAAAATTCCAATGGGATGATATATTTTATATTCCAGATTTCGTCTCCTTGAATACACCTAATGATCCATTCTACTTTTAACCCCCACTCAAATTTCAAGAAAAGAATGTCAATCCTTTATTTATCAACAATATCCAAATCTTCACTTGCTTAATTTCCATAGCTATCATAATCTATTTCATATCTATTGTTATTATTAAAATTTTCAAACTCAAGTTAAATTCCAATCAATTTAAGAGTCATAAGATATATATTTTCACGAAGTGTCAATTAGACAACTAAGAGCCTAATACTACACAAAATAAGCAAAGTGAAGCACTCAATAAAAACATAAAAAAGCTTCCTTATTTTGCTTTACTGATTTTTACAACTGCTCTTGATTATTAATACAACTTTTGGTCTAAAATCCAATCAATCATAAACTTGCTACTACTGGATATATTTATGGCTTGCATCCTATAATTATACTGCCCAAAACCCAATAATCATTACATTATTATAATTAACAATTTTTTAGCTGCCTGCTTCTTAATCCTTAGCTTAGTGATTTATTATGTTTACATTTACGTAAGCTCTAAGCATCAGTTGCTTTTGAATCACCAAATATTCAAAAAGAAATACCTATCTATTTATGAGGCGCTGAACTATAAAAATAAGACTGCCATGTAATATTGCTACTTTAATATGGTCAGAAAATTTACCTTCATTTTCTTCCTTGTGGTGTTATATGACAAACCAATAATTTAAACAACCTTTTGTTGTTTATCGTGCTTTATGAATCTGTCCTTTTTGTTCTATTAAAATCCTTTTAGCTCAAAAAGCATATTTATTTAAATAGGAATTCCTGAAATTTGCATCTTCTTCATTGTATCACTAGCAGTGGTCATAGCATTTAATGATTTGCATAATATTCTAAGTGATACTGCAAAACAACTGATTGGATGGATGATAATTATTCTAATGTCACTTTCAATTGCAGTCTAAATGATATTCCTTTTGATAGAATTTTATCATAGGTTGAAATCCAATTTAGAAAGTCTCAAAAATCTTATCTGCCCATAAAAATAATTATCATGATTAAATTGTATTTTTGTTAAATATCATTGATCTACATATAATAATTCTAATTTCCATCACTCTAGTAGGGTATTAGTTTAACAAGTAAGCTTAACTAAAATGCTTATAGAAATTGTTTGATGCAGCACATATATAATTAGAGTTATTATTGAATTTAGATATATAATACTCAATTCTGTAAGCTAATTACTTTAAAGTTTCCAATACCTAATCAGTATGTAATTTATAATAATTATTATTTCACTAAAAATAGTACTCTTTTATATTATTATATAAATAAATTTATTTCGAATAAAAATTTACTTAAGCGAAAACATAATGAAACCTAGCAAACTTAGTAGGGTCAAGTATTGGAATAATTTGACTGAGTAATATAAATTTCTATTTAAGATGAACTGAAACTACATTAATATAGTGAATAATGCCGTCGAGCTCTAATTAGAAGAGAAAATATTATATAGTTAAAGAAAAAAGGAGTTTAAAAATTTGATTGAAATAGAATGAAATTTTGAAGGAATTTTCAGGTTGCGTGATTTTTATTGGAGTCTGATTTTATCCAGAACAATAGATTTATTCTTTATATAAATTTTAATTAAAATAAATTATGGCAACCCTTTATAAACTAAATAAATTAGTTAAGAATACTAGTTTGTAGACAGTCTTGGAATTTTTTATTATTTGAAATATATTATCTCACGAGAAAATTTAAGATGACTCACGACCACATATTTCAACCAATTCTATAACCAATCACCCTTCCATTCATTTTTTTTAATTGAAAGCCATCCGAGTAAATAAAGAACTTAAAATAATGAAACTAATTGAAAAAAAACAAATTATTCTTCTCTCTTTCGTTTCTTTCTATCTAAATTTAACATCTATCATCAAATTGCTTGCTCTTTGATTCAATTTTTAAGTATTTTCCAAATAGAAAAAATTGCATTCTACATGTATAATACATCTTTATTTTCAGTGATCTTTATTGATTAAGTCATAAGATAGCTATATTTCTTAAAATTTCAAGGATTCTGGGTCAGATTGCTCTTTTTAGTTAAAATAATTCTATTCAATTAGAAGCCACATAATGATGTAAAAAAATCTACCTACTGACAATATGAGAGGTGAGTCTAGCCAAGCATGAAGAAATCTTGAAGCTAAGTTCAAATCGGCTCTACTATCAATGATTATGAATTACGAATTTTAATAATAATAATAATAATTATAATGAAGTTTTAAATTAAAATAAAATGTTGGATATATATTTGTTATTAAACTATGACTTTTGATATACAATTAAAAAAATTAATTTAGATCCTAATTTAAAACAATTTTTGAATTTATGTATTTATTTAATAACTTAATGAAAATAACTTTAACTCTATGTTTGATAGCACTTGTTTGCTCACAGCAAGTGTTGAAGTCAAATGAATGTAATGATTGTGGTCTTTTTAAATCACAAACTGATTGTGAAGGTTACAAGGCAGTAACATGCGAATGGATTGCAGCAGCTGGAACAACAGCAGCTAAATGTTAAAAAAAGACAGGAACTTAATAAGGCACATACAAAGCATATTGTGAATTAATTGATAAACCAGAAACAAATTGCTGGAAGACATTTGGATGTGCTTATTTAGATTCAAAATGCGTCCATTTCGCAGGATGTTCGGCTTACGTTAAAACTACTGTATCAGAGTGCCAAGCTATCTCATATCGTTGTGTGAGTGATGGCGCAGCTTGCATTGAAGCTTAAGAATGCGGCAAATACACTTAAAGTCAATGCGAAGGTACTCCAAGCATTTCAGGAATTTTTAAATGCAAATACGATACCACTACAAATCAATGCAGAGATTATGCATGTTCAGAAGCAGATGTAAGTTATACTACTGATTAACAATGTAAAGATTGGTAATCAACTTGTGTCACAAGAGGAAAGGGATGCTGGTCATCACCCCTACCAAATTGCTCAGCTTATACAGGAACTGAAGATGATTGCAAGTCTTATATCGGTTTTGATGGAAAATGTGAATTGGCAAAAGACACTACTAATTGTAAAGCAAGAGAATGCACTGGAGCCTCAAAATCAATTTCTACAGACGATGAATGCAAAGATTATTAAAAAGGATGCATAACAACAGGAAAGGGCTGCTATTTAGGAACAGTCAAACCACTCTGTTCAACTTATGATGGTGATAATACAAGTTGTGTCGGATATATTGGATCTGATGGAGTTTGTGAAGGAGATGCTGGAGGTACAAAATGCAGAGCAAGAAAATGCGAGAATGCAAGCTTCAAGACTGATGATTAATGCAAGGATTATTAAAAGACTTGTGTGACAAACGGTGTTAAATGTGTGAGTGCTTTACAAAATTGTAACACATACAAAGGTACTGCAACTGCATGCAGTGCTTATATTGGATTGGATGGTTACTGCACAGGTACTAGCACAACAGTTGAAGCAAATTGCTCACCAAAAGTATGCGACTAAGCAGGTGATACTTTGACTACTGATGATGCATGTGATAAATATTAAAAAGGATGTGTAACAACAGGTAAAGGATGTTCAACTAAGGCTGCATTAAAAAAGTGTACTGAATATGACGGAGATTCAACTGCTGCATGCAATCCAAGAGTAGGATCAGAAGGTAGATGTACTTGGAAGACTGGAGCTAAATGTTCACCTAGAGATTGTGCTTCTGCTCCTTCATCAACAAATACAAATCCACTTTGTGCCAATTGGTTCACTAATTGTGTAACAACTGGATCTGGTTGTGTAACTGCAACCACCTGCGAATATACAGTTAAGCAATAAAGTTGTGAAGGAACAAAAGATTGTAATTGGTAGCCAATATGTACAAGTAACTCACAATGTTCAAAGTTTAAGAAGAAGGCAATATGTATGGCTAATACAGCTAGAGTTTTTGATGGGTATTCCGATGAAGAGCGGACAATTGAAAAATGGGTAACCAAAAAATGTGGTTGGGGATCTTTAGGTTGTGAAGAGCTTTAATGTTCTCATCTCACTGGATCTTTTTACAGTACTCATGCTAATTGCTAAAATGAATTGAGTTCCTGTATTAGTAATGGAGTTGATGCATGTATTACCAAATCAGATTGTCCAAAATTGAAAGGAACAAAAGATACTTGTAGAGGTTATCCAGGATATTGCACAAATACAGATACAGCAACCGAAACAACTAGTTGTACTTAAAGATTATGTACAGAAAATACCGATGCATAGGATAATCCATCCTGTGAAACTTGGAATCCAGGATGTATCAGTACTGGCAAAGGTTGTATTGTATATACTACGACTTGTACTTAATTAAAAGGGGATAGAGATACATGCAATAAATTGTTTGGATACAAATCAGGATCTATAAATAATTATTAAACAGAGTAATGCTATAATGATTCAACTGCAACTGCAGATTCATTTTGTAAGACAAAGACATGCATAATGGCATCAGGAATGCTAGAGGGCTAATGCGATGGTTTCTTATCAGGATGTGTATTTGATGGAAAAGATAGTTGTGTAAATGCAGATACTGCTACTTGTGGCGATTATTATGGTGTTTTATCATTCTGTGAAGGAGTGAAAATCAAAAATTAGCCTGATAAATATTGTTTTGGTACATCAACTGCTGCAAAATGCACAACAAGAAGATGTGAAGATAACTAAGATGCTAATACAACAGATGATGCATGTGAATTATTCAAATCAGGTTGTGTTTCTAAATCTGGAACAGGATGTGTGGATAAAACAACAATAGCTTGCTTATCATAAACTGGAACAAGTGACACATGTCCCAATTTCTCAGGTAGTACAGGAAAATGTCAAAGATATAATTCATGTTTGGATAGAGCATGCGCTGATCTAACAACTGCCACAAGCCATTAAGATTGCATGAATTACAAATCAACCTGTAGATTCTTAAAAACAGGATCAGCTTGCATAAATTACAATACATGTGACTAATATAGTGTTCCAGATTCATCAGCAACAGCCTAAGCCAAATTCGAATACTGTACTTAAATCACTGATTCAAGTGGTAAATTTTGTGGATATAAAACTGGAAACAACTGTGCAGCTAGAACTTGCGATCAAATTTTAAGTTCTTATTCAACAGCAAGTTTGACATGCGCAACTTATATTTCTAAAACTACTACAGGTTCTGGAACCTGTTTATTGGCTGGCACAGGAGCTACATCTGTATGCTATGCTCCTTTAAATACTTGCGCCTATACTCATGGTATAACAACAACTGATGACAATAAAGTAGCAGAGTGCTAAAAATATGTTAATGACACTAATGTTAAATGTACTTGGATAAGTGGAACAACTTGTACGATTTAATCCACATGCGAAAAGGTTATTACTTAAACAGATGAAAAGACCTGCAATGATTTCTTGTATACTACTGGTAAAGGTGTCTGCCAAAAAGTGACTGATTCCACTTGTTTAACTACAGTAGCTACTGGAACAACAGGTTGTGCTAGTTATAAAATAGATTAAACAAAGACAGATGCCTAAAAGAAGGCACTTTGCTAAAGTTTATATACTATTGATAATGTAACTAAACATGCAGCAGGAGATGGTAAATTTACAAAATGTATTTATAAAACTGGTGATACATGCTCTAATATTACTACTTGTGCTGAAATTCCGTCAGCAGTTAGTCAAGCTGATTGTGAAAACTAATTGAGTGGCTGTTTATATTTCAATGGATTATGTTATGCTGTTACAGCACCTGCATGCTCTAATGCTGCAATTCCAACAAGTGCTACTACTGATACGTTAAAATCATTATTTTGTCATAGTATGAAGGTGGGATCCGATTATTGCAAACTTAATGCAGGTAAAACTGCATGTGAAGCTAATGCAGATACAGATTGTACCTCATTTGACTCAGCAGGTGTTACTGGGGGATAATGGGATAGTGCTGTTATTACTACAGCCAACTATTGCGCAGCGTAAGCTGACAAAACAAAAACGAAATTTTGTAAAGTTGGAACAGGTACTGCTTGTGCTGCTGCAACATGTGAGGATATTCCAAACCCATAAAGTTAAGGAGATTGTGATAATAGAATACTTGGCTGTGCCTTTTCAAATGGAAAATGTAGAACAAATGTTACAGCAGAGGCAGCTTGCACTGATGCTGTTGTTCCTACTGATATTACTGTAGCAAGTGGAAAAACAACATTCTGCTAATCCATCACTAAATCAAATAAACCTTGTACATATGATGAGTTCAAAACTGGACCTGAAACTAAATGTGCAGTTACAGGTGCATGCTCAACATATGCCACATTACCAACTGATGCAACTGCAAAGCCAACTTATTGTCTTAGTAAAGTAGATGACAAATTTCATAAGTGCGCCTTTACAACAGGAGAATCTAATTGCAGAGATTTTGACTGCTTCGATATCACTAACGCAACATCACAAATTTCATGTGATTTAGGAGTTCCTGGAAAGACATGCACTTATATTTCAGGAACCTGTTACAATACAACTGATGGATGTGCTAAAATTCCAGCATCAGGAACAGATAAGAAAGCATATTGTGACTCATTAACATCAAATAGTATTAAATGCACATACATTTCAGGAGCTAATTGCACTCCAAGATTATCAGATTGTAAAACTTACGATGTTACAGATGCAACTAATAAATCAACTACATGCAACTCATTGAAAGATACTTCAAATGCAGAGTGCACTTATGTTTGGGGAAATAACTGTGCAAAATTAGGTGCTTGTGATACTTATATTGGTACAACTGATGTAAGCTAAGGACCAGAAACTGGTAATGAAGAGACATAATGCAAGAGTTTGAAAGAAGCTACTAGAACTTACCCATGTATAAAACATAAAACAGCTGCAAAATCATGCAGAGCTCAAGAGTGTGCTGATAATGATGGTGATGAAACTGGATGCAAAAGTAATGTTGTAGGTTGCCTATATTATCAAACTAAATGTATTACAAAGACTGCTTGCTCATCATATACACTCCCAGGAGATTTAGCAGATGATGGTTAAAAGAAATCATGGTGTGAAGGTGTTACTGATTCAAGTGACAATAAATGCAAATTGGATGGTACTAAATGTGCAGCTAGAACATGCAGTGATGCACCAACAGCCCGTTTCTATACTAATTAAGATTGCAAGAGCTATTTGAAAACTTGTAAGACTAATGGTTCAAAATGTATAGATGATACTACATAATGTACTTCTCTTACTGGTAACCAAAACTATTGTCAATATTTATTCGATAGCACAGCTAAAGATTATTGTAAGGTAAATACTGCTGCTGTCACATCTGGTGCTTGCCAAACTAGAACTTGCTACGATAATGTGACTTCATAATCTGATCCAGATTGTGACAGTTGGTTGAAGGGCTGCGTGACTAGAGGTACTGGATGCATTCCAAAAGACAGACCTTGTTCTGAGTATAGAGGAACAAAAGATAAATGCGAAGCTTTCAAACAATTCTCTCATTATGATAACACGAATAAAGTTGATGTGTACATTCTATGCTCTGGAGATGCTGGAAATACAGAAACAAGTTATTGCAAAGACAGAAAATGCTCAGACAATACTAGTGCAACTTCAGATGACGAATGCAAGGCCTATCTAACTGGCTGCGTAACAAAAGGAACTGGATGTGTTGAGAAATCAGCTGATTGTTCAGCCTACAAAGGACTTAAAGATACTTGTGCCAAATTTATGGGAACAAATGGAAATGATTATTGCTATAATACAGCTGGTGCTACAGAAACAACCTCTTGCCAAAAGAAGAAATGTACAGATATAACAGGAACTACCAATAAAGAATGTAGCGATGGAATGAAACCATTTAAAGCCACTGACAATCCATTCTGTGTCTATAATGGAACAGGTTGCGAATCCTATGGCAAGAAATGTGAAGAATTTAAAGGAACAGAAATAACTTGCCAAACTTATATTGCTACAAATGGACCATGCAAATCAACAAGTGTTGGTACAATTGTTGGAAATTGTGCTAGAAAAGTGTGCACAGAAGCACCAAATACTTTGAAAACAGATAAGGAGTGCAAGGAATACCATTCTTCTTGTTTAACTAATGGTTATGGATGTACTGAAACTTCAGATTGCAGTACTTTGATCAATTAAGATTCTTGTAAATCAAGACCTGAATGCACATGGGCTAACTTCTGTGAACCTAAAAAAACAGGATGTTCTGCTTAAAGTGGCACAAGTCAATCTAATTGTATTAACACAGTCATAACAGTCAAAGTTAATGATGTAGACGTTAAAAAGTATTGTGCTTGGACAGAATTAGGTAAAGTATGTAGAGATCAGAAATGCGAGGATCTAGCTGCATCTATCAACACTCACAAATAATGCAATGATTTCGATGGCAATTGTACAACCACAGGTGCTGGTTGCATCACCATGACAGCTTGCTCAGGATATAAATATGAATCAATTTGTAAGAGCGCCTCATATGTTAAGAATGCTTTGACTAAAGAATTGGGTAGATGTGGATGGGAAAACAATAAATGCAGAGAAAGAGCATGTTCAGATCTAAGTGCAACTACTGATGCTGAATGTGACGCACATTTGACTGGTTGTAAAACAAATGGCACAGCGTGTGTTTCAGCACAAACCTGTGGTGATTTCAAGTCCAAATAATACTGTCTCTCATCAAAGAGCGGACCTTGTCTTTGGGTTGAATCAACCTGCTATGATTATGATAGATGCGAAGATGCTCTATTTAAAACTTTCGAAGCTTGTTAAGCCTTCTCTCCACTTTGTACTACCAATGGCGAAACCTGCATACCAATTACATCTTGTGAGAAAACTGTCTTAAAGGCATCATGTAATAAGGGAACTGATGGTGACTGTGGATATCTACCAACTGAAAAATGCAAGAAATTCGATAAATGTTCCGATGCAGTCTCAAACGATTAAAATACATGCTAGGCATATGGTGGTTGTATCACAGATGGAGTTACATGTGTGGCTAAGAGTAAATGCGCTGATTACAAAACAGAAATTGCATGCAAAAATAATCTTGGTACTGATGGTATTTGTTTCTGGAATGGCTCAGCATGTAAGTTGAAGGAATGCTCAGATCTTACTGGAACTACTAATGAAAGTTGTAAATCTCAAGTTGTCAGTAGTGGTACCTGCACAACTGATGGAACTAAATGTATCCCTCTAGGACTCTGCTCAAGTTACCTCGAACCTGGATGCTTCACAGGAACAGACGGAACATGCATCTACTCCTACCCTGTTGGTTAAACTACTGGAACCAAAACATGTAGATTAAAGTAATGTGAAGACATAGATAAAGGAACGAATAATTCAGCTTGTACTAATGTTATTACTGGTAAAGAATGTGTTTCTAATACAAAGAACTGTATCCCTAAAGCAGCTTGCTCAACCTACAAAACTTTGGAAGCTTGTAATGGAGGAGGATTGGATGGTACTAACAAGGTTGTTTGTGCTTTCACACCCAATTCAGCTACTGATAAAGTTAATGGAACTTGCAAGACCTTCACACAATGCTCTGATGCAAATTCTGACTCTATCGCTTGTGGAACTAACAAGAGTTGCAAATGGAGTTAAGCTGGAACTACTACATCTTGTGTTTCCCATACTTGCGACACCTTTGCTACTGTTACAGATTGCTAACCAGTCCCTAGCTTTGACGCTAAAAGCTTCACTGTATGTACTGTCCAAAACGGCAAGTGTACACCTGGAGATCCAGGCACCATGACAGATCCAAAGATATGCTACTCAAAATCTGCATATACTTACACATGGAATTCAGCAACCAGCAAGTGTGAGAAATGTTTAGCTGGATCTACATAACCAAATAATTCAAACAATAATTCAAGTAATGGCAACACTACAGATCCCAATACAGATGATTATGGCATGATTCTACCAATCATTACTTTGAGTCTTTTTGGAATTATGGCCTGATTATGATTTTATTATATATAGGGAAAATTTAAACAAATATTCAAAAAAAAAATTCATTATTAGTCTATTTACTTACTTTATTTATCAATATAGAATACATCATATATATTATTTTAAGTACACTTTGCTTTTGAAGAATTGATAAAGGGTACTTAACAATTATTACATTTAAATCTGAAAGAACTTGAAAATAAATATTAGATTAATAGGTGTAAATAATTTACATATAATATTTAGTCTAAATTAGAAAAAATTGAGATCCAAAAATCAAATGAGAAGGAATTCATATAATGTGTTTCACAATAAAATTATTGTGTGGACTTCTAAATCTTATTCAAAATATATTGTGAATAATTATAATCTCAATTATTGTGTGTTATTATTAACATACTCTAAGATATATAAACATCTTAATCCTTAAGTAAAAACTCAAAGAAACCCAAAGTCCATTGACAGATGGTATTCTCCAATAATTGTTATCTGATAAGGGAACAATTTAATCAAGAAAGAATATAGAGATAATGAAAACTTGATTTTATTCCAATTAATTTATAAGTAGATAACAATCTCTCTTTTTTTGAAATAATTTTCTTAATTGCCACCAATAGAAAGAGATGGAGAGAATTTTAAACAGTTTAAAAAAAATAGATTGTAAAATTAAACTCAGGAATCAGTAACTTCATTTAAACATGACTTTGTATTATATCAAAGATTAAGTATATTGTAAATCTCAACAAAAATAGCAAACAAGGCAAAATGATTGTTTAATAATAAGTAATATGAATTATTCCTTTATATATTTTATATATAGCTGTTTAAATATTTTTATTAAAAATTAAGCAGATTCTTTTAGGAATCCAAATCCATTAAACATTGACATTATACATTCCAAAGAAAAGGTATATTATTTAAACTTTTAACCCTAGTCTTAGCCAAGTTTAATATCATTAAGATTCTCTGTTTTATTTCAAAATAACATGAGACGAGTTTTATGTAAATACAAATAATGAATATTATCTCATATAGTATTTAATAAATAAAAAGTGATTTACCAAATTTTATAATCATTTTCTCGCTTTTACAAAATTTAGATATCGTACTAAATTAAGAAATGCAATAATAAATTTTAATTAAATTCATTAAATCTTGTAAGGAATGTTTGATTTAATGATTAGAGTTTATAGTTATTATATTTCTCCTTTCTTTTTAAGGGATTGGATGAGCATTTTCATTTATTTTTTTATATTGGATAGCCAGGTTTTGAAAATTTATTAATAGAATAAAAACTAGCGCTTGACCATTTATTTGAACAACAAATCTCCATCTAATCTTTTGATATCAAAGTGAGGTACACTCATATAAAATTTAGTTGGTAGTAATGAAGTTAAAGAAAATCCTTAATTATTTTTTCATAATTGTAATAGATTCAACAAAAATAAAATATTATTTTATGAATTCTTCCTCCAAAATAGGTCTAGAGGGAATGGAGAATTAGGCCTAAATTAGCTTATAAGATCTAGGGACCATAAAAAAAAGGGAAAGACATTGAGAAACGGGCCAGAATTACCTTACCATGGGCCATGCTGAGACAAGAATCTTTCGCTAGGAATTATCTGTGGATGTCTTGCTGGGACAGTCCAATTCCGTTTGAGCTAGTATTGGAATGGGTATAACTTCGTGAAAGCAAACTGAAGAGGGCAATCCTAAGATCACTTTAGGGATTGCTCCAAAAAGCCTCATTCGAAGGGTCATGTNCTCAAAGAAACCCAAAGTCCATTGACAGATGGTATTCTCCAATAATTGTTATCTGATAAGGGAACAATTTAATCAAGAAAGAATATAGAGATAATGAAAACTTGATTTTATTCCAATTAATTTATAAGTAGATAACAATCTCTCTTTTTTTGAAATAATTTTCTTAATTGCCACCAATAGAAAGAGATGGAGAGAATTTTAAACAGTTTAAAAAAAATAGATTGTAAAATTAAACTCAGGAATCAGTAACTTCATTTAAACATGACTTTGTATTATATCAAAGATTAAGTATATTGTAAATCTCAACAAAAATAGCAAACAAGGCAAAATGATTGTTTAATAATAAGTAATATGAATTATTCCTTTATATATTTTATATATAGCTGTTTAAATATTTTTATTAAAAATTAAGCAGATTCTTTTAGGAATCCAAATCCATTAAACATTGACATTATACATTCCAAAGAAAAGGTATATTATTTAAACTTTTAACCCTAGTCTTAGCCAAGTTTAATATCATTAAGATTCTCTGTTTTATTTCAAAATAACATGAGACGAGTTTTATGTAAATACAAATAATGAATATTATCTCATATAGTATTTAATAAATAAAAAGTGATTTACCAAATTTTATAATCATTTTCTCGCTTTTACAAAATTTAGATATCGTACTAAATTAAGAAATGCAATAATAAATTTTAATTAAATTCATTAAATCTTGTAAGGAATGTTTGATTTAATGATTAGAGTTTATAGTTATTATATTTCTCCTTTCTTTTTAAGGGATTGGATGAGCATTTTCATTTATTTTTTTATATTGGATAGCCAGGTTTTGAAAATTTATTAATAGAATAAAAACTAGCGCTTGACCATTTATTTGAACAACAAATCTCCATCTAATCTTTTGATATCAAAGTGAAATACAACACACTCTATAAACAATTTCTTGGCAATCCTATTAACAAGTTCTAGATCCAAAAAATACTCTAGGCAGGGTGCTGTAATTCGTTATTCTTGCCTGATTTCAAGTTTGAAAGCCATAAGGCTCAAGCTACTGCTAGCCTGCATTTTATGTTCATCTGCTACCAAATGCAAATACAGAGTCAGTGTTTGATGAACAACTTCCAATACAATGCCAGCCAGCTTTTCCTCATCTTAATCGTACCATTGTGATGAAAGTAGAAGAGACCAAGTTTGAATAGCAATAACAATCTAACATCGATTGAATTCTAAACTTAAAACGTGTAGTTTCATCCACAAGGAGAGTTATATTGCTTTCAAGATAAAATTAGTCAGCTTTATCTGAGTGACCAACTAGATCCGGTATATCATTAGGATTTCAGAGTCAAATTTGGTGTTAGTATTTATACCAACATCACAATAAATGATATTGAAAAGCTTTTACCTTTTAACATTACTATATACTTTTATCTGAATTTTAGTTGAAGAGAATTTTGTGAACTATCATGAATCAATGCTTATTGTTCACCCATATTATAATTCAAAACTCTAAGTTAGATATAAAAATTAAGAAAAAATTTTGATTTACAAAGAAACATAAGGTGTATTTGAAGCAATAAGGTCAGATTTATCTCAAAAGAGAATTGCTTGCTCACTTAATTAGTCCGAATTTCTGCTTTAAGTTCTCATCATGTAAAGCAAAATTGTTTAAAGCTGAACTCATAATTATTAATTTTTGATACTTCCTCTACTTTATGTAATAATTTTTGAAAGGTAATTCTTAAATTTTATTACTGAAATCATTTTGATAGCTGACCGAAATTGTAACCTTATTTATACATATGCTGACTTGCTTTTGATGTATGGAAAATACATGCTAAAGGTAATTAGATGAGGCTTATTTATAAGATTAAATGATAAACTTTATAAGCAAGAATAAGAGTAACATAGCCTCAGCAGTGAATATCAAATAATAGCAAGGAGCTGGAATCAGCTTGATAAATCAGTTATCTTAAAAGATGATAATTTAGACAAGAAAACCTTATTCAATTAAACCTTCAATAACTAAGAAGATTGCAACCTAGCCAAAAGAAGGGAGTTGTTAATTTAGTTATAGAAAAGGTAATATATGTAAAATTATTCGCAATAGTAGACGCAGAATTACCAAATGTGTCGTTTTATGATACGCTTGGATAATTTGGCGACAAGAATTGATTTAGATAATGGATCTTTCAGTTTGATGCTTATAGAAAAAATGGATCTACTTTTGAAGTACTATTTATTTATGAGTAAGGGCAGCGAGAAATGAATAATATATAGGTATGAATGGTTAACAGCAGAATCAAGAACTTCACAAAAATAAGATTTGATGAATCTAAAATATTTCATATATGATTCAAAGAAAGAAGTGAAGAGATGAAAATAGTCTCTTATGAAAGTTAATCGGAAAAGAGAATTATCCAGATTGTAACCTTTTTTCCGAAGGCAACCTTTAATTTCATTCTTTTGATCAACAACTATTGACAAATTTAAGATGTGGAATCAATGCGAACACTTGCTTCTAATATTTTAAATTCATTATGGCTATAAATTAATTAACGAATAAAAACCAACTTCCAACAGATTAGGAAGTGCACATAACAAAAAAGACATCTTGTTGGAATTAACAATCATTACTCATTTTTCAAGGAAAAAGTTGAGCTTACTAAGTTGTTGCTGTTGTAATTCATTTGACAAGCTTTACAGTACTTATTATTATGCCAAGCAAAGGAATAACCAAGAATTTTTAGCTTTAACTCAGTCTGTGGAATATCAAAAAATCAATGTTATAGACTATCTCTCTAATTTTTGAATGAACTTGTTTATCGTTAACTCTTTAATTTTTGTTGATCTAAAAATAGAATATCATATGTGGTTTTAAAGGTTTACCCGATTTACTATTAATCTAAGCAATAAATATTTAATATAGTTTGTGACTTACGCTGAAAGTTTGCTTTGATAACTATAATAAATTTATTATTTAGATCCATTTGTTTAAACATATAAAATTGAATTGATATAAAAACAAAAAATGATTGTGAACTGATGATTAAAAACACCTTAATTTTTTTTAACTCAATTATTACCCTTAAAAACTGAGCTTTAGTTAGTTCTAAGTTTCTAAATTTTACCACCTTCACTCTGATTTATTTTACACATGTGATGTTATAAAAATATTATTTCATTGTACTTTTCATTTTATTGTTAATAGTTGAATTCAACCTCTACAATAATATTAAAAATCTGCTGTTATAATCGATGTGAAACATTTATTTGTAAAATAAATAAAATAAACATTCATAATAAGTACATTGCATTAATAATTTAATATGTTTCTTTCTAAGTTAAATAGATTTAACCAATAAAGAGGATTTTAGAGGGCGTAGGTAAAGAAAAGAGAATAATTAATTTTATTCTGAGTTAGTATGGTTATTTAAATTCTTTAAATAGTTAAATTGATTAAGCGAATACCTTTATTATTATGATAATATATTATATAAAAATGTAAATATTTACAATAATTAATAATGATAATGCTCATCATTATAATTTCGACAACTCGTCAAATTGTGATGTATGAGTTTAATGCTAGTTCTAACAATATAGATGGTAATTTTTTATAGTTTATATTTTATATTAGGATGGGAAAATTATCATGATATTTCTAATTTGAATACTTGTGGAGCGATTCGATATTTTGGGTCTTCTAATAGTTAATATTACAGTATTAGCAGGATCATTTTTGATCTAGAATCTCATTCTCATATTATAGTGGATGCACAATTTCTAAGGTATTTTTTATTCTTAATTACGAAAGTATTGATTAAAATAATCAACCTGAAATTGAAATAGACTCGTATGCATAAAGCTATGGATCAGTGATATCATCCTCAAGTTCGATATGTGGTGGTGCATAACCTGAATATTTGCGAACTATTTCTATTATTCACTAACATAATAGAAGAACTGTTTGGATATATATTAGATAACAATACGGAGGATTAATATCATTAAAATTAGGTTACATTAAATGTTAGTATGAATGTGCTGGATGCATAGAGAATTATGATAAAATATACTAAAAATGGAAATTGCATTAATATTCATTTAATTAAAAATTGATCACATATTCCGATGGATGGACCTTTTAATCAAATTATTAGAGTAAATTTTATTGTGGACATTGTTAATTTTTATACTATTCTTAAATTAATTACTAAACTTATCTACCTCTTCATTAAGACGTATTAATAAAGTTTTATAAAGCAGATTCAACTATTATAATAGTTGACTATTTATATGGGAAAGAAACTATAAGTAATCATTATTATATAGAAATATTAATAAGAAATCATCAAGATCCTATATTATAACTGATTATTAATACTCAAAATCCTTTATAATCCAGTAATATTAGAGATTTTGAAGTATTTTATACATAACCAGAAATAATTTATAAGAATTTGAATGAAGGTTGTTTAGAATAAATAGATGTTAAATGCCAGATTTGCCAAGAAGGTTGGGTTTAAGATGAATTTCTAGATAATTGTCATCCAATTTGTGGAGATGGAATCATTCAAGGTTAGGAATAATGTGATACACTAATACCTAATCATTCTTGTTATTAATGTAAATATTCTTGTGTTGAAAATTGTTAAATTTGTTAATTTGGAATTTGTTTATAATGTATTGATGGATTTGTGATTAATTCCAATTTTAGTTGTGATCCCTTGTGTGGAGATGGTGTTTTGACTCCATATTCAGTTGAAAAATGTGAATTTGCTGTTAATGGTGTATGGGATGGTTGTTACGATTGTAAATTTATCTCAATCGCTAATTGTAAAACAAACTATTTTTCAATTTGCTTAGAGTGTGAAGTAGGATTTTAAATGTTAGAAAATGCATGTTTTCCTTATTGCGGAGATAAATTAGTTCTCTAATTATATGAGGATTGTGATGATGGAAATTTCGAACCTTATGATGGTTGTTATTAATGCAAGTTTCAATGCATAGAAGATTGCAACATATGTGAGAGAGGAGAATGCATTTTAAAATGCGAAGATGGTTACGAGTTTGTTAATTACAATTGTCACTCTGTTTGCGGTGATTAAATTGTCACAAAGGAAGAAGACTGTGATGATGGTAATACTATAAATTTTGATGGTTGTTTTGAGTGTAAGTATTCTTGTCCAGAAAATTGCTCAGATTGTTATCAGGGTATTTGTTTAGAGTGTGAAAATCAATACTAAACACCAATTTTAAATTAATGCAAATAATAATTCTATTGCGGAGATGGATTAGTTTAGGAATAAGAGGAATGCGATGATGGTAATTTGTAAGCAGTCGATGGATGCAAGGATTGTTTATTTGAATAAAATTGGGTTTGCATCACAATGACAAAAGACTCTCTTAGCTAATGCGCATTCGCCAAAGGTCCAAGTTTAGTTATTAATTATCTCAATATGACTTAAAATAAATAATATATAAGCATCTAATTTAATTAACACATAAAAATATTTACACTTTAACCCCTATCAGAAACTTTAAATTTTGAATTATCAGATATAGATAAAAAGTACTGGAATAGCAGCTTATACATAATTTAGGATGTTGGATCATATTTGAGTTTTGGAGAATATATTGTCGAAATAGAAGTGTACAAATTACTAAAATTTAGACCACGCTTGAAAATTTTAATAAATCAGAAAGTTGCTAACATAGATAATGCTATTTTGGATGTTTGTGAAAGTTAAATAACATTATAATATCCAAATTATCTTGATGAAACATAGAAGGGTTATTCTTAAAGTTTGAAACTTCTAAACAAATATTTGATCTATAGTTTATCAGGAATTACTATTATCAGTCTTTTATTCGGAAGTGGAGAATTGTTTGTTGAGATTTTGGCAATTCTTTAATTTTAGCAATACTTAAGATATATAAATTTATAATTCCCTGAAAATTTAGATATTTATTTTTCTATTTATGATCTGATAACGGTTCAACCTCTGTTAGATTTTGTGCACTTTCCTCAATTTTTACAACTTATTGATATTTAGTCAAATTAGGAATATTCTGATGGTAAATTTAATGTTTACAAATAAAATTCAAGCTTGATCGTCAATCTTTCTTCTCAAATATTATAATGCTTACTATTTTTATTCCTTATTTTGCTGTTAAAATGGATTAAAAGAGTCGGATACAAATGGATATTTTGTTCTAGATGCTATTCATATCTGTTAGAGTTATCATTGTATATTAATCGAAAAATTATTTTGAAAATTAGCTAATACTTTTATTGCATTTTAGAAGATTTACTTAAATTGGAGAAATTTATGACATTTAAAGGATTGTAAAAGGCCTTGCTACTCAATGGTTGGGATATGATATTTAAAACCCTGTTGTATACACGAAGTATTTAAACAAGAAATTACATAGACATTATACAATTCTTTATGGCTAGCATAATACTTCTACTTTATTTTAGCATATTACTAAATTTTTTCAAATGCAAATAACATATAAACAAAAATCAAAGGTTTGAAATTCTAAATTTTGGAAGATAATTTTTCTTTTTCTTATTCTTGATTTACCTTTAAAATTCGTAAACACTATAATTAGGATTGCTCCTTTTATCAAGCTTATTTTAAATTAAATTCATATATAATTATCGTAGTGCATTTCATAAAAATAATTATATTGTTTAGATGGTAGTTGAGATATCAGTATAATTTAATTTAACAATAATATTAAAATCATTTTTATGTTTAGTTCATTCTTTTATATCTAGGAGTTTATTGAATATTTTAATCAAGAGAAAAAAATTATATTAGGATGGATTCAAGCAATCATACTATCTACAGGCATAATTATAGAACTAATTTCGATTTGCATAGGATTAATATTAAAATTGAAATTGATGTGCAGAATCAAATCAGAAACTGAGAAAAGCCCGCTGTTTATATGAATATTACGAATAATAATTTAAGTAAAAGTATATAAAATTGAAAAGATATTAATTTTTCGTTCTAATCTTTAGGTAAGATTTTAAATAATCGAAATTCAATTAGTCAACGCTTTCTTCATATTATTGATTTTAATTGACATCTAATTTAATAAAAAAATAATTACAACAATAAGCTCTTCCTTTAAAAATTGTTAGTACATATTGCTAATTTTATTACAATAACGAGTGAAATATATTGATATTTTCATTCATCAAACAAAAAATGAAGATTTTCCTGAAATAGTTATAAAATGCTTTATTAGATAAATAAGGTATATTTAACATAAATAAAATTAATTATCTTTAAAAGCAAATATATATATCATCTTTTATTTAGTTCTTTGTCAAAATAAAATCAGTGCAGGATTTTAATACAAAATTAACTAATGGTGAATATCTTTTTCCACAAATAGTGACAATATTGTTACAAAAAAGTGATTTTCTTCATCTAAAAATAGTTATAATATGAAAATTAGTATAATTTAGATCGTGGTGCATTAAGATGAAAACGAAACTTTTATTTCCAATAATGAGCATTTAGATCAATTTTTCTTATTTTAATTGATGTATCTATGTCTTCTAGAAAGAAACTCATCCACTTTTAGATAATCACTACATAACTTAAGCAGTCTCTTATCTTCTTTAATAATTTGTTATAGCTATAGTTGTTTTTGAATTCCAAAATGATTTTCATTGGAATTCATGAGAAAACAACCTAGTAATTAGTAAAATCTATTGAGCTTCTAACTCATTCTTAGATTGCTGCTTAGATTATTAGAATCTAAAATAACACTTGACTTCCTATGCTAAGAGAAGGTTCGGTAATTATAATAAATTGAGAAGGCTTCTACTGGGCTTATTATAAGATCGCTATGTAAGTTTTAAGTATCAAGATCTATCCTTCCCTTTTTTAATTTATAATTTCTTTTACATTTTGAACTTTATCTTTCTTTTGCTACATTTTCAAATCATATTTAAACTTAATGGAAGGCTAAGTTATAAATTTTACATCATTTATAGTTCTAAGCATTTAGGATAGAAAGAATCAAACTTATTATTTAAGAGCAAGATTGTCGCTGAAATCATTAAATAACTCAATTATTACAACGAATATGTGATAGAGCAAGGACCATCGGCTCTTTGGAGAGTTAGCTAATTTTTAGGCTAATATGAAATTTAAATTTAATTTCTACTATACCTTGATTTCTAATAGTACTAATTACCATTCATCTATTTATAATCAGGATAGAAAGAGTGAAATATTCACATTACAAAATATATCATTGTCTTAAATTTAAGAATTTACTACACATTAGTTTCTTTTTCTTACTAAATTAATTTATTTGTAACTTTCCATCTTGTTAAAAGAAAAAAAAAAGCTTCATGTTGAACATATGAATTTTTATTTAATAATTTTAATAGAAAAAGAAAATACTAAATGTTATAAAGCAACTTAGAATGGTAAATCAAAGTAAATGAGAAAAATCTACATGTATTTTTTAGTTGTTAATTTTAGTCATCATTTCACAAGATCAATAATTTTATTGATTAGTATTGGATCAGAATTATCTTGCCAGAAGTTAATGAATTCAATTTAGTTGGCCAATCCATTTTTTAATCGAATATGGTATAAGAATTGATGCCCCTTATCAATTAAAAATCATAACCTAAGATGCAATAAGACCTAAACTTCATGTTAATACAATTAAAAGCCATAAAATACTAGAACTTTTGAGGTGCTTTTGCTTTTAATAATGATTGCTCAATGTTGTAGTTAGATGCGGTAATGAAATAATAGTATATGAATTCGAATAAGGAAAGTTAAAATAAACTTAAGTAATTAGTTCAACATCAAATAGTGTGTTTACATTGAATTTTATGAAAAAATCCAATTAGTTGATATCTGGGATAAAGCTGGTTTGATTTGGTCAATCATTAACAAAAATTAATGGTTTGCAAGTGTTCCTAAACAGTCACATACCATCAAACGAATTTAAACTTGAATAATCTATATAGTTTGCTACAAATGGTATATATGGGTCATTAAGCGATGCTGGAGACTATTTGGTAACTTGGGATTATTCATCTTATGAAATTTAAATTCGAAAATAATAAGAAGAATGATATTCAAATTTATTATTACCATTTATAAACATATCAGGTTTTCAACTTTACCAGTCAAATATTTACAATCTATTGATAAATTTAATTCTTACAGTACTCTTTAACACGAGTCTGTTATTTGAAATGATTATTAAATTAAATTTTTTTAATTGTATTTATATGAATTCTGATAATGAACGAATAAAATTCATCTTTTCAGATAAATATATCGTAGTGGTATTACTTAAATTGAAAGTTAGGATTTCAATAAGAAGATAACCTTGAAGGATTTGAAATTTACATTTACAAATGTTCTGAAAATAGATTTATCTTCAGAAAGGCCTCAATTTTCTATTCTAAGGGTTTCAATTCGTTTTAGTTAAACTCCCAAAAAGCTTAAGTGAGCAAAAAATATAGAGTATTCGGTAAAAAGGATAAGAATCAAATAGAAATTATCGTTAAATTTATTGAAGAAGGTGCTTGATATTGACAAAATATAAATAAAGCGATCAAATTATTATTTCTTTATACATTTATGAAATTTTAAAGCCTCATTCATTAATTATTAAGTTGACTTGGATATGAAATAGCATTTAATGTCAACCCTAATAAATCGATTAACATAATAAAATTATTTAAAAAAAAAAGAATTTTCTCTAATCAGGCTTAATGTGAATTGTTATTCTTAAATTTGTATTTAACCATTTACACTATTCCAACCACAATAAATATATATTGAAGTTTACAGGAAAGTATTGACTATAATCATGATCATGAAATTGTATTAAACAATTATAAACTTTCCTGATTGTCAATTTATTATTTGCAATGTAAAAAAACGTTTTTCCTCATAATTTTCCAATTACTAGATTCCATAAAGATAATGCTATTTCAGTTCAAATACATTATTTATTTATAATTATTTTTTATCATTTTAACAATTTTCTTTTTCTTCTCGATTTTTTTAATTTCTTACCCTTTGTTAGATCAAATTTTTTGAGTTTAAATTACAAAAATTCTTTCCCTTCTTTTTTTTTATCATTTATGAAATTTCTTATTCTTTAGATTTAGTGTCAAATTTTTAATATAGTTACTTTCTCCAGAGACCTTTCCGATAACAAATTAGCAATAAGAGCAAAGTGATAGTTCTAATTAACAAGCTTACAAGAATTTAATTAATTCTATGTCATTACTTGCCATATTTGAAGGACTTTTATGTCATTTAGAACTCCAATTAACAGATATCATTTTTGCAAAACTAATTTAGCCTATTTTTATGACAACAAATTAAATTTAAAAATACTTATCAAACATTATCAAAATAAGATAAACATAATTGCTAATAGATTTTGGAAAAGTTTAAAATTATGTAAATTCATGTTAATTCTTCATTGGCATATTCATAAAATGTATTTTTGATAAAATTTGTAGAAGTAGAAATATCTTACAATAATTAACTATAATCTTGAAAAAAAAGCTAATAGGATAAATAATAAATTATAAAATTCACCTGAAAGTAAATTAATATTAGCTGTAATGAATTTTTCAAGAAATTATATAGATTTTAAAATGGATTGAGATAACAACGATGAATTAGAACTTTTAGAGAATTAAACTAAAAAGAAATCTAACCAAAATAAATACCAAATTCTTTGGAAGCACTGATAAAATCAATTTAAAACAAAATGAAAGATTATCTTACTATTTCTTCTTTTAAATCTAACAAATGAAATAAATAGTAAATTTGATGGTTTTAGGGATTTTATTCCTTGATTTAAATCAATTCTTTCACAATGTATTTAAATTCTATTGCTTGAATGAATTGATTGTCAACACTAAATATGTGATTAATATATAGTATAATTTAATTAGTTGTCTGAAGGAAAGTATAAAATAATCAATTTGAGTTGTTATTGAAGTCTCTTAAATTATGTATGAAACACTTTAATTTTCAATCGTCTTTAGAATTTTTAATATAATCCTAAAAATGAGAACTGTTATTCCTTCTATCATTCCTTTAAGTTGCTATCATTTAATAAAAATAGAGAATATCTTATCAACAACTCAAATTTTTCAGTTTTGCTTTTTAATAATGTGATTAGTAGAACAATGAATAATTAAAATTTCGTTAAATTATACTACTATCGTTTAATACTTTTTGAAATAGCAAGGTAATTAGAGAAATAATAAATTCATTTGAGTTGGTTGTATATTTTGATTTCAAGAATAATTTATCTGTTCTTTTAAAATAATGAATATATATTGTGGTACATCCTACATTCGGAAATTTATTGAGCCACATTTTAGTTCATTTTTTTTGGATGTTGGAATCTGCCATGCAACAGATATACCCCCTCATACTCTTCTTTCCTTCGAATTTAAAAAACCGGCTTTTGACATCAGCTCATCCATCTACTATATCAATTTTACATAAAATTAGAGACATGAAAGGATTGTTTCTGGTTTAACTAAAAGCAGTTCCTTGATCATCTATTGCTAAAATAAAATATAAAAGAACCTTTAACTAAAATGATGCTTCCTCTGGTTAACCAATAACTTTATGAAATTAAATATAAATAGTAAGAATTTTGGTTTACGAAATAGTCCCTCAATGACATATTGAACCCAAGTTTTATCAACTTCCCTAAATTTATTCTATTTTGATCTTCATTGCTCTGTCCCCTCTTCTAGTAGACAAATCTACTCATATTTCTGCTTAATAATATTATAGCCTAATCTGACTAAATAGATATATTTTCTACTTTTAAAGAATAACCTGTTACCTTATCAGCTCAAACTCAAGTAAGTCTACTAACTTTCTTTTCAAATCTCAAAGTAGCTATCATAATAACCTTATTTTTTCTCCTTTCAATAATTCGATTTCAATAGAAAACTGAGGAGACTTTTTAAAAGTAAGGTTCATTTTTTTCTCCGTCAATTTAATATTACTATTGTAATCTTATATTTCATTTTTTTCCTAAAAACTTCTCTCATGTGACGTTAAATATAGAAATTAATTTTACACTTAATTAAGATAGTTTTATGGCTTTATTCGTATTAGTAGCTCATATCTTGAAATTTTACCACAAATGTTAATTAATTTCTTTTTTCCTTTTATAAATCAATTTAGTTAATTTTAAAAATTTATTGTTAAGTAGGGTTAAATTCATAGTTATAGGGAAGAACAATTTTGTTATTTCT